>VXAY01005482.1:882761-1000623 GCA_013399855.1 Oxyruncus cristatus
CACCTGGCCGGGGCCGCAGGTGAGGGGCCGCCGCGGGCCGGGGGCGGCAGCGCTGGTGCCAGCCCCGCAGGACGCGCCCCTCGGCATCCCCGGCTCTGCCCCGGGGCTGCTGCGCGCCGCGGTGCCCCCTCCTCGGAGGGCACTCGCTGCCGCAGCTCACTCACCGGCGTGTTCGACTAACTGCGTGCAGGCCACCCGGTATGCGAGCTAATTACAAGGGCATGCACTAATAGGTAGGTTTTTAAATGTAAATATATGCGTAATCAGCATCGTGGCAATTCGCAACAGTTTAATCATTTTTGTAAATTAGTGCTAATTTAACAGGGCTGTTTCTATTAGCATATCTTAGCATACACCTATAGTCACCCATTAACATATACAATGTATTTACGCAGTCTTGAGAAGCATACTATAGCATAGGCTGATTGCAGTGCATTAAAAACTTAGGAGTGTACATCATGCTTATATAAGACATAGGTAATACTAGCAGTGATAAACTTAAATGGTTATTTTGGAAAACAAAATCCCACAAACAAAACCACCACAAAACAAGACAGGAATAGTGTAGTATGTGTGTGCATGTGCACATGCGAGATGTTTAGAAAATTGACTACAAATAATGAGTTGCTTACCTTTAATATTTATATTATTCTGTCCCCCGGAAGCACTGAAAACGCCTGTACAGAGCTGCTGTAGTGCTGAGGAGTTGCTGGAGTAAGTCTCCAAAGAGTGGTAGAGAGGGGGATGCAGCTCTGTCCATATTAGTCTCACACAGTGTGACCCTCCCACTCAGTGAGCAAGAATACTCTGCAAGAAAGGACAAACAGCCACCCAGACACAGATTCTACATAATCATATGTGTATATCCCAAGACAGGTAACGATGTAAGAAATGGGGTTTTTTAATTCTTCCCACCACCTCCCCAAAAAACCAGTGCATTACAGTTCCATAAATTAGACTGCCATGGCATGAATGCATGAATGAAAGAGTATCTGGTTTCTAGTTGTAAAGAACCAATTATGTACATTAGCACACTCGAAGAAACTAGCTTTTATCCTTTAAGTGTAAGCATACACCATTAATTTTATATACTTGATCATAAATTTAAAAATCAGCCACTT
Source organism: Oxyruncus cristatus (assembly GCA_013399855.1). NCBI lineage: Eukaryota > Metazoa > Chordata > Aves > Passeriformes > Cotingidae > Oxyruncus > Oxyruncus cristatus. Next base: position 883,883 of record VXAY01005482.1, read on the forward strand.
AAGAAACCAAGAGAGTACACCTGTTCGTGGCACTGATGCTGCAATGCTCAGTGAATTACTGATATTTGCTTTGCCTTCTAAAATCTATAATTTACAAACCTGAATGTTCTTGCACTTGTAGTATCATCTGTCTGTGATGAAATGGTGAGACTGAGCGCTGCCACTGGATCTTATCTGAATGTGCCAAACTGCACTTTTGTCAGGTTCTCCAAGTGTGCTTGTGGCACTTTTCTGTATTGCATTTTAAAGATGTAAACCAGATAGAAGGATGGAGAGAAGTAGAATAACTAGAAATAGATACACAGAAGACAGAGAGTAGGGCTTTAATTAAACAGATCTCATTTATACATATCCAAGACATATTTTAGCTTTTTCTAGTAGAATCATTCTGACGGGGAAAAAAATTGAAGATGATCATATGAAAATTTATCAGCTTAACATCAATTTAGCCAACTGGTCTTCAGGTCAGAAAATTCATAAGATAAACTTTTTTCCACCCCCAGTCCCCATACCCCAAACTCTCCCCCACACCCACCAGATTTTGGAAAGTGTTTCCTCATTTCAATTGAGATAGTTAGCCAGGATAACCAACAAATCACATGGAAAGACATAATTATCTTTCTGGTTTGAATTTCAAAACAGTTGTTGTTCTTCCCAACTTAGAATCACAAGAGAAAGATGAAATTGCAGCTTACATACACGTCTGCTGGGGTGTTTTATTCCACAGCTTTGCCACAGACTTGTGGTGTAACTTTAGGCAAGTCACACTTCTTGCTTGCTCATTCTGTAAATTATAGAAAGTAAAGCTGTATTACCTCACAGAGTGAGGGCCAAGAGCCCAATCCCACAGCTGAAAAATCATCAGAGCACTTTTTTTTCCCCTTCAGACTGTTCACTTGATAAAGGCTTCAGTGTTGAGCCCTAATTCTGTGTTTCAAGCAGTTATGAGATCCTCAGCTGAAAGACCCTTTGTAGAAGCTCTGCCCCTAGTGAAAGGCATAATCATTTTTGATTTGAAAGGAACTGCATTTTTCATTGCTCTTTCAAGCTACAAAATTCTAAAAAATTATTTTTTTTACTTAATTTACATGTCCTAATTACCTGGATTCATCTGTGTTACATGAATATAAATGGTCTCATTAATTTCAATCACTGTAAGTTCTGAATTAGCTAAACATTTTAATTGCATAAGAGTTGCATATACAATCAGTTCATCCTTTAAAGAAATATTTCTGTCCCTCAAAATTTCAGTATTGCTTGAAGGTCCAGACCCAAATAAGGTCTTATTTTCCTGTGAAGCAATAATGAAACATAATTCCTAAACCAAGTGTGTTGCTTCACGTACCCAGATATTGACACTACGGATAGAAAATTAAATGCCTTATTTGGACGATATCAACTTTAAAGAACACTCCACATCTGCATGAAAGTAGTAAGTAGAAGAATTAGAAACTGCTACAACCTTCCCTGACTAACACATACACTTCCTGTACTCTGGGCCAGATCTTCAACTAAACAGGATTATTCCAGTTCACACAAATCAAAGGAATTACAGTGATTTATGCTAGTTGAGGAGGTCGACATTAGGGACTGCTACCATACGTATTTATGGACAACACTGTTCACATTAATAAATACAGTTTGAATGACTAGTGACATGAAACTTGGGAACAAGAAAAACCTTACTCTTTAAAAACCCCTGTCATGACCCCCAAACAATGGCTTCTTTCTGCCTCTCATAATACAACAAGCAAAGCCATAACTGGCAAAACATCTCTTGTTACCATAAACATCTTAAAAATCCCAAACACCTGTACTCTCGTTCACCTGCAGTTACTGATGCGCTCCAGAGAAAACACTGTTTATAGTTCGTCTTATTTCCTTTCAATCGGGGAAGTACTGGAAAAAAGTGGTGATATGAGCTGAAGAACCTGAAGCAAATGGATGATATCCCATGTTATCTTTGCGGTGAGATGGTTTTCCAGCTATCTCGGAGTTTAGCTAAAGGACCCAGAACACAGGATTAGACCTGGATCCAGGCAAGAGCCAAGGCAAATACACCAAGAAGCAGGAAGGAGAGAAATTTAGGTTTGAAGCCATACTTAGCACAGACATGCAGAGAATGTTTTATCTCGTGCACCAAGGGGGAACTGCTCCACTGAGCAGCTTTTACTACAACTGCAGTTGCAGGCAGGATTCAGGGGGAAAAGGTGAGAGAATCTGTGGCAAAGGTACTGACTTACTTTGTAGAAAATTTTTCTTTATTGCTAACACTCATTTTCACTCTTTGTTCCTTGTTCGTCACGATTAGAACATCCAAACCAGCCAGGCAGCGTATTCGCTCTGTCTGTGCAGTGCTAACAGATTTGTCTCCATCTCGTTAGACCCACATTTTAAACTTGTGTTGCTTATGACAACGCATATGCAGGAATGAAGCTGTAAACTTGGAAAAAACTCTCTAAGAGCAGCAGTATCCTACTTGAAAACAATTTTGTAGAAGGAGATTAATTTGAAACGCCCCTTACCACGCTATTTCTCACTGGCTGTGGAGCTTAGTATTTCAGTTCTGTTGTATAAGCCCTTATGTGGCATTGTTCCTCGCCAGATGATCCCTTCTGCCCTCTGCAAGATCTGTCGGTCATGACAACTGCATTCCACTGAAGCAATTAAAATATAAATGCTTTTAAATACACGAGACTGAACTATAGTGAACTTAGGCAAAACAGGTGGAATCCCAGCCCTGGGGAAGTTAATGGAAATTTTAACATTGATGTAAATGGAGCAAAAATGTCACTCAAATGAGGACACTTTGGCAAAAATTACATCAAAAAGGAATTATTTATACGCATATGCACACATACTAAGCGCTCCTAAGCAGCAAAGCCAACAGAAAAACAGGATGTCACTTCATTTCTTCTATAGGAGACAAAAAGAGAAAAAAAACCCAACTGTTACTTCTTTTTCTGCATACTTAGGAGGCACTCAGTTTTTGAGTAAAGGGGCCAAAATTACTCAAAAAAAAAAAAAAAGAAATACAGAGAGAATACTTATCACTATACTTTGATGGTATTTGTTTTCTTGGCTCAAGTATTTTCTCCACTCTTTGGCACTTTACAACATGTCCTAAAATAAGCAATTGCTAGTAAGTATAATGGTATGGCAACCAAAAAAAAAAAAAAAGTATGTTCTTTATCTTCAATTCCAATGCCACTGATAAACCCCCTCTCAAAAAAAATATTGTGGCATTGTGTCATTTATAATGTTTAGTTGCATCTGGACCTAATAAGTTTCATATTTTTAATAGTGACATTTTAATTCAAAATATATAAATTTCAAAGTAAATAAATCAACCTCTTGATATATTGCTTATATTTACCAGTTGCAAACATGCCAACAACTGTTAGCATATGCTTTGTAAAGTATTCATTACCATTCCAGAAAAATACATTTCTTGGCAAATACTACTCTTTAAGTGTTCAAAAATTCAGTTAAGTTATTCAAACCTGAAATACAGCTGGATCTGTAGAATTCAGTAAAACATCACTCCAGGCTTAGAGAAACAATGCTAAGATTAATAGTGTCAAAATGTGTATGTCCCTAATATATTAAAAGGCATGCTTTACTTTGTCTTCCCATGAATAAATTTATGTATAGAGAGAGCCATATTCCAAACAGCTTGCCACAAGTTCTATTGCTTCATGAACCACACAAAGACATAGGTAATAAAATAATTAAAAAATAGCATTTACCAGTGTTCTTTCTTTTCCTGCTCTCATATGGAATCCATCCTAACTGTAACACAGGAAATATGTGCCTTTGATGGCTTTCCTATTGTACAAGAAAAAAAGTGAGTGGTCAAACAGCTGAATAGGGAAGAGAAGAGCTGAAAGGCAATTTTCCAAAAGAAGTCAAAGCAAAACTTCTGGCTTGTTTTAGACTAAAGTATCCATATGTCTTTAAAAGTCATTACACATAATGAAAAGATCAAAGCCAGGTTTTAGGCAGCTTTGCTGGGAAGTACAGGTGCTTGCCTAATACTTCTGTATGAATATGTTAAAATCCTACACACAATCTGAAAACATCTTTAAATCAGTGCAATGTATTAATTTAAAATTATACGATGCAAATATTAGGAAAAGGAAGGTGAAGAGCAAAGGAAAGGTATCATCAAAATTTAAGATCCTATAAAAAGACTAGGCTGTATAAGCCCTACAGGCTTAATGGGCAACTTTATTTCAGATCAGAAGGCTGAATATTCTGTGCCTGTTTTCTGTCTGTCTCCTACTGCTATGTCCTTTCTAGCCAGCTAATTTGACCAAATGTTATTTACAAACAGAATACTACAGTGATAAATAACCCACTTTTAGGTCTAGTTATGAATAGTTTCAAATTTTCAGAAAGTAACTTCTGTAAATATGCCTATGCCAGACTAACTGATACATATGACTGATGGTCATACTTAATCTCTATCTCTGCATCCACATACTTTATTTGCCTCTCATCTAGGAGTACATGTTCTCAGGATTTAACTATTATACTTTTAAGTAAGTAGTTTTACAGATTTATGTAAGCTGGATGTCTGCCTAGAGCTATCTAGTTATGGTCTCAGATGTAAAAGAACTATGAATTCAACAGCATCTAAAAGGCTGCAGCTAGAAGGGAGACAGAAGTACATACAAAAAAAAAGAAAAAAAACAACCTGGCTGCCACGTGCTCTTAAACCAACCTACTGGCCTATACCTATTGCAACTCAACATCCTAATCACCCTGTGTATATATATATTTTTGGGAGCTGATGATTTGAGCACTAATGAAAATGACAGTCAAAAGGATGAACCTATCAGATCATGTTTGCGTGACTGTATGTTTATGTACAGAAATTCAAATAAATTTTACTGTTTACTAGGAATGCAAAATCCAATACTAGCTCCTAGAAAGGCCACTATTTAAATAAATGTAAGGTTTTTCAAACAAATGTAGCTAGCTATTTAGTTGTATCAAGCCTAACATTTGCATCAGTCTCTAAATTGTTTATTTTTGGCATGTCAAATCTGGTTTGTACACAGTGGAGAAATTTAATTTTGGAGCAAGGCCATGTGATTTAGCATGAACATGCCATTTTGATGAAGCCTGGAGCTGCTAGGAACTGCTTTGGTTTCTTCCCTTTCCTGCTAAGTGTAATCCAGATATATCGTGTTGCTTATTTTAACTGAACACTTAATCTTGCCAATTAGCCATTGACTAATTGTGTTGGAACCAATTATTAATGCTGGAACCAGCTATGTTCAAACAGGTGAAAGTGGCATCCTGCAAGTATTTAATGAAGCTGTACTTTCACATGAAAAAAATTCCCCACCCTGACGTCCTAGTATAAGCACATGGAAGTGGGTTTTGGATAAAAGGGGGTAGCATGAAAGGGAAGAGAGAGAGCAATTAATTAAAGAGGGAGAAGGAGAGAGAAAGAAAGGAAGAAAGAGAAATCACCAGTCTTGGCTCCAGCACTGATGCAGCTGATGGGGTGTCTGGGGTCCTGGGGCACACCCAGGCTTCGTGGAGGTGCTTCTTTGTAGAAAAGTTCCCCCACCCTGGAGAGAAGTTTCTCACTTTCTAAGCAGATTAGTTATCATGCTCAGTTTGTTCTTCTGGACCTTTCTGCAAATGAGTTGGAGAGCTTCAGGGATCTTGTGTGTGTTTGATCCTCCCCTACAGTCGCTTCTTGACCTCAGTGCTGTGCCTGCGCAGTACTGTGTTGTGCTTATTTCCAGGAGCCAGAACAAGGACGTTTGTCCCAGAAAAGTGCTGCTCTACCTCCATATGGTCCCCTTCTCCATCCACATCTTGTTCTTTCTCACAGTGTACTATTACCATCAACCCTCAGTTGTTATTACCAACAACCTGTGGTTGCCTCCACCGCTGTCAGTACTTGAGACATACATATTAGGTCCTTATCTTCTGGGCTTCTACAGGGGGAAGACACTTTTCAAAGAGAAACAAAATTTTTGTAATAAAATTGGTTTATCCAAAATTTTTTTGGCATGAACAATTAACATGCTTTCAAACCTATTTGTGAAGAAGTTGGTTCATGTGTTAAAACTACAAGGTAAAATTGTTTTCTTTAAAAAAAGTACTCACAAACTGTTTGAGGATCAAGTTGCTCAAACATTCATCAGCAACATTGAGATTGTATGTCCTACTGCAATATTGTTTAGTTTCCCAGGACTTAGAATAGAGGTTATTTCTTTAAGGAACTGTTTATAGGTTACAGATAGTTCACTGGTATTTAGGGAGCTTTAAAATTTACTTCAACAGAGGATTTGACTCCTAGAGAATAAAATTAGGGAAAAAAGGCTGAAACTGAACAAACTAAACCTGTTGATAGGAGCTAAAAAAAAAAAAGACTATCCACAGACGGCCTGTAAGTAGAAGAATACATAACTGAAAACAAGAGCTTGCACCAGGCCCACACTTGTCTTTACATCCCCACAGAAGTGTTTCTTGCCATCAGAACCTAGGTTTGAATGCCAAATTAGACTAGCTTAGTTCCAAATGACAAAGCTGGCAAGCCTTCTTCTGAGTCCTCCCTAGTACTGAGCTTTACTACATAAATCAGTAGGAGCTCTGAGTGTATCCCGTGGCTGCCTGTGGTACAGCAAAGCAAACTGCTGGAGAAATGTTCCCAGTGCACTGAGAAAAAAGCTGTCTACATCCAAGCACACTTCTGCAATTACAGCAAGACAAAGGACTACACATATTTGCTTAAATGATTGTGTTCCTGTGGTGCAAAGACCACAGAGTTAATAAGCCAAAAGTAATTTAATCACAAGTTTAAATCCAGCTTTAAGCTTTCTCAGTTAGTTTAGGCCAGTCATGAAAGTGAGTTATGTTCTTGTCTACACATGTAAGTAAACAGCAAGTGGAGTGAAATCTGAATGTAAGTCATGTGAGGCACCTGAGGTGTCTCAATTAAGGGTGTAATATCCCTTGGGAAATACAGATTTAGAATTAACTGTTCTTAGCAAGTGTCTGTCTTGATTTTAGAGGTCACTCTAAAATGTGTTCCTAACTTCAACCTGACAGCTGAATTTCTGAATGGAATTTATGCTTGGTTAAAGGTTTTGTAGACTCTGTAGACATTCAATAAGCTTAAATAAACTTTAGGACCAGACATCTTTAGATAAGGTAGTCTAATACACTTAGAAATATTTATATTCTTTTTATGGAGAAAAGTTAACTACAAAAATGACCTACACTACTACAACACATTTTTATAATGATGTAAATTGTTCACAGAATAAATTGGACTGAAACCAATAAACTGAGTCAAATTCTATGTACAGAGGACTTCAATGAGTATTCCACAAGCATTGCCTGTACCAGACATGATTAAGTAAGAGTTTTCAGTTACATCTACATAAGGCCCTTGAATTTACATTCAGAGCAGTTCTCCTCAACAGTTTCATTAACACAAACTTACCTTGGCCTACAGTAAAGGTGTGCATATCCTTTTTAAATATCATCTAATTTTATTATCAGAGGAGGTAAAAACGTAGGTAGTATTTTCAGTGGAGAACTTCCACTCCTGTGGTTTTATCAGACTATTCCAGATAAATACTACAATTTGTAAAAGAGCGTTCCTCCACTTGTATTCTAGATGGTCTCAGACAGGTCGTAAATGCTTTTTTTCCCCCGTCTTGTCATAGGTCAGTCCAGAAGTCTTAAATACTTCTCAGTCTATGCCATTGCCCTTATGTTGAGTTCAAATACACTGTCCCAGCAAACTCCTCAGTCTTTTGCCTTGCCTGCATGATGACAGCTGGCCTCTAGATGGGACAGACAAGGCCAGGAAAACCAGACAAGGAAAAGGGGTGGGAGACAGGATGATATTTAGCCACTGGGAGGCCATCACTGCTCACCCACATGAGATGATTTAAATATCTAAAAAATAAAACATCAAATTAATTTAGTGATTTATTTCTACTCTATATTTGAATTATTTACCAATATGACAGTCATAAGCTGAGGCAGTGAGACAAAAAGAAGAAACCAGAAGCAAAAATTAGAATACTTGACATAGAGTAGCCCAATGGTTGGGCTAGAATCCTTCTCTCTTTGTTAATTAAACACAAACTAATCTTGATGAAATTAGATTCACTTAATCTTGGTGTGGAATACTATGCAAGACAATTCTTTTTTTAGATGTTAATCAAGTTTGGAGTCCTATGAGTTTTTCCATTTAACAATAAATAGAGACAACAGTGAAATATCATTATATGGTTCATTCCACATGTGTAAGTGGGCATGGGCAAAAGAGAGACTATATATCAGATTGAATTAAGGACTGGATCTGATGTAGCTAAGGGGTATGCTTTTGACACCTAAGAAATATATAATCAAACCATAATTTCCCCATCTCTCCCCATATTTCAGTAGCATTTACCTTCTTTTCTCTGAAATTAAAATATGTATTAAAATGTCTTCCTAATTTGAGAGCGTTTAGAATTGCCTTTGACAATGATTTACTGAAAACCTATCAGAATTAAGAACAAGAACACCACAAAACAGGAAAAATTAAAATAAAAGAAATACCCTTCACTATTAAAATAATACAATGCGAAAACTCTCTGAAAATAACTTCATTGACTTAATTTCTGCTTAAGTAACACTGAAAACAGAAAGCTCTCACTATGGATCACTTAAAAACGGAAACATTTTTAAACTTGTTAAAAAATCCTTATCTAGAAATAAATTTTTGTCATTCCTTTTCTTATTGTTTTTCCTGAGACAAAAATTCTCCCACAGGACTGATCATAGTTCCATTAATGACATTGCCTCCTGCTTTCAGATTTGCTTTCTTAGCACAGGGTCATTCTCTCCTCTGTTTCTTGCGGGAGACCACTGCTATATAACTCCACCTCAGGATCCCACTGGAAAAAATAATGGAAGAGAACTAGAAAGTTAGTGCAAGTAAAACACCTAGGCTCTGGACAATAAGGTTTTTCTGCTGAGCATGGGAAGTGTTGGCAAGTTTTTTTATTTAGAGTGAAATTCTGGCTTCACTGAGTCAGTGTATGCTTTGGTATAAACTTCAGCTGTGCCAGAATGTCACACCTGCTTTCTATGACCTCTCTTTAGTTGCTGTTGCTGTGAACTAGGAGTACCAGAGATTTCAATCCAGCCAGGATTTCACTCTAAACAGAAAGCATTACGAGTGCTTCCTGTCATCCTCAGAGAGAGGGCAATTAAGAAGTAAATATACCAGAAAAACATTGCTTGCCAGAAGACATTTGTGGATCCTAGGCTGTGCTGCATTTAATGGTAACACTGCAACTTGAACAACAAAGACAACAAAATTTTTTCACCCAGGCACCGGGAAAAATAATTTAGAAGCCAAGATTCCACTAGTTTCTCATCTGCATTATAACAACCTCCATAATGGGGGGGTTGTGATGTGTTTTTGTTTGTTTGTTCTTTATTTAGTATGGTTGAGGTTCTTCCCTCTCTTTTGCTTTCTCATCCCTTTCCAGACCTCATTGTGTGTAGCCTCTTTATTTTCCTCTCCTGCTGGAATTGGTTGTTGGAATTCCTGATCTTGGATATCCAGACAGACCACTGGTGTTCTTTAGCTAAGTAACATGATAAAAAAACCCACAACACCAAAACCAAATGAACAAGATGAAAGGCTTGCCCTTTTTTTCTTTATGTTTTGAATGAGGCTTTGCTATCCATCACTGTGTTTTCCAGGCCATAATCTCTGCACCTGACTACATATTGAAAAAGTTCTTGAAGTGGAGCTATGTGTTACTTTGGAATTTATCAAATTAAAATATTTCTTATATCTAAAAGTGGACTTTATTAAAGCTTTAACAAAGTAACTCTTTAAATAGAAGTAGCTCAGTCTACTAGGTGAAACAGTTTAAATAAAAAGGTTTGAAAACATATCTACTCACCATCCACTCTATCTTTGCAGGATAAATCTTCCCATCCTGAACATCTTGCAGCTTTCAATTGCTACTTATATTTCAGAGCTCACCTGATCTCTCAAAAACTCTTCTCCTAAGTGTCATCACTGAGACTTGGGCTAGGATCTTACCTTTACTGCAAGAAGCCTTCCTTTAATTTCCTTGGCTCCATGGCTCTTGCTTGGCTTTCTCTCTCTGTTCCAGCCTGATACTGTTGACACTTCTCACAGAACAGCTAAGCTTAGAAGGGACCTCCGGACTTCATCGGGTCCAACCTTTCTGCTCAAACAGGGCCACTTAGAGTCAGTTGCCCAGGACCATGTCCAGGGAAGACATTTTCCACCTAGGCACACTACATTACTTCCAGAGAAGGTTACAATTTCCTTCATAATCTAGACCATAAAATAATATTCAGTCATTCCTGAAAATCTTCTAATTTATAGGCAAATTATACCTATTCTTTTTGAAAAAAAATATATAATCTAGTTTTAAATATATGGAATTATAAAGATTCTACCACACATCTAGGCTATTAGTTGCATATGTAACAATATTTATGTGATTTTTTTTTTTTCCCCAAGGGACTTGTTTTTCTCAGGTTTTCTAGCTTTAGGCTTCATCCTTTGGATTATGATATGCCTTATCTGTTATCTTTTAACTAGCCTTATGGTTAGTTAATAAGACCAGAAGTCTTATTTCCATGTACAAACTTAGGTAGGCTATTCTCAAGTCTTTTTCTGAATAACAAAGATGGATTGTAGAGCTTTTGTTTCATTTCACCTGTTTTTCACTACAAAGCACTGTGGTTTTGTAGTAGGTGTTTTTTTTTGGTTGGTTGGTTTGAGGTTTGTTTCTGGAACCATTCCTGCTCATTGACATCAATTAGAAAGCAGATTGCTTGGACAGTAGAAGCTAACACAATGGCATAGTTATGCCATCAATACCATATAAAGCAGTAACACAGCTACACTACTGCTACTTAGTGTTTCTTTCTGTTAAAACCCATCTTTTTTTAAGCCATCACAGTGTGCACGAAGCTATTGTTACCTCTCCTAAAGAGTTCCCATTTTCCAAAATGATGTATACTGCTCAGCGAGCTTAGCCCTGCAGAATTTGGTCCTGTGAGTATTTGATTTCACTGTATCACCTTTTTCCTGGGCCATCTAAATCACCTTACAAAAATGGACATGCAGTTATTTCCTACTCAATCATTTTCATATCAACAGCAAGCTATTCACAATGTTTTCTAGCCAAGAAAAGCAAAGCCCTGCGCTCAATTTAATGATGTTTATTTAGCAGTAATGTGATAGTTTTGCAGCAAGCCAGCTGAGCAATCTCCAAAATTTAAGGGAATGTTCTAAGTACATGTGAGAACATTATTTTTAAAAAAAAACTGGAAAAAATGGAATGGCAAAAGTAGGACTGAAGCAAGTTTTTAAGTTGCTTAGCAATGCCTCATCTAATTTGTAACTGCTTATTTTTCAAAAATACTTGATTAGTCACTAGCATCATTCAGAGCTGCTCTCTCTCATCCAAAAATGTGAACCAAAATAGTGCTTGTAGACCTGCTTTATGTATAGAAGCAGTCCAATTCAATGGCAGTCACACGAACACTTTCAAAAAACAGTATAGATATATCTAGAGAGCTCCTGTTGTGAAGGAGAAAATAGCTAGTAACAATATTAAAAGTCTATCCTATGCATGTGTCAGGTGTTTTTAAAGAAAGTGCTCATATTTTCAACACACTGGTGAAGTGTGTTATTTGAATGCTGCGAAAAGTCAGCACAACTAAAATGCAAATGAAATAAAAACCTAATAACATCTGCAATGGCTAAGGCTTCAAAGGTGACCAACATAAAACCACACGTGAGTAAAGATGATGGTGAATGTAGTAACCATCATTTTACAAATGGTCATACACTGGAAAATGTTTTAAAACAACCTGTAAAATTCTAGAAAATATCATATATTGCATATGCTATTTAAGTGTGCATAAAATTAAAATTGAACTTATTTATGTAAGATCAACAAGTGTAAGTTCATGCTGTAGAAAACAAGGTAAAACATAGGTACCTGCTAAATGACCTGTAATATTATAGAGTCCACCCAGTGGAGACTATGCCCAAAGTTGGCAAAGCTGAACTGATACCTAATATAGGAAACAAACTGAAAATACACTGATGAAACCAGATAAGGGAGGCAGAAATTTAAGCAACATATACAACAGAAAGTCTTTACCAGCCTAAGAGTACTGGTATGGTATGCTACAAAAATAGTAGTCAGCAGCAGGCAGTGAAGCAAGTCACTCCTTGAAAGCCTCCCAGGAGGGATGCTACAACTTTTGCAGACAGCCTGCTCCTCTTCTTGACTGTCCACACAGTGAAGAGGTTTCTCTTCATATCCAGTTGGAACCTCTCTCGTTTCCACTTGTGCCCACCTGTCATTCTCCCATTGCATACTTCTGAACAGCTTCAGCTCCATTTCTCTTTATGACTCCCCCTATGTCTTGGAAGGCTGCTATTAGATGTCCTGAAGACTGCTCTTTTCCATGCTAGTCAAAGACCAATCCCATGCCATTAAATACACTCCTCTAATATCAAGTATGCTAACATAGAAAGCAAATTCTTTTCTGAGTGTATTTGCTCTCCATCTTTTATGCAGTCAACATGTAACACACAATAATTTGGCTATCAACTCATCTGGGCTCAACTCCTCTCCATATTTTCAACTCTTCAGACCAGATTCTAACCAGAGTTTTTCTTCTCAGAGTGACTGAAAACATACTTTGTGGGATATCTTGATGTCCTTTGCCTCTACAAAAAGGACATGTGCACCTGGTCCTTTTGTGCACCACTTCTTTCCTCGGGTTAAAACTTTGGAGACGTTACAGCCAACGGTTACCTTGAACAAAGTAAAATTTGTTATGGTCTTTGTTTTCTTTGGTGACTATAAGAAAGCAAATGATAAGACAGTGAAGAAACATAAGGGGAAAGTTTATTTTTTATATCAAAACAAATATACACACAAAACAAATAAAAATGCATAATTATTGAATACCTGCCATGCATAATTTTGCATAAAATCTGTACATTTCTGTATCACTTTCTAGTAAATGTTAGGAAGAAAGATTTAATCATTCAGAATGGTAGAATTTGGTTTTCATTTCCTTAATAGATAAAAAAATTACCAGCATATACTGTATTACTGTGTTGAAGACCTTGTATGTTAAGAAACAAAAAATCCAATTTCATTGCATTGTTTAGATTGGTAAAGACCTTTCAGATATCGAGTCCCACCGCAAACCCAGCAGTGCCATGTCCACCACTAAACCAAGTCCCTAAGTGCAAGATCTACACGTCTTTTAAATACCTCCAGGGAGGGTGACTCAACCTCTTCTCTGGGCAGCATGTTCCATTTTAAAAAGATTAAAACACTATGTAAAATATATGAAATATTTAAAGCAATGAAAATTACAGCAATACAAATATGTACTAAATGTTTCTATAAAAATGGATATGAATAAAATGTAGAAAAAAATCAGAAATCATCACCTGATGACCATTAACTGGTCGCATGGCACATAAGGTATTAAATAAAAAATTGGTAATAAGGGGTATTTTAAGACATGAATGAAGGGTCTGTGGACTGGCTTATGAAGGATATTCTGTATTTTAATAGGCTGTGCCAAAAAGGGGGACAGATTCTGGCAAATGAACTGAGCACTTCAAGGACAAAACAAACTAGTTGCTGGAATAAAGGAATGAGAACAGTCAGTGGCGTCTGTCAGTACATAAGAGAGAGACAGGAGTGTACAAACTCCTCTTAGCATGTCTGTTGTGCAACAAATAAGAGATCAACAGAGACTGGAAGATGGAAGGTGAAAAGATCAACATGACCAGATTTATTATGATTTTCCATCTCTTTTTGAATTACCGAGTTCATCAGAGTTCAGAATGGAAATGCCGTGGTTGCAAATATGGGAAAGAATGTTTTAGGTAAGTCAGTCATACAATAATAGAAAAGGATTCCTTTTTGAATATATAATAGTGAAGAAATAGCAGAGTTTAGATATGCTCTAGTTGTGCATGTCTACAGAAATGGAAATTTATGTGATGGCACTAAATTACAGACTTGAATGCTTTGGAAAGCAATGGTGCCATCAATAGTGACAGAGCTTGACATACAAAGTAAGATTTGGAACAAGCCATTTCAGTTTTGAAAAACTGGATTTAAAGTTGATATATACTTAACTTGAAAAATATAAATCACTCATATATTACACACCAACTCCTTAAGTTCTTGCTATGCTAAAACTTCTGGACAAATGGGAAATTGCTCCGAGTAAGAAGTTGAAAGATGTAGCTCTCCTGAGATCTCTGGCAAACCTCGCGCTGACTGCCCTGGGCATGGAAACAGCTCTGGAGACCTGCACCGCGGGAGCCCTCTGGTGGGGGAAAGGGGAAAATGCCCCGAAACGCCGAGCAAGAAAGCTCCTGCCACTAAAACAGGATTTTTACATCTAAGATTGCAGTGGTTTGAAATTGTTAATTAATTAAGATTTATTTGGTTTATATATTAAAACCAAGGGAGTTTTGACATCACACCTCCTCTATAATTACTGCTGTGTTTCAACCCTCCCCCCCACTCCAATGATTATTCAGTGGCAACACACAGAGGAAAGCAGTTCACCTGCAGGAAATAAATGAAACAGGAAGAATACGTTAAACTAAATCCTTGTCAAGAACACAAAAGAAAAGGTACTACTGTATCATATATCCTTCTATGCTGTTTCTCTTACGTGGAACAGGGAATATTAAGTCTTGGTAGTAGCTTGAAACCCTAGCATTTCTTAGGGTCTTGTAAAATAAACATTATACATGCCAGAATTTTCACTACTGAATGAAGACTCTGAGACTGATCCTCACTATGTACGTACAGGCCTGGCTCTGCATGGTTTGTGTAGAATCATAGAATGGTTTGGTTTGGAAGGGACCTTAAAAGATTATCTAGTTACAACCCCCCTTGACCAGATTGCTCTAAGCCCCATCCAGCATGGCCTTGAACACTGCCAGGGTTGGAGCATCCACAACTTCTCTAGGCAACCTGTTCCAGTGCCAGAATCAGTGTCTTTTGACTCTACAAGCTTTAATTTTTTTTTGTCTCAGGATACAGGCATGTACAGAGCGGTATTTGGTTGTATCCATATGCACTGACAACCATGACATGATCCACATAGTTACATATGATACATTTTAGATAGGGCAGAAATAGAAAAAAGTAAAATAATTTGCTCTTGTGTGAAGTCAAAACTACAGAGGTAACTACTGCTATGCCACTACTGATCAAAAAGGCCAAAATGATAAAACTTCACAATCAGCAGCTGTAGTTATCTCATGCCATTCCTCCTCTCTGGGATGTTGCTTTGTGCTACTGTCCTACTGCTCAGTTCCTGGTGCAATTGCTGAGAATAATGATTTCCTTTGCATTCTCCAAAATGTTATGTTCTATCTAAATACAGTTGCCGTGTCTGTGGTGTTAATCACTGACTTGTTCAGGTAGGAAGTGACTCTTGGGACCTTTCTTGTCAAATCTCCTGCTCAAAGCAGGGCCATAATGAATCCAGACCAGCTTGCTCAAGGTTTTATCAGTCAAGTCCTGTAAACCTCCAAAAATGGGCATTACAAAATCTATCTGGGCTATTGGCTCCACTGATTAATTGTCCTTACACTTTTTTTCTTCCATGTAACCAGTTGGATCCTCCTATTTTAATTTCGGTCTTCTTTATCTCTTCTCCTGCTGTGCCCCATTTGACTCCATTCTCTAGACAACCTCCCTGCCAGCCTGCTGTTGGGGCCCCACAGTCATATCCTCCCCAGGATGAACAAGCCCAGTTCCCTCACCACTCCACACAAAAGAAGTGGTCCAGACCCAGCCACCCTGGTGACCTTTCCCTGAACTCACTCCAGTTTGTCAGTCTACCTCTTGAACTGAATAAAAGGCAACTTTCTGTGCTCCTGGGTATGGGTTTAAGGCCTATTTTGTTGGCTAGAGATGAGGTTCAACTGTTCATACTGTTCTTCATAATATAAAAATAACCTCTCCTGCTGCTAGACAGCCCTTAATGTTCAGGATTCTTTATGCAGTCCATATGGTAGGTTTAAATAATGTAGATGGCTTTGAATCAGTCTTCTGAACCAGAAGAAATTCACCTTTACCATGAATACTACCCTCTAACTATTAAATCAACAAAACACTAGCCTTTGTTGATGTTCTAAGAAGAGGCATACTGAGGTGGAGTAACTGAAAGATGGTAACTGGAATGATTGAAAGGCTGTACAACTTTCTATATTGACCTTTGAATGCCAACAGCAAACCCTTTGGAAAACAGGGAAAGCTGAACAAGCTTCTCTTGCAAATCCTGTCCGTTTCTGGCACTCCCATACTTAGGGACCTTCTGAGCTGGAGGCTGCTTCTCTGTAAGAGTGCTTAATACTGCTTGACAGACCTCTCATCCATGAATTTCTCTATTAATTTTTAACATGTGCATACTTGGTATACAAATCATCTATGGTAGGGGTATCTTTTTGTTTAAATTTTAGGAAGCAGTGTAAGTTTCCTGCTTGTTAGTCTATTTTGTGCCCATTTTTTTTTTCATATGAGCATGACTAATTGTTCTCTGTTCTCTGTTCCTTCTGTCAGTCAGAGCCTTTAAAATTCTATTACTTCTCCTTGAGTAGCATCTTTTCCAAGATGCCAATTCCAAATTACTTGCTTTTTTTCTATGCACAAAAAGCTATTCCTCATTTTATTCATGCTTATCCTCCCCTAAACTATCTAAAATTCCATATAACTATTTGACAAGGACATCAAAACAGCTCACTGTTTGTGAAGTGTAATGACAATTACACTATGCCCTTCCTATTCCTATCATTACTTGCCTTTTTGACTACCTCTGAATATGAATTTTGTCAAAAGCTAAACTTACTGGCAATTTTGCCATTAAATTCAGACGGTCATCCATCTTGTTTCTTCATCCATCCTGGGAAAACCTCCAAACGTTTTCCTTCCAAGTTTACGCCTTGGTTGCAGTTTTCCCATGTACAAAAGACCAGTGGTATTTCTAAAAATTTAGGACAAACATGCAGAAAACAATTCTTTGGATGATCGAATATGATCAAGCAGCCAGTTCATTATTTGACTAGTAGCATGAGAAAAATACTGGAAAAATCTCTTTTTACTCTGACTGAAAAGATCAGGCAGGGAGTTTCATGGTAATACATCATTCACACTCATTTTTGTTGTGGGAATGTTCACACATGTCTGTTCTCGAAGTTCACATTGCTTTCTTTCTTATCAGAATAAAATTAGAAATAAATTGATCTTGAAGGCTCTAATTGTTTTTACAGCCCTCCTTCAAGAAAGTGTTACTGACCTACACTCATTGTTTCCTGGAGAAATTAATCACCTCTTCTGTCCTCAGACACCTTTTTTAACATTCTGGTTTCTTCAAGTAAACAAACCAAGAACAGAATAGTAAAGAACCTCCATAAACATTACTATGCACATGTTAGTAATTTATAAAAAGAGTAACCACTCTAAATTATTCCACAGATTACTTCTAAACTTCTAACTCAACTACTTATTTTTATTTGCAGTCAGATGCATTTAGAATATTATCTCTGCTCCAAAATTAAAAAAAATCCCTCAACCTCCACTTTTTCCCTACCTCAATACTACCACAGCAAGAGAAGACACACATATCTTAATGCACAGAGTAGCTATTCCTCTTCACCTTGTGACAGTTCTATGCCTTCATAGAGTTTACTAGTTCCAAACTATGCCAGGTTTTAACTTTCATGTTAGAAACTCCCGTGTTCAAGGGACTATGGTTTTCCTAGGGCAATGAGCCAGTTTAAATACATCAATTATTATGTATATCAGTTATACAAAGTGATTTATATAAACTATTTTGTGGAATTATAAACATCTTGTTAAGATAATAAATGATGATAAATAGACACAAAAAGTGAATTGATGGCACAGAAATCTGTAGCCTCCAAAAACGATGATTTAGTCTTTGGTTTGGGCTACCTGAAGAACAGTGTGCCACTGCTGATGGGTGTGCTGCAAGGAACAACACTGTATGATTACCTGGCACTTAATATAGAGAAAAGCCTTTTTCACAATCCAAGGGGACAATTTCTTTCTTCTCAGTGGGACACCATTACTTCTTTTGAAAACTGTTCTCTTCCCTACATTTATCCAAAATGAGAATTGAGTTGATTTAAACCAATTTAAAGTAAACCTGAAATTTTCATGAGGTTCATAGAACTATGCCTTGTCCCACTGATAATGAATAAGGCTTAAAGGGAAAATCTCAGTAAAAAGGAATGATAGAATGCCCTAAATCCAAGCTCTCGGAGATCATCATGAGTGAAGATCTTGAAAAAAGGTAATGTTTTAGGATAAGGAAACAATACAAGGAGCAAAGATGGAAAGGACACATCATGACGTTCTGTCCATATTAACTAGTGATAAATGACAAGTTTAGTTTGTGGATATAGCAGAAAATCTTTCATTCACAGAATGAAAATTAACTATTAATAGAGTTTAAGAAGAAACCCAAAGCTATGCTACTGGTTAAATAAGATGAAGTAAGTACTTAAGTACAGTGACAGAAGGAAGATGCAAGTATTGACATAGTACAGTATGACACACCAAACTCAGAAATCAGGCTTGGTCTGCAGGAGTAGTAAATGAACTAGAGCATCAAATCAAAAACAAAAGGCATTTCAAGAAGTTACAGTCCATCTTCTTCACACAAGTTTAAGGACTTTTAAAAAAAAATTATTAGAGCCAATGGTTAATTGTGTGTACTTGCAGAGTACTAGATCCAATATATTCTGCGCCATTGGGTTTACATGTTTAAGTGGATTCTAAACACATAACACAAAGAATAATTACACCTTCAAGTATAAGATCATGACACGTTTTGTCAAATTTTGCTAGACCCAGTTTCAATACCTTCTCTTCTAATGTGAGAAAAACATAGAACAATTAGAGTTGATCAGAAAACTTAAAAATACAGCATTGCCATTAGCCCACAGGCTTTCAGCCCCCTTGAAACTGGGGGGATTATCAAGTGGTGACAAGAGCAGCTCAGTCAAGTGAGAAGGAACACCTGCTCCTCTTTGGTATGTACACTATTTAGTTCAAGTACGATCCTAATCCCTCGTCCTGGTCAAAATGAAGACTGTATCTTGTTTCATATATTTTAATTTCTACAATATCACTCCTCTTCTTTTTCTGTCTTTTTACCACATGAATACTTCAAGAAAAATAAATTCCACAAGTTTGTTATTAAGTGGTATCTAAGACATTTTGCATTGTTTGGATTTATTTCTCACTATACATAAGAATTACTATAATGGTTCTTTTTAGAAAAAGGTTTTATTTTGTAAGCAATATAAAGAAAAAGTTTATTTTAAAATAATTAATTTTCTGTATAACATAAAGGATTTGTAGTCTTTTTTTTTTTTGGCAGTGTGCAGCTGTCTTGCCTGAGAAAGGAGGATGATATTTAGGGAAGTCCATGAGTATAATTTTTGTGGCTGCTACTGCCGCAATGCCTATCAGGTTTTATTGAGGAATACCATAACAGCACTCTCTTCAGACTCACTCATTGTATGTTCATTCACACATTATCTCAGTGACTTGCAAAAATCTCCCCCCCCCATTTTTTTTGTATGTGTAATGAGAATTTTTAAAGAGACAGTTCATTATTAGCTTGCAGTTATCAACCCTAGCTACAAACACGCCCAACAAAACCTTTACAGGAATCATATCAATTTTTGTACTCTTCTCACCCGTGATCCCATACACGATGCCCTACACAAGTACTTCTATCCACTACCACTCTTAAGTGCATTCACTGATCTTGCTGCACGTTGTGACATCTTGATGACAAGCTTTTACTAGCAAGAGCAAAGAAGCATGAAAGAGGACAAGAAAAATCTCTGCACCTAGGCAGAAGAAGAGGCACATTAACTACTGGAGTGTTGGAGAGACCAGCACCACAGGGACAACTACTAACCTCATCCTGTAAGCCATGCTAGCTTAACCTGGCTGTTGGAAACACAGCACTGGTGTACACCACTGCAGCCAAGACGAGAACTACTGATCTGAGGATCACAAGCACTCAATGTGGCACCACACTATCTTTCAGCTTGGAGGTGATCAACAAGTTCGGTATGAGTGATACCACTTCACCGGCTGGTTCATACTGCAGCCCCCTACCTTTTCTCAAGCAACAATGCTCTTCAAAAAAGTACATTTGTTCTTCTCCCTTCCTCTCCTATTTGTGCAGAGTGAAAATGTTTCTTCTCTGCTTGTGACCAGTTGCCTCATCTCTTATTTTTTCACCTATTATCTCTCATTGATTAAACTTAATGACCCAAGTGCCTGACATAGTTTTGTTCTGTAGTTGCTCATTTTCACCCCCTAACATTACTGTTGAGTAAAGTACAGGTAGGCTTGGGGCACTACACACAGTAGCCATCCCAAAGTTGTCTGCAGTGACTGAGAAACACAAACATAGCCCTGGTATGTGAAGAAACATCTAACCAACTGTCCTGGTTCTGGCCAGGATAGGGTTGATTTCTTGCAGTAGCCAGGAGGTGGCATGGCCAGGACCCAAAGGTTATTCTGTACCACCTCACCTCATTGCAGAGGGTAGGGGAAAGGAGTCTTTTTCTGGACAGAAGGATGGAAGGGCTCTCTTGTATGACGGCAGTGGGACTGCAGTTGGGTCGTGAGCTCCATGGTGAGCATTTTGGCATGTGAATCACTCTCTTTTATACACTTCTGTTATTAATATTGTTGCTGTTACTGTTTATTTTCTTATTTCATTGTGGTTTCCGGTAAATTCTTCTAATCTCCAACTGAGATCTTTGCCTTTTGTGCCTCTAATTGGAGGGGGCAGGGGGAGTGGCACATGGTTTTACTGGGAGAACTAAATTAGAGTATACCATTCCTAAACCATGACACCAATGTATCCTCAAGGGTAGTGCTGTCAATAGACATTGTGAATACACAGAAATATGACCTCAAATTTATCCATGAGCCCCCTCTTACAGACAGAGCTGTTAATACAGTCATGAAAAATGTTAGTCTTAGATTCCCCAGAATTGTAAACAAGGGATGATATTTCTCTCTGCATCAGAAAACTCAACACATCAATTGAATACATTTTTAAGACTTATGTTTATAGGACTTTTGTTGGCACAAGGTATAGACAAAGATCACTTTTTTAATATTTTTAAAAAATACTAGCTTTGCTATTAAACTGTATTTTACATTTTTATGTGTACTTAACATCTGCAGTGTCCCACCCAGTGGTAAAGAAAAAAAAATTAACTTGATTCTCTGAAGTCTGCTTGTAGGGAATTCCTCAGATAAAGATTTTACTAAAATAAGGTAGAAAATTCTTTGAAGTTATAAACTCAGAATTTTAGGGAATAAAGAGAAAAGACTCAGAAAGCTGGTGGTAACGTGGCATTAAAAAAACATAATCAGATAGCATAATGGTAACATAAAAAACCCTTCCATTTTGCCTGCACTGTACATAAAACCATTACTTCAATTCCAACAAATACTGAAGTTCTTCCTTTAAACTATGAATTACAGAAATCATTTTATATGCAAGGATGTGATCTTTTTTACTGAAATGTTGAAAACCTTGCCTGTTACCCAATTAAAACTAGGTTATCAACCATATTTACCAAATAAGAATGGATCTGACAGAGAAATGGCAATTACTGCAAAAATATAAGAAGATTTTAACAAAATACTCAAAGACTGGGTTTTTCTGTAAGTGGAAAATATATTTTCCCCACAATTTTGAGGTTTTGATTTTTTTTTCATGTTTGTTAAACTACATAACTGTTTAGAATAGAAGAGATTTTTTGATCACGCTCAAATTAGATTTAAGGCTTATTTACTACAGCAAGTTAAATATTTATGCTACCATTTGAGACAAA
The DNA here is from genome assembly GCA_013399855.1 of Oxyruncus cristatus. Classification (NCBI taxonomy): domain Eukaryota; kingdom Metazoa; phylum Chordata; class Aves; order Passeriformes; family Cotingidae; genus Oxyruncus; species Oxyruncus cristatus. Next base: position 905,880 of record VXAY01005482.1, read on the forward strand.
CCAAAAAGAATTGTGGTAGCTATAGCTACAGTTTGGTTTTTTTTATTATTTTAACAGCGGGGTAAATCCTTACCCAGTTACAGGTCCCTAATATTTGGTATATCAATATTTTATTGATAAAGGTGTGCTGTACAAACCATAAAAACTTTATATACTCTAAGGGCAAATTACTTCCTTTCCCTCTTGGGAATAGTTTATTTTTAATGCAGTTCTTTAAGGTTTTTAATTCTTCATGGGTTCTAGGGCAATTTTGAATTACATACATATTTAATAGTAATGACATCCGGGGAAATATTTTCTGTGGTGAAGATAATACATACACATTATTAGTAAAATATACAACAGCAACAACAAAAAAACCCAAAGAGGACATAGGCAATCTGCTTACTATCATAAAACTAATTATAGTTATATAGCATCTGCTGCTTTTCTCATCAGACTATGAACCCCCCTGGATTGTCACAAACTCAGGTCATGAGCACCACAGTCACTGCAATATCACCTACCTGCTGCCCATGCCCTCACATCAAAAGGAAACCCAGCACAACCATCTGCCCCTCCAGAATGAGCCTCCCAAACAACACCACTTCTCCACCAACAGGGCCTTCCTTGCAATGCTACAAGCTCACCTAAAAACTGCACCCACGGCCAACCATCCAAGCATCTAGTGAATATTCACTACATTTTGCTTTCACCTGCACTGTTCTCTCAGTAACTTAACACGTGGCACATGTATTTGCCCCTGCAAGTGACATTTCCCTCCATGAGTCAACACAGCTGCTGCAGGTACCTACATGCAAGGTTTACAAGCTCTCCAGAACCCTCCTCTGCTCCATTATCACTTAGTTCATGAATGTTGCCACACACCAGTGCCCTCCACAGAACCCTGACAACACACGGAGAAGTACAGCATATGTCCATTGCTCTGAGGGTAAGCTTCCAATGCTCCTGTCCCCCCAAACAGAGGTCGCTTCTTGCAAAGCTGCAAGAACATCTGAACTCCTGCCGCTCCCAACCACCCCCAGCACAGCTTGTGAGTGCTGTCACAACACTTCCACAGAAAATGGAAGCCCAGCAAAGACATCAGCCACTGTCTGGCAAAGCTATTTCACCACACACATCACCAAATATGACTTCCAGAGAGAACTAGTTCACCTGAGCACATACCTCAGATGCCCTGGATATAGCTTATGAGCACTATGACACACTAGTGTCTCATGTGTAGGTCTTGTAATAAATTAAGGCTCAGCAGAGGCAGAAAACAGTCTGGGGTGAAGCTCTCCCAACCCCTTCAGTAACAGATCCCTAATCTCCAGGCTATGAGACCACAAGAAGTCCTGCCGCTCATCTGACCTCAAGCTTAGCTCATGAGCACTGTTGTCACCACAAGCTCCCACCACCCCTACTGGCCTCAGAGCACCTGGAAGCTCAACCCTTCAGGGCCAAGCTCCCCCTGCCCCAAACAGTCTCTTCTCACAAGGCTACAAACAAAATTTCAACCTCCTCTTACTTGGCTCATGAGTACCTCTGCTCTCACAACAAATGGAAACTGCTTCAGTGTAAGAACAAGCCACTTCTGCACGCTGGTGGGTCTGGGAGCCACTTCTACTGAGGCTGAGGAACGAGCAAGGCTCATGCACATTTTGACCCCTGAGTCCCTGCAGACCCCTGGAACAGCAGCCTATGTCTGGACAGGCCACGGGCTATCCTTGGGCAGTCCTGCAGACCCCCCTTTGCACCCAACCTGATGGCCCTAAGCTGAGACAGGGGAGATTCAGATTGGATAGTAGAAATTTTTTTTCCACAATTAGAGTGGTCAGGCATTGGAATAGGTTGCCCGGGGAGGTGTCAGAGTCACCATCCCTGTAGATGTTAAAGAGGCATCTGGATCTGGTGCTGGATGATGTGGTTTCGTGGTTTAGGTGTTACAGTGGGTGGATGGTTGGACTTGATGACCTTAAAGGTCTCTTCCAACCTTGATGATACTAAGAAACTAAGAGAGGCGCCAGTACCTTTCAGGTGCGCTTCTCCCACTCCCGGAGCTACCAAATCCACTCTCAGGAACGCGAGCTCCCCGCAGCACCTCCTAACCCCACACCCCCGGCTACCCTCAAATCGGGAACGGCGTCCCGAGGCGGGGCTTGCCGCCGGACCACGATCTGGTCACCGCCCCATCGCGGCGAAGTCAAGCCCGGAGCAAAGGTACCGGGGTGCGGGGCTGCCGACACTCCTTCCCGCGGGAATCTCCCACATCCGCGGGTCCGACACGGCGGCACCGCCCCCCACTCGTGCCCGACGGCTGTGAGCGGCTGCAGGCGGCGTACGGAGATGGTTTCGGTACTTTTACGTACGGAGAGAAGCAACACCTATTGGACTGAAAGTGCCCGATACCTCTTAGCGCACTTTCCACCTTTCCCCATACTGCCTCTCTGCCCTCCCGATGCCCCTCAGGCAGGAGTCCCTGCGGACCGAGCGTTGCCCTGCCTTTGACTCCCGGCGTCGGGAGGGAAGGACAGGGAAACCCCACGCAGGAGCAGGAGGTGAAGGCGCCTCATGGTTCCGATGCGCCCCGATCCCCCGTTCTATCCCCCCCTGACGACTGCTCTCTAGTACGGGACGCTCTGCCCCTGCCTCTCCTCACTTGTGCGCAGCGGGAGGAGCCGCCGTCCGGCAGCCCCACAGGGCGGGCCGTGCGCGGCCGGGCGGGGAGCGCGGCTGTGGGACCACAGCGGGCACAGAGCGGGCACGTGGCGTCACGCCGCGGCCACTGACGTCACGGCCGGTGTTAGGGCGGTCCCGCGGTGACGTCATCACCGCCCCTCCATAAGCGCCGCCCCGGGGCGGACGCCCCGCTGCTGACGGCAACGAAGATGGCGGCGGCCGCCTCCGACCTGCTGACGGGATGGTGCCTCTTCGGCCTGGCACTGCTGGTGAGAGGCGGCTCCCCAGCCCTGCGGCGGCCCCTCACACGTCCCTTCCCCTCCCCTGGGCCGGCCGCCCCTCTTTGCTCGGCCCTTCGCTGTTCCAGGGCTGGACTCCCCGCCCGGTCCTCTCGGCAGTGCCCCCCAGCCTGCCCCGGCAGCGAGCGCTTCCCTGCGCTCCCGCAGGTGCCTCGGCCGTGGTGCCGTCGGGCACCGCAGAGCCCGGGGCTGCGGGGGAGGGCTGCCTTGCCCTCCTGCCTGTGCAGTCCGCGCTGTTTGTGTTTTCGTCCCTTCCGTGCGTGAGCGCTGGTGTTGTTTCTCACGCTGTTAATAACGATAAGGGTGACTTGTGTGTGATGAATGTGACGCTGATGTTCAGTGTTCGAGTAAAACGTGTGTTGATGCTCTGCTAGTTATCGCTACAGGGTCTAACATCAGTACCTACTTGCTGACGTTCTTATTATACAACTCGTAAGCCTCTTTTGCTGTGTATTTCAGGCCATTCTAATTTTCTGCTGGGTTTATGTGCGCAAGTACCAGAGTCGGCGGGAAAGTGAAGTGATTTCTACCATAACAGCAATATTTGCGTTGGCCGTTGCTCTTATCACATCAGCACTACTGCCAGTGGACATCTTTTTGGTTTCGTATATGAAAAACCAAAATGGCACATTTAAGGTATGGACTTTTAAAAATGTTAATTGCCTCTTCAAAAGAAGCACTTGTGTTGCAACAGGATGTTCTTAGGTTGTCAAAGTGTTTAAAATCAGTGCTAACACCTCTTTCAGTGACTGAATTTTTTCAGTGCTGGGTATTAGTGCTGTGCATACAACACTGAGCTCTATTATTTAAACTAGATTTCACTTTTCTATTATTTATCTTAAATATTCAGCTCATTTCCAAATGCTCATTCCTCCTTCTGTGCAAAAAAGAGTGAGTGTACCATCCTAAAGAGATCAACAAGTTGCTTAAGTGTTGATTTTTAGTATGTTATAATAGGATGTTGAGGAATAAAATTTTTGCACCTTTGATCACAAGTAGACTGTGTTGCCCACTTGAAATGTGGGATTATTTTGTTTGTCTTTCTTGCCAGCAAAAAATTCGGTATGGAAACATTAAGACTTATAAAGATTTACTGTGCTAATCTACCTATAATTTAAAACCTGAATTAAGAAGTACCCTCTTGAAAGAGGGATAGCTGCAAAAACCCTTGAGGGAGGGAAATACAGTAGTACCTCCTCTTGGCTGATAGAGCCTTAACTGAACCTACTGTATTTATAAACTGTAGGGGGTTGCTGTGCAAAATGGGTTCTTAATAAGATGAGTAATTGTTGTCATCTGCTCTAAGCATTTGCTGTTAGTAGGAGTTCTTCCCAATGCTTCAAGTATTGGCTTTTTTTTTTATTTTCAAGGAGAGTTTTTGAAGGTAGTGACCCAGTGTCTTTGGGAGGACACTGTGAGTAACAGGGGGTTGAACTGGAACATATTGGTGACTTGAGTAACAACTTAGTTTGGTTTGGAGCTTGCCTGGATCTATAGTAAAGGTTATGATCCTGAAACAAATGATAGAGTGGGAAAATGGTAAATGCCTGCAACTCAAAAACTATGTTCCCTTTCAGCCCTACTCTCAAAGGAAAATGTGGGTCTTTCTGGATCTGTGATAATGCTTCAAAACTAACTTGCTGGTGATTATATAAATGCAAGTCATAAGAAGCCTTTAGAATGGAGTTGTGATGGGATTGTTGTTGTCTCTATTGCTCAGTGGTATTACTGAATAAATGAAGGCATTACTCAGTGTTATTTTTCAAAGTTTGTGTCTCCAGACTTTTTTTGTTCAGAATTAAAGTGGCTATAGAAGATGGAAGAGACCTTTCACATGTCAGGATTCTAGTAATTCAATGAAAATAATACTCAGTATTAAGAATTAAATTGAACCTAACTATCTAGAGTAATAACCATGATGTAACTAGGTCCAGCTGAAAAGTGCACACCTGATGGGGGCTAAGCAGAATGTCCTGTTGCAAAGGAGGCCTACTTTGCTAATGTATGCATTCTTCTGTAGAGTATCTTTTTGCCTGTGCTTCTGAAGCTTCTTGGTCCTGCTTAGTTCCTAATGTTTGTAGATACTTCTGATGGCCTGTTGGAATAAAATTGGTCCATAGTGCCTTGCAGAAGAATTTTTCTGTGTCTTTTAAGTCTCAGCTGAATTGAGTTTCTAGCTTTGCAGCAATAACGAGATCTTCTGATATGAATGGATTTGATCCAACACAGGTGTCGAAATAAATCAGTCAGAACATACAAACCTGTAGCTAAACACAACTTAATTGATTTGTTAATTTCAGCTTAGAAGTAATGTTGAGTTAATGGGCTGACAACATCTTAACATCAGATCTTTATTAATTGTTAAAGCTTTTAACACTGCCCTGGGTAACATGATTTTTTTCTGCTACTGCTTCGCAAGTTGGACAGATTCAGTTGGGTTCAGAATACTTCCGGGAGAGTACTGCCTTTCTCTGGACCATTCTTTCAAATCCAACACTTTTAAGTCCCTCTCACTATGACTTTGGCAAGAACCCTTTATTGCTTTGGATGGCCAGAGAGAGTTAAGTCTTTACTAGAGTTTTCTTATTGACTTTTTGAGGCAGATCCAGGTAGCAAATGTGAATAGTATTCTCTGTAGATAAATCAGTTATTTCATCCAAAAACGTTCCAACTGGATGATTTCAGGGCTCATGCTGCAAGAGTAGTGGCAGTTATCAAGATTTAGGTAAAGAATTTTTTTCTTTATGTAGGCTTTTCCTCCACCTCCCAAGTGTAATTTCTACTGTCAATATTAGAGTGATGAGAAAGACAAAGGTGCTCAACTTAGGAGGAAGAGGTACTATATGAGGACTTTGAGTTAATTTTTAATGAATCTTGCCCATCTACCAACTTGTAGATATTCTTGAGGCTTTGCTGTGAACAGGCTTGTAGCAAACTTAGGAGAAGCACATTATGTCAATAGCACAGGTTAAATTGAATGCGTGGTCTAATGGTTCCAAGTTCTCATTGTGTGTGTGGTCGGTGACAAATGAAGAGGGTATGTGTCTTGGCTATGAGGATTGGCTTGATGGTCTGAACTGTATTACCCAAGCAGAGCACCCTTCTGAAGGCTGTGAAAATTATGCTGCTTTCCGGAGGAATTCACTTTAAGGTGTTGTGTAGCCTTTATTCATCATGTGTTCTGAGGTGCCTTCCTTGACAAGGGCTATATACTGTACCTTGGTCTGCCTTGCTTGTTCACTTTGAGGTTTTGTCCATTTCAACAGGACTGTTAAGGTACTATTTATACATTTTTTTAAGTAAGACAAACTATTCTCTACTATGAACGAGTGGCTTGAAGCATTTGTTACATAATGGTGTCTCCCATCCTATTTTGAGAAACTTTTCAGATATTATCTTAAAACTTTTATAGTGAGTGAACTGAGCAAGTTTGTTATAAGAAAGATTTGCGGACTAATTGTGTAGTAGAATTCACTGCAACATCTTTCCTGGAGGCTGGGATTACTTTGATTCATAGTGCTGGAAAGAAGGTTTTTGGTTTTAGTACTAATAAAAGAACTGAGTATTACCTTGTAAGTGATGTCATGGTAATATTCACCAGCATCACTTTGAGCTCAAGGTTTTGTCTATTTGCATTTACAGTGCTGTAGTTTGTTTCAGTGAACTTCAAATATAGCCAGTTGTGTTTGATCTGTTTGATCTGAAAGCTTGTTTGATTTATAACAAGCACTAAGGAACAGAAAACCTCACCATAGCTTAAAGACAAAATTGCTGCTGGAACCCAAGCCCCCTGGGTCTGACGTACAGGTTTCAAATATTTAAAATATAACTGATGCGTTCGGGCAGCAGGAAACAAGGGTACTCGCATCACCGCACTGTGTTTTTTTCTACTGTTTTAGCAAAAGGCAGAGAAGGTGATGAAACCTTTACATTTTGAAATGTTTGGATTCTTCCTGCTGTATGAAGTTAAAAGCCAATGGCATTTCTTTGTCTGGTTAGACCAAATGTATCACAACAGCCTCAGCTGTTAAAAGCGAGTTGTCTCCTGAACGGTTCAAGGCGTAGCATCTGTGTTGTGGGAGATGGTTAATAGGATGGTCTGTAAAAAGGTTTTTTTGTATCTTGCAAGAGTGGTGGTGGGAGAGCAACTCATTATGTAAATGCTCAGAATACAAACCAGTAGCAGTGTCAGGGGATTTTATTTTTAGAAAGGTGTTAGCTGAGAAATCATTATTGACTGAGACCATGCTTCTTGTCCTGAGTAATAATTGTGAAGTAATAATGCTTGGCCAAAACATTCACAGTAACCAGATGTGCCTGAGATATGCATGTTTCTGTGTGTTACTCTCCATCTGGCAGTCAAAATCCTGGCACTGTCCCATGTTGGACGTAACAGGCTGGAAGATCTGAGACCTGGATATGAAACTTCTTGATATCTAACCATGCTATGACCCACTCTCCAGTCTTTCATACCTTATCTTCCTTTTGTTGGCTAAGGTTTGGGAGGGGCTGATCAGCAAAATGACTGCTTCATCTACATTTGATGAAACATCACAAATACTGGAACCTGTAATGTTATGTAGCTTTAAGCTCTGTTAAGGTACATTTGCAGAGGATGGGAGCTATCTTCACTTGGGTACTCATGAAACTCTTGTGGGGTCCAGCAGTGACAGTAGAAATGTCACATTTAATGGGGACAAAGGAATGAAATGCATGGGTGCTTCCCCATTTAAAAGTGGGGAAGGTGAAAACTGTCAGATTAACTTGTACTGCTTTCATTTGGGGAAATTATCTGTTCAGTTGGAATAGTAGTGTTCTGTTGAAATACATCAATATGAGCCACTAACTGGACACAGTTGCTGGGAGAGGAAAGACTCAGCTCAATGATAACTGGGGGAGAAAATGTTCGTCATAACTAATTTAATATGAATATAATTGTTAAATGAATCTTCTGAGGGAGCTTTGCTTTAGTTTTAGCATTTAGGTAAACTGGAAGTGTCTTAACTGGCTCTCTTACATCCTTACCTACGTTGCAACGTTTTACTAATATATGTACTTTTTACACATGCAACTGCATTTAAGATGACTTACGTTAAGGAATACTTAAGCATAATGGCTTAATGTGGGTAATCACATTCACTGAACATATCCTTGCAATTTTTGACTTCCCTTATCTATCAATACAATGCGTTGTTATGGGTATTTTAAAGGTGATGTGTTACATGCTTGCTAAACTGCATGGAACAGAATGAAATACAACAGAACAGTGCAGAGTGCCTGAATTCTGCAGGTCCTAAGAGAATTTGTGGTCACATTTTCAGTCTTAAACTATTGCTGAAGGCAGTAATGAATTCTAGCCTTCCTAATCTATTGTACTTCTAAGGTATTTGCTGTATATATTGTAAGTTTAGGTTGTAATGGATGGAGAAGAAAAACAGATTAGATCTACAGGCTGTCCAGATGAGTTCTCAGCTGAATCCTGGGTGTGCTAGTTCAGTAAATTCATATACCTAGTTGCTTGATCTGTCACCAGTGATGCTGAGAATGTCAGAGCTCTTGACACTCACTAGGTAGCACTGTTTCTTGCTTCTGACAAGGCAGTGCTGCTGTCACAAGCTTTTGAAACAGGTCAGATGAACTGGTTACTGCTTTTGAGTTATTGATAGTGTGTGCATATGGATAATTTGCCAGTTAGAATAAGGTTTTTTGCTTCTTCATTTTGTGTAAATATGGGACTTCAGCAGCTGACTGAAAGCTGATGTAGTAAATATCATTACATTTTCTTTCTGTGCAGTGTAGTGTGAAGTTGGTATGTTGTGGCAGATCTAAATGATGGTGAAACGCACACATCTTTGCATCTTGACATTATTTAAGATAACATCTCACTATTTTAGTGTGGTGTATTGTATGTTTCCTAGAATATTACTCTGATCCTGTATGCAACTTAATTTGAGAAGTAAAATGAAGAGCAATTACAGTGTTTTCAAATTTTACATCTGTATTGTGTTATAGATGTTGTTAATACTTTTCTGTAGTTGAGGGAGAAGCAGTTCTTTGGCAGCTAAGTGCTGTTGTATTTCCATTACTAGTTACCTCTTCCTGTACAGTGACTGTGCCACTTAAACATCAGGTCTTAGTGTTGCTTTTCCTGCTTAACCTCAGTTGGTGTGTGTTTGAATGTCTCCATCGCTTACGGGAGAGACCTTGTTCCAATACTTTGGAAGCAAATAATGCAAACTGTCCAGTTCAGCCTTGATTTTTTTTTTTCCTTAGACATAATTAAAGCAATGAATTCTCTTTATTTTTAACATTAGGCAATTTAAATGCTTTAGTGTTCTGTAGTATTAACTTATTACAATTAAATTCTTTTGTGGGGTTATTTTAATGCAAATGCCTAGAAATTTCTTAATTGAAATGCTGTTGGGCTTGAACCTGACAGTCTTCAAAGATTTAGCTTATTGTGTACCTGACAGACACTCCGGGTGTTGCTTCTGCCCCCTTCTGCTAAAATATTTTTCATCCTTCCTTTTTACTGATTAGGTGTCAAAATGCGTGTGTACTTTTCTACTCAAATTCCAGTTGGATGATAATCTAATTTAGTTCAGACGGTGAATTTTAAAAGCTTAGTGTAATGTGACCTACCGGAAGTCTTGATACAGTAACAAGAAGGAAGGTGGTACTGACTTTCTGAGTTAATAGAAAAATCAAGTATTCATGGTATGTTATGAAGCCCATATTCCGTAAGAGTTTATGAGCACTGAGAGAACTGATAAAGCAAGTGCCAAACATCTTTAAGTCGTGGTAGCAGTCGTTAAGGAGTATACTCACTTACTCTTTCATATCTCTCTGTATTAGTTGTACATCTTTACAACTGAAAGGGCTTGATCTTAGCAGTTTAGAAAAATCTTGTTTTCTAGCTTTTAAAGAGTTTTGCTTCTGGATAACTACCTGTCTTGATCTTGACCACACATGGATTGGATCCCACAACACTAAAGCAATTCTGGATGTGTTTAAGCTATACTGGCAGGTTTGGACCTTTGTATTCAATCCCTGAGTTTGGCTGCAAGCCATTTGTTGTAAGACATTTATCTTCCTTAAACCAATAATTCCTCTCTAAGAGGAGAAAAAGTGAATGGGCACAAGAGCTTGACTTCAGCCATCTGGCTGACTGCTGTTTCCAGCATAAATTTGTCTTTTCACTTCCATTGCTTCCACATGCTGAACCATTCCCCAGGACTGAGTAATGTAGCTACTTTTGCTCTTGTTCAAATAAGGGATATCGGTGCTGTTGGGTTTGGAGTTGTAGGATCTAACTTGCTAAATTGAATATTCGTGTAATTCAAGTCTTGCTCAAGCAAAAAAAGTGGTCTCATATTTCTGAAAAGGGAGATGATACATTAAACTGGGTGAATAATTAGAAAACCAGAAGTTACTGAGCATAATAAAAAGTTGTTATTCTTATGTCTAAGTACTGTTTCATCTGTAAATGTGAATTTTAATCAAAGATATTCTGTGATGGAAATATTCAGTGTGGTGTCTCCACCTCTTTGGCCCAGAGCACAAGAAAACCGTTAGAACAGGGCCACAAAAATGGTCTGGAACATCTGTCCTGTGAAGACAGTTTGAAAGAGTGGGGGTTCTTCAGCCTAGAGAAGAGAAGGCTCTGGAGAAATGTTATTGAAGGCTTTCAATATTCAAAGATGTTATAAAAAAGATGGAGAAAGACTTTGACCAAAGCCTGTGGAGACAGAACAAAAGCCAACAGTTTTAAAATGGGAGTGTGGGTTTAAATTGGACATGAAGAAACAATGTTTTGTGGTGAGAGTGGTGGGACTCTAGAACAGGCTGTGTAGAGGGGTTGTGGATGCCCCATCACTGGAAGTGTTCAAGGTGAGGTTGAATGAGGTTTTGAGCAAGTTGACCTGGTGAAAGGTGTTCTTGTCCATGGGCAGGAGGGATGGACTAGATGATTTTTGAAGGTCCATTTTAACCCAAACCATTCTGTGATGATCTTAAGAGACTCTGTTATAAAGATAACTGTGGGAATTAGCAGAACATACTTGGGAGCTGCCAAAACTACTCCGTGTTCTTTCAGGTCTAAAATCTTCCCTTAGTGAAACTGTCTTATGCTTATTCCTGTTTGCATTCCTGTTTGCCCAGTGACTTTCAATGTTGCTAGCAGTCTAGCATCTGGTTTTTTTAAATGTAGCTTTTTTTATATCCATCTACGTATTTGTTTTCTTTAATGAGTTATTGTCTTGTAGTGTTATTTTGTTTCATTTGATGATAAATGCTTCTATCCTTTATTGCTAGATCTGGGCTGATGCCAATGTTTCAAGACAAATTGAAGACACTGTACTTTACGGATATTACAGTAAGTATTTCAATTTTTTTCCAATTAATAGTACCTTTAAGTGAAGGCATGAAGTTTTTAGAGGTCATACTGGATTATCCCTTTTTGGTTAAACATTATTCTTGTACTTGGTGCCCTTCAGGGAATGTTTTTACCTTCGAGAGCCCCCTAGAAATGCAAATATATTGAAGACCAGTCCATAAAAAGGGCTTCTGTTATATAATCTATGGTTAGCATGTTTCCTCTGTCTGCATTAAGCTGTCCCTTAAGGGGTTTGCTGTAACTTTCATGATGCTTAATATATGCAGCAGTGTGAAACTTGCCTACCGTGTATAAAGTTCATGCAACCACGAGTGTGACACTTTTAAGTGTTCAGATTCAGCAGCTACTGTGTTCAAAGTAACAGCTACTGTGAAGGAGCATAAAGGAGTTGATTCGAGAGTGATAATCCTGAACAGAACTGAAGTTTAAAAAAAAAAGGACTGAAATGAAATGTAATAATAAAATTATTGTTCACCAAACCTCTGTGTAGTCTTATCTAAGTTTTTTAGATGCCGTTATGGAACTAATGAGTAGTAAGGGGTACCTGTAGAAGAGTTATTATCACGGTTTGAGTGAAATGCTTGCTTTACTCAATGATACAAAGCAGGTAGTTGCCTGCTTTCGGTAACATTCTCTAAGACTTGACGTTTGGAAGTCTTGGGTTGGCTCCTTTAAATGTATTTTTTTAGGTCAGGAAATGGTTCTAAATACTGGACTCTTTAAGTTAAGCAATATTTATTGCCTAGTAGTGATACTGCCCAAAACTAAAATGTACAGTTTGATGCTGAGTGAAACCCAAAGACAAAAGTAGTAAGACACTTCTGTTTTCAAAAAGAATCTTCTAAAAACTAGTTATCTTCCACAAAGATTCTTTAGTATATAATAGTGGAATTGCTTTGAATTTGCTTTCTGCTATTTTAGGTCTTATTTAACAGCCCAGGTAATTCACAACTTCTGATGTGGAGCAGTTTTGAAACTCCTCTGTGGATAGTTTCCTATAGATTAGTGAGACTGATGAATTTCTTTAAGATGTTTTGGTCTGAGTCTCTTAGTAAATCCCAAACTAATCTTTGGAATAGATTTGAACTTCAATTTGGAAAACTGCTTATGTTTTTGGTTTGTCTGGACAGGTCTACTTGAAATATTGTAGAAGGAATGTTTTATTTCATAGCCTATCCTCCAGATGGTGGTAGAGATTTAAAGATGTTTTTAAAAACATTTTTGTTATCTTAATTTGAGGAGTTGATAGACATTTTTATAACTAGAGCTACACTGAAGTGAGCAGTAATAGGTAATGTATTTTTCAGAAGTCTCTATCAGTAATATATAAAATACAACTTAATGCCTCCCCTACATCATCTAGTCCCCTGCTGCTGTCGCACAGCATAGCGAGAGGGAGAGCTGAGAAGGATTAAGTTAAACAATTTTTCCAGTCTTGTAGTACTATACAATTTTTTTTCTACTTATATCTTCCTGTAAAAGTATTTGGTCTTGCCTTTTTTTTTTTAACAAGCAGGATGAGCAGAACTGAAGTATCCTTTTGTACTGAAGAAGGTGAATTCCAGTATTTTGTCTCATGAAAATGCAGGGATAACTATGTCACTAGACCACTTGACTCCTGCAGTTATACTGGCAACTTAGAGTATGAATAATTGGTGCACTTTGGTCACTGCCCTTCAATTCAAGTCACTTTTGATTGTAACAAGAATTTGGAGGCTGTGGTTTAACTCATGTTTTAGAATATTAAGGATTACTTTGCTACTTATATTGCATTTTACTGATAAAGCTGTAACAAAATGCAGAAGAGCTTTTTATTTTTTCCGTAGTTGTTAGCCCCCACAAAAAATGTTCTGTCTCTCATACCCACCCAGTTTCTTGGCTAGATTGCTGCAAAAGCAGAATGAGTTTGTATTGGTAGAATGATAAACAAGGTATTTTCAGAGTGAAGCTTGAAATAACTGTATTTTGAAGTGGGATTTCAGTATCCTAAAAGCTTTTTGTAAGAAACCAGTATACTGATTGCTTTGAAGCCATAGTGGCTTAGTGTGTTAATTCTCCTAAACCCAACTGTTATAGAACATCTGAGAGTACTCGAGTGATTGAAGAATGATCCATGGTTGACAGATGCTCTAAAAAAGCATGTTTGTTTGTTTGGGAGGAAAAGTGTTTTCAGAAAGTGTTATAATTGGAAACAGTCCAAGACAGTTTGCTGTATACCACAAGGAATGGGGTTGAAACAATTGACAGTAACCTGGAACCATGTTCTTTAGTTCTTCCTTGACTGAGTAAATCCTACTGCTGGAGTCATCTTGCTGTTCAGTGTCCTTTGGTCAAGTTTTGTGAGTGGTGAAAGGATGCCATTGGTAGATACTCATGTTCCTGTGAGATAAACTGAGATCTCTTGGCCTGCGTGTGTTAAGTGTCTCCTAACTATAGTGTGGCAAGGACTGGGTGCTAAATTCTGTGGGATCTCTTCCTGTGTGCTTCAAAGTCTGTGCTAAACTTCAGATTTCCCATTTCTTTTTGTCTTTAATCAGCAATACTTAGTGTATGGTGGTTCCTAGGTTCAAGTTCTTGAGTAAGAATTTATCCAAAAGTGTACTTGTTTTTTTTTTTGATGGAATTTTGTCTGCTTACTGCAAACATTTGATACTGACCCATTGACTCAAGGGCTTGGGCTTTTAGGAATTCATAGGTGCAAATCAAATGTGACTGTGTTTTCATGGTCTGGTCCTAGGAGAAACCATTCTAAGTACTGTGAGAGATCCCCATAGCTGTACTTGACAAATATTGTGGAGTTACATCTATAGAAACTTTCTTCTAATAAGTGTCATCTTTCCAGAAGCAGTGTGCCAGAACACAAAATGAAAGTCTGTCATAGCATTGAAACACTGTGGTGAACTGCTTTAACTGTCCTGCTTCAAACAAGGGTCTGATTTTAATTTCACTACTGTTTTGTATTCCTTAACTTTCACTTTTGAAAACAAGCTATTTCTGCTTCATTTTGATGAAAACTTGTTCTAAGATTTTTTTTATGAGATGAAAGAATAATAGAATCAATCTTTCTTCCCAAATCTATGTTTTCTGAAACAGCTTGTGAGTTCTCAGAAGAAAGAGAGAGTGTAGAGAAGAAATTATTTTAAACAGCTTAGTAGTTTTGATGTTATGCAATGCACTAATATGTTATCTGGAAAAGCAAGTTTTGTATAACTTAAGATACGTCTGATCGCATAATATTCTTGAACCTCCTATAGTCTCTCAAGGGGATTAAGGGAATATTGATGTTGCATAGTCTATTTGAAACCTTCCCAGTTCTTGATATTTTGGTTCCTTTCACCTACTATATTTTGCTATTCTTTGTTGTTCCTTGTGTTCTTAATTGCCCTTCATACTGCTAGGAGAAAAAAGAAAACTCAGTCAAAACACTCAATAACATCGCTACAATTACTTGAAGGCTACGATGTAGTCTAACTTTCTCATAGTTCAGGTGTCTTTGTATTTATATGGTTCAAATCAGTGCACTGAATAGTTTTGACTTAAGAATTGTCTCTGAGGAACACCTTTACAGCAGACAAACCTTACCAAGGAATTCTTGCTGAAGGGTACTTAGACTCGGTGCAGGACCCATTGTTGTACTGGCTATGCAGTAAAGCATCCTACAAGTGGTAGTGCTTCAAGCTTCTGATACAACCCAGAAAAATGTTTTGTAACAGAAACTGAACCTCTGAACTAGAGCAAAGAGCAGTCTCTGATTTAAAACTGAAGTTCGTAGAAATGTGATAATGAAAGCCAAGTGTGTGTGTCAGAGCACAGGGGAGGTAGGGGGAAGGAGGTATCTTTGTCACTTGACTGACTTTGTCAGTTGACGGGCTGTTTGCTGCTGCAAGGCCTCGGTGTTTGAAGGTCAGCCTTTCAGGGAATAAACAGTGCTTTTACTGGGCAGAACAACAGGCAATTGAAGGCTTGCCCTTGGGTAACTAACTTGTATGACCTGATGAAAGGTGCTGCTTTTTCTTTTTCATAAATTCGGACAAAATTAAAAACTCAGATGATCAGTCTCCTGTCTTGTTGACAGGAACTTGGCCAGATCTTTTAAAGTTACCTTTGAAGTACAATAGCAAGAGCGCTATTTTGCTTCTTTAACTGTATGAGTTACAAATTTAATTTTCAGTTCTAACTAAAAGATTCTCACAGGCAGTTCTGTGATTTCACCTGATGTATGAACTAAAAGGTCTGTCTTGGAATTTTTTTGCTTGGGAAAAGCAAATGCAAAGCTACCATTTTTCAGTTACAGTCCTGTGAAATTACCATGGTAACAGATTTACCTTAATGATTCTCAGTAAATAAAGTTACCCACAAAATTTATAGATGATCACTTGAATTTCTGTTTCTTCTGTTGTCCTCTTGGAAGAAACATGGATCAGTCCCATTATGTAGTGAGCTGTGTGTGTACCTCATGAGTAAGGTGTACTGAATTCAATGTAGTATAACTTGGAAGTGAGGATGTCTCTGTGCTTGTGGTGACCTCCGTGGACTGATTATTCTGATCTTTGATTTACAGAATATTCAGTTGAAAGGAACCCACAAAGATCAAGTCCAACTCTTAAGTGAACGGCCCTTATGGGGATTGAACCCACAACCTTGGCATTATTAGCACCATCTCTAACCAACTGGTTCAACCCCCTCTCCCCATTAATGGTGCGTGTAACTTAACTTGCCTAATTTACTGACACATTGTGGTCTAGGCCTAGTCTAAAAAAAAAATCGTATTTAAGAGGCTTGATTTCTGAAAGCATTCACAGTATTTAAGTAGTATGACTACTGTTCTGTAATGTGCTAAGAAGGCTACATTTCCAAGGCTGAAGTTTTAAGGTGTTCTAGAGTCCTGAATCATAGAACCAGGTTGGAAAAGACTGCCAAGATCATCAAGTCCAACCCTTGATCCAACACTGCTGTGCTTACTAGACCATGGCACTAAGTGGCACATCCAGTCTCATCTTAAAAACCTCCAGGGATGGAGAATCCACCACTTCCTGGGCAGCCCATTCCAATGGCTGATTACTTTCTGTGTAAAAAATTTCTTCCTAATATCCAACCTAAACCTCCCCTGGCACAGCTTAAGACCATGCCCTCTTGTCCTACTGCTGGTTGCCTGAGAGAAGAGACCAACCCCCACCTGGCTACAACCTTTTTTCAGGTAGTTGTAGAGAGTGATGTGGTCTCCCCTGAGTCTTCTCTTCTCCAGGCTAAACAACCCCAGCTCCCTCAGCCTTTCCTCATAGGACTTGTGCTCCAGTCCCTTCACCAGCCTTGTTGCTCTTATCTGGACCTGCTCCAGCACCTCAGTATCCTTCCTGAACTGAGGGGCCCAGAATGTTATGATCTTGGGTAATATGAGAATTTATGAAGTAGAGAACTTGTTCCTCTTCTTAAAATGGCATACTAAACAATATCTCTAAATGGTAGATACCTTTAACACTTAGAAATATTTTTTTAAGAAATGAATTTAAAAAAAAATCCTGATTCGTTTTTAGGTTCTAGGTGGAAATACATGATTTGGCTCCTACACGACCTTAAGTAAAAATGCTGAGGTAGATTTCTTTGAGCATGTGAGTATGATAAGGAGTACACTAGCCCAGATAAGAGGTCACAAACTTAAGTTAGGGATGAATATATTAGTTAGCGGTGGAAAGGTGCCAATTAATTATGCAAAATAAGGCAAAGATGAAAAATAGTTGATGATCACAGGTCCTGGGTATTAATACTTAACCCTTCGATGGTGTGATTTTTGTACTTGCACAAGCAGCCTTTGTGTGGTACTTTGAACATTTTGTGGGCTTGGTAAATACCTTTCTTGTGGGGTGCAAAGGCTGTAATGTACTGCTTGATGGTTTTTAGTTTCCTAATGAACTTCTGAAGTGTTCATAATGAAAGATACTTAAAAGTATTGAAAGGTTTTGCTAAATAATGATGTTCTAAAACATATGTAATGTATCATACAGAGAGCTGCAGATTTAAACTTGAAATTCTGTATCTGAAATTGGTCTTGCCTTTTGATATAACTCTGTAATCAGTCCAGTTGCTTTTGACCAGCTGTCCTAACGTCTTCAAAACTTACCAGTTAGTATTTGTGAAGACATGTATGAGAAACTCTTCACATCTGTTTAGACTAGCTAATTTAAACTTTCTTTTATGATCATCTGTGCATCAAAGTAATATGATAGTAAGACTGTTTTGGTTTAGTGGCTACTCAGATAAATGTCTGTTGCAACTTCCAATTAGTCCTTCCTCTAAAAAGTCATTCCTAAAAAAGGAATGTGAAGTGATACTACATTGCTATGGTTTGTTTTGTTTAGGGAATTAAGGTCATCAGTGACAGAACCACGCCTTCCCTCCATAATGTACTTACATTAGTAGTAGAACATCACCTGAAATTGTACCCAGTGATCAAAATAGCTTTAAATGTGTTTTTTTTAATTTATCTTTTCTGTGTACAACTTGTTATTAGGTGGCATAGCTGGCTTTTATTCACTATCCTCTACACTAGCTCTTCCTCAGTGTACTAGTACTGTATATCACCTCTGTATGTGGTGTGATTCTAGGGTTGTCCTGCAGAGGGCCGGGAGTTGGACTCTGTGATCCTGATGGGTCCCTTGGAACTCAGCATGTTCTATGATTCTAGGAGTTGATTACTTTTCGTCTGTTTATTACTGTTGAAGGAGGATCTGAAATCCTTAGTCTGAAAGGGTTAGCTCTATCAACTCCTTTGGAGTTGACAAAACAGTAATAGTTTGTATACTGGCTAGTGAATTTTATTAACTTTTCAGTGCTTGAAATTAATAACAGAATGAGAGGAAACTAATGTTCTGTTCTTTCTTTGAATTACTATGCAGTAAATGAAGTGCCAATGTAACTTTGTCGCCTCACTTAATTATTTTTTCTAGCTTTGTACTCGATCATACTGTTCTGCGTCTTTCTGTGGATTCCCTTTGTCTATTTCTATTATGAGGAGAAGGAAGACGATGATGGCAACACATGCTCAGTAAGTTTACTCTAGCAAATGCACCAAACAGTGGAAAGACAAGTGAATACAGCCAAAAAATTGAAAGCAAGAATGATTGTCTAACTTAAATACTACGTTGTTAATACCATTTCAAAGTCTATTACAGCAGTTACCTAAAAATACTGGAGCAGCTCTTAGTCTGACATTGTCTACTCTAAGCATTGTAGTCTTGCATGAAGTGAAACTTCAGTGAGATAAGTAGTTAACATCTGTATTTCCATAAGTTCTTAAACTTTCTAGAAAATCTTTTGAGCCAAATTTTGTATACAGGAAGTTAAAGATTCTTATGTGAGACTTTCTTTAGAGTAGAAAACATATATGAACAGGTTTTAAAGAAGAGGACGGGAAGATTATACTGACTGTGAGATAAGTACTCAAATTTAGTGTCTACTGAAGTGTTTGCATTTTTTCTTGAAGTAGACAGTAGTAATTTACCTGGAGCTAGCACTTGGTTATATTTGTAATGCACTGAAGATTTTTGAAATGCATGACCTTCCAGGGAATACAATAAATGCATGCCAATAAGGTGCCAGCTTCTCAAATGAAAACTTTTCTAAAGAACCTTTTAGTCATCGATTGTGATTGTTTTCTCTTTCACTCAGTTGTAACCTTAACATGAGAAGACTTCTAATCAAAGTATCGAGTATTTTCTTTTAGGCTGTTTGTACTGAGCAAATGTACTCTGGCTTCTGGCCACAGTTGCTTAAGTGCATAGGTTATGATGGAAGTGTAATTCCACGTCATTGTTAATAGTTCTTAAGCTATGAGACTCTTCGAGAATGTGTACTTCTGACTTAGATCTAAAATTACTCAGGCTTTTTATGGAGATTTTCTTTTTCCTTGAATACCTGTTATAAGTATACTTTTTCATAGCTTGGACAAATCCGTTTGGATTTATTTCATATCAGCTTTCTCTTTAATCCACAGCAGGTTAAAACTGCACTCAAATACACTCTGGGGTTCATCACAGTTTGTGCAGTTCTTCTCTTAATTGGGTAAGTATTTGTATTGAACACTGTTCTGTACAAGATTTATTCAGCAAAGTGCTGTTGTGTGCTTCTAAGAGGTAGATTATGATGCAGTCAGTCTGTATAATGAACCATGTAGTTTAATCAGTAATAGGGTTTAAATATCCTGAGAGCTGGGACCTGAAAAGAAAAAGTTTAAGTGGAAGCTAAAATGGTTTCTTAATTGTGGAGATGCACGTACTTGTGTTTCCAAGTTGACTGTTCTGTGAATGTGTGTGAAGGACCTGATGGGTATGACACAACTACATTGTTACCTTGGTGTGAGTGAAAAATTGTACTGGTTCTGTTTTCTGCCTCTATCAAATGCTTCCGTTTTTTAGGAATATGATTAGGAGTTATGTGCTTATACTTTCCTAAATGGAATTGTTCTCTGAAGGAATGTAAGTACAGTGTGGAGTTATACTTGATGTAATTTTGCCTTATATGATAAAGGTTTTGCTGGCATTTGTCTGAAAGGCAAGTGTTACTGAAGTGAATAACTTACTTGCTGCAAGTGCTGTTACTCTGAAACTGCAAGCAGTGTTACAAATTCAATTTCAGATCACCACTAAGCATGACAGGGACACCAATATGGAATGTTTCTAGTGGCTGCTGTGTCACGAGCTTTTTAGCATTTTGACTGCAGCAATAAAGTTGTAAAGATTACAAAATATATGCTAAAATGATCCATGTCAAAGTACTGGAGCATTAAGTGGAAACTAGAGTGCAATTAATGCTTCTATTTGTATACCATCTTACTGGCATAAGGTTTTAGTTTTGATAAACATTAAAGGTATGTTTCTAACAAGTGTATTGTCTTTATTGTCTTAGCGTATTTGCTGTTATAAGAGACTGAAGGAGTTAGTCAGCTTAATCATGGTCTCGAAATATTACTAAAACTTCTAAAAAAAGCTGTTTCTGACTGTTGGCTCACATCATAGGCATACATATGTACTGTATAACACATCCAGTTTAGAAAATGTAACATTATCTCTAGTAGGTGTCAGCTGAATGCTCAGTAGCTGTATGCATGTTTGTTCTTCTCTTCTAGTAAAATAGAAATTGTTTTTTGACTTCCTAATAGTCCTTTGTGCAGTTAGGCTTATTCCCTAAGGTCTACAGAACTTGTAGATTACAGCAGCTTACACCATCCCTTCTGATACTGTGCCATATGACAGTGAGATGGATTTGCAAACCACAGAGCTGTAGTACTTGGTTGTGGACTAAGTTACTGAACATTGTTTCTCCAGAAATGCAGACTCAAAACCCACTGATAAACAGCAGGACTATCTGCTGCAGAGAGGGAGGACTCCTTTAGATACCAGTAGGAATTTGGTGTTTCTGTTTCTAACTGGAGCAATTTTACTGCTGTTATACGTAGTAGGTTACTTGCACACTCTTAAGGTAGTAATGGTAAAATATCATCCTGTTGCCCTCAGAATGAAGCACCGTTGCTAGCTAAGATGCTGCTACAGAACAATGTAATCCGTATATTTCCCCTTTAAGGGAGCTGTAAGGCTCCTTTAAAGGGGAAGAGACTCAATTTTGGAAGCAACTGAGGTGACTGTGCTATGGAAAAATGTGAACTCTCTAGTTCTAGTATAGTTATGTGTATATATGTGTGTATATTTAAATAGCATGTGTCTTGGTGTTTATTTACATGCTTTTCTGGAGAAGTTTGCTGGCTTAGAGTTAGTCAGCTGTTTTTACAGCAAGGGCAAATAGTGGCTGCAGAAGTCCCAGTGTGATAAGAAAGATAAGTGTTGGAGCTGAAACTTCTACATGAGGGGTTCAACTGAACGTGGTAGTGAAGACCAGTCTTGTAGTACTGCCTACTGGTAGTAGGAGGGGATTTTCTTTGGCAGTCATGATCAAAGCCACATTAAAACAGACTGTAACTTTATGTACTGGATTTAGTTCTAGGTGGCTAGGCTTAATGGACTAGAATATTCATGCATACAGATTACTAGAGCAAGAGGGGCTGGAATATTTCCAGTTAAGTGCCTAGCAAGTGGTCTGTCTTCGTGTGCTTACATGACCAGTGTCTCATAGGCAGACAGTCTCTCTTCTGATTAGTTTAGCAAGTCATCTGTATAATTAAACCAGGTCAATAAATAGCTTTAAAGGTCTACATAAGAAGTTCCTACCTCTTCCCTGGTCAGCGTTCCTCAAAGAAATTGTGCAAGTTATATTAAGTTTAAAGTTTAAGAATCTCTCATTCTTACTGGGATGTTGACCTTGCTCCACTGGAGATGTTTTGGACTGTTTTGGGACATGTGGCACAAAACAGATATGACCTTGGAGGTTTTTTTGAAATTGATAGCACAGCTCAATGATCAGGATGTTGTTGTCTGAATTCTTATCAAGAGTAGTGTTTATGCCTCTTAACTCCAGTTGTCTGTTAGTCTATTGCTGTGGCAAAAATGCATGTCTATAACACTTAAATCCTCCGCACACAACTAGCTTGATGCAGCGTACCATTAAGAGCAAAGTATAGGACAAATTTATATTGGCATACTCAGAACTAGTTCTTACTTGTAAAAACTAGTTTCCCTTCTCAAAATATAAGGAAAGTAGATAAATTTTCTCTGAATGTCATGTGCTTGTCGAGGGGCTTGAGATACTGCAGTCTGCATTAAGGCACACTTACACAGCAGTTTATGCTTTCTTTTAAGGCTAATAACTGGTTCCAAAAGGAATGCTTCCATGACTGTCAGTGTTTGAAATTAAACTGGTTACCTTAAATCTTCTAGAACCATTAGTTCTTAAAAAGCTTGAATATATGTCTAATTAACCTATAAATAGTTATGCAAATTATATCACAGAAGTCACTTTAAGAAAATGAGTTTAAATCTAGTGTGTTGGAAAATAATTTCCTTGGGATGTCAGTTATTGATATTCTTTGATTTAAGGATCAGACTTTACCCATCTACACCTATGTGTTATTAGCCTTGCCAAAAGTTAATAGTTTTAAAGTGCTTGTCTTGCATTTGCTTTCCTTGTTCTGTAGCCTGGATATTGATCTAGACCTTAATCATAATATACCCAGGATGTGTTTTGAACAGCATAGCAGTTTCCTTCTACTCTTAACTGCAGTTAATACTTTCATTTATGTCCAAAACTCCAGATGTCAGACATCACAGCTGAGCTGCTTTGTTTGCTTGCGTTACCAAAATTCTCAGCTACAGCTGTAAAACCTTGTGCTGCTGCTTGTACTCTATTCAGGCACTGTATTGCATCACAGTGATAACAGGTAAATGGAGTTATTTGGCATGGAAACTTCTCTTTCTGTTGATCACTACGATGGCCCTCAGGCTGCATTGACCGTATAGTCAACCCAGCAAAATAGCCAAGGCTTTTGTCAAATTTTTTGCTTAGTGTGCATGAAGAATAGGCCTAAACTGCTGTGTGATGTGCTGATGCAATAGATAGGCTGTGTTTTGGAGATCCTTTGGAAGTGTAGACTGGATGCAGGTCTGTAGATGGCTGGGTGTGCTAACTGTCTTGTGCATGGAACTTGAGGAGGAACAGAATCACACGTCCATCTCCTTCAGCTGAGATTTATCTGAGTAATAATTGAAGAGTATGTGTGACATATACAGTGGTTCCTGCTCTGATTAGTGTCCTTTGACATGCTGGTTGTAGGTAGTCTCAGGAAAAAAAAGGAATCCTATTGCTCTCAAGGGAAAAAAGACAAGCAAGTTATAAAAATCCTAAGATGTTGTTGCATCTCATTTGTTCCCTGCACGTGGTCCAGAGATAACAAATCCATAGTGATGCTAAAATAAAAAGGACTTGAGCTCAGTTATGTTGAGTCTCCTATTTTAACTGTTTTTAGCAAATAGAAACACAAATAACTGCAGGTTTATCTCTTGTAAGTAGAAATATTGCCTAACTTGGTTTTAATACCCATGTCTTCATGTTGCCTGGATGCTGTTTTACAGAAAGAACTAGTACTAGGGGCAGATACAAGAGGAAAATCTAAAGTCAACGAGCATGCATCAAATTAAGTAAAAGCTAGCCCTTAATCTGCCTCTTGTACAGTCATGAAGCTGCAAATCAAGAGTTTTTTAGAAATTAAGATTTTAATTTTTAAAATGTCAGCTTTTTTTGCAGACCACAAATTTAGTTTTGGTGTGATAATAAGCACACACAGTTGGTTTAGCCCAAACTTTTGAAACATAAGCATGTTTTGTACTTGGAAGTTTGAGGCATACACCTGGATATGCATATGTTTTTTGGGACTTGAACCAGGGATCTAATTAATGTACTCTTATGAGTCTGAAAGATGCTTGTGAGCATTCTTGTTGGACTTAGGGTTGGGTTCTCCTATTCTTTGTCTAAAATGTTTCCTTTCAAATCTGAATTCCTTGTGACTTGTAGGCATCCTGTTTGATGTCTTGAAGCGCGATGGTTTCAGTGTTTTTTTGGTATGGAGATACTGGTTTTCCAGCTGTTACAAAACCAACTGTTTTTTTATAGAGGTGCTGAAGAGTTACTTGTATAATTTGACTTCAGATGGTGAAACTGACAACAGAAAACTTTCAGTTAGGACACTGTTCTACCTGATATCATTCTCTGAGCATTCTTTGCTAGTCTCTGCTTATTGGAAAATGAAAAACATTTATTGAACATTCTCTGGGCCAACTACAGAATAAAGAATGGAATGCAGCAGATGTGTTATTTTAGGTATAATAATGGAAGATAAACATGTCCCTTTATATTTTAATTCTAGTTTTGGAAATCATTAATTGTTTTATTTTGGCTTTCAAAAGTCTATATTTATAAGAGAATTTGTCTCGATGCTTAAAGTTTATTTGCTCCTCTGCATATGAATCAAATCAGGATAGTAAATCAGATTTATACATCTTAATGATACTTGAGTCCTTACCTCTTTTAGGACTGGTAAGTAGAAAATTGCTTGTTCATTGACCTCACTCCTGACTCTGCACACTCATACATGTACTCTCTTGACCTAAATAAAACATTTGAGGGGAATGTGAATAAAATGGAAGACTTCCTTCAGAATTTTTGAAGCCTAATGTCAAAACTTTGATTCTTCAGGAACAAATGGATTTCTGTGTTCTTAATTGGGAAGTAGAATTCTTTTTATATTTGAGTAATTAGGGTAAGGAAGATAATTTTTTTTTTTTTTGCTGTATTACAGTGCTTTTGTTCCTTTGGATATTCCCAACAAGAAGAATTCCACAGAGTGGGAGAAAGTGAAGCTCCTGTTTGAAGAATTTGGAAGTAGTCGTAAGTTTGAGATGTGTTGTGAACTTTGCATAAATTGCTACGAATTTGTTTTGGCGCATTTGTCATTGACTGAACAGGATGATTAACTTCCTTTGTGACAGTTTTCTAACTTGACTTTAACTGCTCACCTACACTAAGTCTGTGCAATAAGATTGTTCTTCCTGTTCAGAGAAAATTTAGAATGGTCTTTAAAGTACAGAGGGGAGACACTG
Organism: Oxyruncus cristatus; assembly: GCA_013399855.1. NCBI lineage: Eukaryota > Metazoa > Chordata > Aves > Passeriformes > Cotingidae > Oxyruncus > Oxyruncus cristatus. Next base: position 930,773 of record VXAY01005482.1, read on the forward strand.
GCAGTGTCTACTTTCAGTACAGTCCCCATGTGACAGCATGGATTCCAATGTTGTGTCCTCTGATAATACCTTCCTCTCCCTAACACTAATTTCTTCTCTAGTTTTCACTTAATGAAGCTCGTAAATGCTGTTTGACTTTTAGTGAGTGTGTATCTTGTCGTGTGGACGTCTGTAGTTGTACCTAATGAAATGCAATACTGCTGGTCACTGGAAGAATGAGACTAGTAAGTGGCTTTGTCTGCCTAGATGCGAAAATCCTATGGGTGTTACTTTTTCCCTTTGTTCTCCTAGTACTGACCTTTTCTAAAATTGTTGTGTTTGCATTTGTTATACTAGGGCTGTAAAGAACTATTGTGAAGGCCAAACTCCATGAAACAGTATTTAACCTTGAGCTTGTGCAGTTCATGTTTTTGGCCAGTACAGTTCATATGTTCCATTTTCAAGGAAAAAGTGTGAAGGAAGTGTTTTATAGGTGAGATAAGACAGACTTTGTGTCTCTTTCCAGAGGAAGGTTACTAAAAGTTATCTAGGAAACATTAATCCCAATGCATAAGTCCTCCAATATTTTGGACCTCGTTCTCTATGTATCAGAGTATTGGCTTCTGTGTGCATGTTTTAGAATACAATGATACAAGCCTTTGTCAAGTCACTGCATTATTGTAGGAATTTTGTACTGACTAAAAGTTCCCTGCAATTACATTAGCCAGCTCTGTCAGTGCTTCAGGGCCCATCAACTTTGGATGTACAACTGGGTAAAGTAGCTCTCTAACCTCATCCTCTTCCAACAAGAGTACATACTTCTTACAGCCGTTCTCCCTGAGCTCTCAGGTCTGGATTTCCTGAAGTCTGGTCCTGCTAGTAAAAGACTGAGGCAGGGGGCATTTAGTAACTCGGACTTTTCATGGAAAAGTCCTGTATCACCAGGGCCCCTGCCCCACTCAACAACAGCCCTGTGTTTTACCTCATTTTCCTCTTCCCTCTTAAATACTCAAAGCCTTTCTTGTTTGCTTTTACGTCCTTGCAGACTCTTTAATCATAATATGCTCTGTGCTATAATCTGTACTTGTAAGCAAGCATAGGAGATGGGGGGGGGGACAAGTCCATAGCTTATTAAACATTTTGGCTGTCTGCTTGTTGGTGTTAATCTTGCTTTGCTAAGACTATAACAGCGTAGGAATAAATGCTTCTCAGTGTTTATACAGATAGTGACAGTGATTGAGCTGAGATGTAAGCTGATTTTTTTCCAGGCTACCTTGATATGACTGTAATGAAATATTTGTATCTGATTTTGCTATGGAAATACAGTATAGCTAATGTTTATTTTGAGGAAGGTATAACGATTAAGATGCTGGGTTGGGATGTGAAAGTCTGGTTTTGTGTTCTGACTTCATCAGCATTGTCTTATGACTTGTAATTTCATAGGATAATTCAGGCTGAAGAGACCTTAGGTCATCTAGTGAAATTTGCACCAAGAAGGAAGCAGTTACGCCAGGCTAGGTTGCACAGGGCTTTATCAGCTAGCTCTTGAAAACCCCTTAAGTTTGGAAACTCATTTATCTCATTGTGAAGGAATCTGTCCTCTTACCCAGTGTGGGTTTAATGCCCTCACCTGTTGTGTCACACTGGACAGCTATGCACAAGTGAAGAGCCTGGACCCCACCCCTTTGATAAGGAGTCAGGCTGCATTAGATATCTCCAAAACTGTCTCTGTTGCAGGATGAACAAGCCTGGCTCCTCAGCTTTGCTGCACAGAATGTGCTCCAACTTCTGACCAACTTAGTTCTCCTCTTAACTTGCTCAGATTTGTCAATCTTTCCTGTGGCAGAGGCCTCAGAGGTGGCTACAGCTTTCCTTATGTGGTCCATCCTTTAACAGAGGGGCATGCTCCAGCTGATACAGTCCAGGATGCCATTACTTCCATACTGGTAGGGCACACTGTTGGTTTATCTTCAGATTGCTGTCTCCCAAGACCACCCTGTTTTTTGTAGAGCTACTCCACAGACAGCAAATGTCTGCAGAAGGTTCTTTTGTGTTTCAGTTGCTGGAGACTAAAGGCTTGCCTGTTGTCTTTGCTTGTACTTGTCCTGTTTTTATCTTAATTTACCCTGTTCCTTTGCCTGTCTGCAGTGGACCAAAGAAATACAAAGATCTTGAGACAGAGAACCAATATCCAAATCATCAGTTGGTAGTGGGATAATAAAAGGAATGCAAACTCATCCACTGAGGCAGAGCCTGATAATATACTTCTGATATACAATTATAAAATTTTCAGCCAGTTAGTTTCTTAATGTTCCATTGAGCATAGTTCAGACTTTTAAAATGGATACTAAATGTTAGTTTCAGAGACTTGTGCAGAAGGAACATCAAATACGGTAAGTACAACTAAGTCAAATTTTCACAAGTACTGAAGGGAGAATAGTACTAGGCTTAGGGTTTGGTTTTGTGGGTTTTTTTGTTTGTTTGTTTTTATAAGTTTTAAACGTAGCTTTAATATTTGAAATCTAGGTATTGCTTTTAACTCTGTTTGGTATTATGTGGCAAAAACAGCAAAAGAGAGATTTGAGCTGTGAAGTTGGATTTAGTTGTGCTATTCTGTTAGTTGAGGAAGGAGGCTTTTAGGGTTGGTCAGAAGAAAGATGCAGCTTCTTGTGGAGGATCTCAGTTTATGATGGCTTGGTGCTGGGTTCAGAAAATGAGAATGGAAACTGGCTAGTAATTCTATGTAAGAATAAAAGTTACTGTACTCTAAATCCTTGAATTAACTAGAGGGGAGAACATGGGGAAGAAGTCTAAATACTGACTTGGTTATGACCAAGCAGAAATATGAATTTGATTGCTGAAGACTAACTTATGTAATATCTACTGTAAGTTTCCGTGTTACTATTTAACCAAAACCACTTGTAATATGTCCTGCACAGTGAGGTTAGGGACAGGCCTGTTGTGAAGCATTATGCAGGACATTTGAGGGAGTTTAATGCCTTTTTTGTTCAGTAACTTTTTATCTTTTACTATCCCTTTCCATTTCTGGAATGATAATAAGGCTACAGTAACTTAGTCCTCTGAACTTTTTCCAGGTTTTAGGTCTGCATGTCCACTGAGTGAAGCTGAGGCCTGCAGCCTGGCTTTTTTTGGTTGGTTGAAAGATCTGTGCTTGGCTGATTCTGTATAATATTTTAGTAGGAGAAATTAGATGATGAAGAAAATTAAGATTAACCATCCAGAATGCATGTCAAAATTGTGCAAGTTACCACAGCACCCTTGGGAAGCCAGAAATAGATTTTGAAGAGTCATTAGACAGCTATGGGAGCAAGTTCATTAGTGGCTCTTCAGCCATTTGACTGAATGCAACTTCTGTGAGTCTGTCCCACTTCCTGCAATGTGCAAGGAAGATCTACTGTGGACAAAAATCTACGCTAGGTAAATTTTTCATCTGAGTTATAGCTGGTAACTGTGTCTCAATCTTGTTCTTTATTCTCATGAACTTAAATCTCCTCCAGAAACCAATTCAGGAAGAAGGGTTCTTATGCATCTACTGTAAGTATTTCCAGAAGGCTTTTTTTTTTTTTTGCAGATGGCTTGACTGCACTTTCATTTTCCATTAGTTCGTTGACTGTGATTGGAATGTTGGCGGCTATCACTTACACAGTAAGTTGTTATGCAAATTTTTTAGCTCTTTTTATGTTCATGATACTTAAATATTTGTCCTTGCCAGTATAACTCTCTTCCATTGCATCCTGCCTCTAGCATAGTGAAGTTATTCCCATGTCACTTTGCTGTGAAGTCTAGTGCCTCTGTAGCGAGAGCCCATGAAATAAATTATTTTGAAGTATTGCTACCCAAGGAGGTGTTTTGTTTCAGGCTATAAATGTATAAAATTCTCCTAGAACAAGTATGTTAGAAAGAGGGAAGAGTGTCTTAACTGGGTAAGGGGATAAGGGGTAAGCTAAATACTACCTTTAGGCTCTTAATTGAGGAACAAGCATAGCTAATGATTTTCTGTCTCTCTGGGTGGTGTAAGTTGTAGCAGAATTGTGAGGCAGTTCAGTACATGTTCTTAGATGTGTCAACCTTGACAGCTTGGTGGTCATCAGGGTCTGTGTAGTAGGTAGGAGAACAACTGGGTGGATCAGCTAGTGGGTATCTTATGTGAGCTGAATTGCTCTCAGCCCCATTTACTAGGTACTTTAACTTGACCCAGACCATAAATTTTATTACTTTAAGCCTTTTTTTAAAGTGACATGGGTCATTAAGTTATTCAGGCTATCTTGGTGACATCTGTATCATGTGATGATCAAAAAAGACCCAGACCTTCACTTAGCCTGTAATAATGTCAGCTTTTAAATTTGTTTCCCTTAAGTGTAGAAGGAAAGATTAATCTCTTGTTCAACTACATTACATTACAGAAGAGCACATGTAGTGTTATTTTAACCTTTATTAAGGACAAGCTCATTAGCTGGAAGAATATCATCAGTGTTTTGTTCAAACAACCAAGTATTGTTTTTATAACTGCTAGCAAACATCTATAAATATCTAAAATATGAGATTGTTTACTTTTCAGTCAGCAGTAAATTTGTTTTATTTTCACGATGTGTAAGAAAAACCTTAGATGTGAGTGGATGTGGCACCTTGTGCTATGGTTTAGTGGGCATGGTGGTATGCAGTCAAAGGTTGGACTTGATGATATTTTACAACTTTAATGATTCCATGATTCTTGGAGGTTTTTCAATTTATTGCTGATATTTTCTACTTCCAGTGTTATTTTTGAACACAGATTGGCTGTAGGCACCATTCAACTGAGTATTACAATATTCTTCTGTCCTCAACACTAGCTCAACTTGGAAATATGTGACTTCGATCAGTGTTCAGTAGCTTCAGTGTGCTGTGTTTGTGTTTTCTCAGATGAAGACAATACCTCAGTCTTCCATGTTGTTGCCTTAGTCTTAGTGTATTTAGGACTTATACAAATGCTGAGTGCTAAATGAAGTAAACATCAAGCATGAGCAAGTCTTGTCTAAATACCTTGTTTACCAAGACTTCAGACTTATTTGTTCCTTTGAAAACTTCAACTGAGCTGTTCATGTAAATGCCTGGAGCATGAAATTATGACTTCCTTTGTTTGTAACTGCTGCATTTTGTCCTTCTGAAACTATTCCTTCTGTTTTACAGTAGGTGAGCATTAATGCAGAGTGGGAGAAATGGATGAACCATTTTATTGAAGTTTCAGGGATGAGCTTACACACGAGGGGGCTGTTACCAACCTCCGTGAGGTTTTTTTGTCATTCTTTGCAGGGAATTGTAGAGTGTTATGCTGAAACACTGAGCTGGTTTTGATATATGGGTGGACTGTACAAATGTGGCAGACAGTAAAAACCACCTATTAGGAGGTCTGTTTTTAAAGTTGGATCAGGAGTAGGTTTTTTAATGCTCTAGTGCTTTCATGACTTTGCCCACTATCAGTGATGGTCAGGCTTCCTTATGCAAGTGATTTGCACCTCTTAATAGCATGAGCAATGCTGTTGTTGTGGTCTGAAGAGTGAATAGAGTATGACCTTGACAGCATGTGGATGCCATGTACCTGCATTCCAGTTTTTGTTGCTGGCAGAACTTCTCCCAGTGGTATGGAAAAGTTAGTTCAGTAATGCAAAAGTTAGTTCAGTAGTGAAAAGTTAATGGGCTGTGGCATTTCCCTAAGTCTAAGGGAGAACCTGGCCCAGAGTGTCATCTGTCTTTACCAGTTTGGATTGCTTCATTCTGTCCACTTCAGAGGAAGAGACGTGTGATTCTGGAAGGCAGTAACTTTTTCTCTTGGTAGCTTACACACTTTTGCTGTGTAAGCCTGATATAAAACTCACCTCTAGATGAGACATTAGTGCACAGACAAGCCTGTGAGGCATTGTCTGTAATGCTTGCCTCTGGCTCTAGACATTTAACAAGTAGGTAGTTAGGCTCCTGTGTTTTGCAGATAGCATTCTGCATGCCTATCAAATTGTTTGTCTCAGTTTCCAAAAGTGGGAGGTCTTTGTGCTTTGTCATCAAACAGCTGTTTGCTCATCGGTTGTAATTTATTTCTTTTAAGCATGGAAAGAGAATACTATTATATAGGGGAGAATACAAGAACAAAGCAACTATTTCAAAGTTTTCCACAAATGTATAGCAAATGATGGGAAAAAAAAACAGATGGGGACACGATGTATATCTGAGTTCTTGTGTCTCTGGATAGAGGTGATCTCAGATCTCTGATTTGTATCAGTGAAGAGTTGAGGACTTGTGGTAGACATAACTGAAATTTTTTGATGTTCCCCTGACTTCTGCGTTTCTTCAGCCTGTTTCAATGCCAGTGTTGCAACTGTATGTTAAAGGAAGGTTAAGACAAGGTGTGTCTGGTCTTCTATATATTCATATTCACAGTGAAGGAAAAAAATCTAAGTTTAAATCTAATAAAGGTTGTATTGTAATAGATCATATGTTGGCAAATCCTTTCATACCTAATTAAAAATGACTTTACATTGAATGCCTACTATAACACAAAATACTAAAAATAAGTAGGAATACTGTGCCTGCAGTGACTGCAGTTGACTGATTTAATCATACCATGAAACAGATGAATCAAGTGCTTCTATTTAAGTCCGTGGCAGTGCCATTTATCCATTCTACAATTAGTTAAACGTATGTTAACGGTACTGCTTTGTGTGGCCTTCAGTGTGAGGAATTAGATTACAGCTGCTCTGAAATTAAATTTCTGCATTGTGGTAATATACAATACTGTGAAAAGTTGAGGGGTAAAAAAGGCTTTGGCACTGTCAGCAGGTAGCCTTGAATTTGAGTAGAAACTGAGAAAAAAAGCTCACTTTAGCATGTGTATGCTTCTAGGCTTTCTTTCTGAAAGCATATTCTCCTGCTTCCACAGGAGGAGGGATGCAGTGGGGTGGTGTTCTTTAGACAGTAAATGGCTGCGGTTTAAACCATGGAACTAGCAAATTCACCCTAATGACTAATCCAGTTAAAAATCTATTTTTTAAGGATCGATTGAGTGTTCTGGGCCTCTGTGAAGGTCCAGGTTGATTTAATGTATTACTCTGAAATACGTGGTGAGCTATTAATGTAACAAGGAACAGAGTTCTTATCAGACCATGCTGTATTGTAGCATTTGACATCTTGGGATTTTGGGGGGGAAGGTGAGGGGTGGCAGACAACATTGAAGCTTTGTGCTGGACCAAAGCTGCTGACAACTGAGGACTTGTGTTACTGAGTGTGAGAGAAAGGTAGGTAACATTGCAGTTTGATGTGGTTGTCATTATATTAGCTTTTGGGTTCCATTTTCTTATGGCTTCAAACATCAAAATCACAGTAAATTTGATCTAGTGATACATACAGAGAAGAGCTTTTGTCGTAGTTTGAGCGGAAAATGCGGCGTTTGCTTTTTTTGAGGTTTTTCCCAAGCATCTGAATGGGGTAGCGTGAAATACACTGATAAAATTGAAGTTGCTGAAGAAATAAAATTTATTTAGTATGAAAAGTTCCTGAGCTCCTCATTTTCTGTGAAAAGCTAGTTAAGAATTTGGGGAGGATTAGTAATAAATTACGATCCTGACAGCATCTCATCCCTGAAGGTAAATCATTGGGAGGGTACTAACATGGAAATTACCATCTTAAGGAGTTAGTGTAAAAGCCCCTTCTCCTAGAAGAGGTCAGGGAGAAAACTCAAAACTGCTTTCAGTGATAAGTAAATACAGAAGATTGTGTATGTTTTGCAGATCCTCTTAGTTAAAAGCAAGAATTACTGTAATAATTAGATTTTAATTCAAGTTTCATGCTTGCTATGAAATATCTTCAGGAGTCAGCAGCTAACATTTGAATAAAGGAGCAAATGAAATATTTTATGCTATTTCTTAACACCGTGTCATTCAACTGAGAATATAAATGAGATTCAAGGAGGATGATTGCGGAGAAAAAGGAGTGTTTAGAGAGTACTTTGAACTCCACACTTTAAATGGAAAATAAATTGGTTTGTTCTGTGTGTGTTTCTGTGTGATGACATTTGGGACAGTCCTGCAGAATGTGGCAACTGTGGCTTCCCTGGGCCTGTGACAGTGTCTGGCTGTGAGCTGTGTGGTTTTGGAGTCAGAACCTTTTTTCCAGTAGTGTTGGACTTCCATAGGAAAAACAGAACTTGCCTAACACTTGATGGCAAAGCAAGATGAGCGGTGTCTAGCGTGAGGCTAAACACTTTGACAGTATAATGATAAGCTACAGCAGACATCTTGGCTGTGTTTGGCAAGTTTCTCACCTTATAGAAGTCCATAACAGTAAATTCTCAAATTATTTTCTTAGAATTGCCTTATCTTTTCCTCTGTTAGCTTTCTTTCTGTTTTTTTGACTCCAGCCATTCGAATGAGCAGTTTTTCTTTCTAAGGCACTTATTTTACTAAGAGGTAGGCACAGAACTGAATTACCTGAATTTTCTAAAAACTTAGAGTGCAGCAAACATACAGGTTAGGACAAAAAAAATCCCCCAAAACCAACAAAAAACCCCCACAAAAATTATGTGGTCAACCAGAATACTGCTTTTTTAGCAGCATGACTTTTTTCAAATCGTGTCTAACAGTTGGAGTGCTGTTTCTAGACCTTATTCATACACTGCTACAGTACCATTTTTAAAACATAATTCAACACTTTCTGAAAACAGGTTTACGGACAGATCCATATCTGTTTATGGACAGATATGCAAACTTAACTCTTAAAGTTTCAAAAGGTTTGACTTCTGAGCTAAACTGTTCTTAGAGTAATGCTTCTCATGTCAACCTTCAGCTCTTCACAACTCCCATACTGTTAAAACATGCCAATGCCTCTTGTTGATGTGCATTTTCCAAACACTGAGAAGCCACACCTAACCCACACTGAACATCTCCCATAAGATCCCCATAGAGAAGCTTACAAATGATGGGTTGGATAAGCAGACAGGAAGGTGGATTGAAAACTGGCTGAATATCTGGGCCCAGTGGGTGGTGATGGATGATATGAAGTCTAGTTGGAGGCCAGTCATTAGTGGGATATACCAGGGATCAGTACTGGTTGCAGTTGTGTTCAACGTGTTCGTTAATGGTCAGGATGATGTGGCAGGGTGTGTCCTCAGCAAGCTTGTAGGTGGCACAAAAGGGGGATGATGCCCTCTGGAGCTGATATCCCAGAGGGTTGTGCTGCCATCCTGAGAGACCTTGCTAGGTGGGACAGCTGGCTGACAGGAACACTATCAAATTCAGTAAGAGGAAGTGCAAAGCTTTGCAGGAATGAACTCACACAAATATATGCAGGGGACCACCTGGCAGGAAAGCAGCTTTGAGGAGAAGGACCTGAGAGTTTGGTGGGCACCAAGTGAATCATGAGCCAGGAATGTACTCTTGCGACAAAGAAGGCTAGTGGTATTCCTGAGTTGCATTAGGAGTATTGCCAGCAGGTTGTTGGTGATTCTTTGCCTTTACTCAGCCCTGGTAAGGCCACATGTGGAGTTCTGGGCTCTTCCTGTTACCAGGAAAGTCTTGGAGCTAGAACTGTTAGCCCAGAGAAAAAGGAGACTTAGGGGAAGTCTTGTCAATGTGTACAAATATCTGAAGGGAGAGTGCAAAGAGTATGGAGCCAGGCTCTTTTCAGAGATGCCCAGAAGTGGGATGAGAGGCAGAGGGCACAAGCTGGAAGTGACTGATCACTGGCACAAGTTGCTTAGAGAGATTGTGGAGTGTCCCTCCTTGGAGATACTCAGGAGCCATATGTGCATAGTCCTGGGCAAGCAGCTCTAGGTGACCCTGGTGCTGGACCACATGGCCTCTGGAGGTCCCTCCCAGCCTTAAGGGTTCTGCAATCTGTCTGTGTGGACCTACAGGATTTAGCAGTGATACCAATGGGTGACACTTAATGTGTTGTCCCTCATGGTGTGAGGTGTCCTCTGTTTAAGCTTGCTCTAGCCTATGAAAAGGTTGAGGAGACAGTGATTGACATTAAGATTGATTCTTTATTGGATAGATTTATTTTAATAATACTGGCTTTACTGTTATAATCTGATTTAATTCATGTTGGATAACTTTTGGTCCATCATAGATGTTAATTTGTGAAAAAAAGATTAATTAAAGATTCTTACTATGATTTATTCAGCTCAGTACAATGTTCAGAAAAGTGCAGTGGGCATTTTAAAAAGCAGTATGCAGTGATGTCTGAAAAGAAGTTAGTTCTGTGTTTCAATAACTACTAGCTCTTCCAAGACTGTTGTGTGTCAGAAGATAGTAATAACTTTCAAATACTTTGATAGGTGCCAGTTTTTAGAGGCTCATTGTGCTAGTGGTGGGGAGACTGTCTGTTCAGGGTGGGGGAGCAAACAAACATTGAATACTTACTCTCAATCAAAGCAATACAAATTACTTTTTCCATAGTTTTGTGCTTCTTGTACAGCCAAGTTTTAAAGTTAAATTTGCTTCTGTGAATAGATGAAAAAATATAAAAGCTGCAGTTATGTTTATTTTGGCTAACTTTGAGCTGATCCTCATTAGCATGGTCTTCTAGAAAGTAATACTAGAACTCACTTCATGTTATGTTTCCTTGCTGAATATGCTGAAGAATAATCTTTTTTTTGATGTTAATTGGCACTTTGGAAGACCAGGAAGAGACAAAAATATAACTGGGGAAGATGTGTATTCTAAATTTTTTTACTTTCTGAGGGGAAATAATAAGATGAAGTCTTCAAATGTTCACGTGATACGTTAACACTAGTGACAAGCATAAACAGATGTAATTTTTCTCAAGTACATGCAATGTTTAAATGAGTAACATTGCTTAGACTGATTTTTTTTTTTTTTTGGTATGTCTCAATTCTCGGCATAATACTGAATTGGTACTTGCTTTGCTGTTTGAGCTCTAATAACACAAGGTCTGCTGTTTTTTTTGGTATTAAGTAATGTGTAAATACTAAAGTACAGCACTTGATAATTGTTTTGTAAGAAATGTGCACAAATGATCTTCAGGGGAGTTCTGCAAATCTGTGACCTTGATGATTTATACTGACAGCTTTTTATGTCTATGAATGTGCAATAGTAACAAGAAAATGTTTAATTAGGCCTGCAGTGCTGTACTGGTTTTGGTGGGGGGAGAGTTTGAAACAGTTTTGCAGATGATGTAGTTTGCATCTGTTCTTTCATTAATGTGTTTTGCATTGAAATGGTTCTACATTGCCTTAGGTGTTAATACAATAGTTGTCAGCTCCAGATTGCTATTTGAATTCAAGGCAGAATAACATATTACTCATACAATGATAGGCAGACTGATTATTTTTTTTGAAAGATCTTGTGCATCTCACTTAGCATGACCTTGAAGGTTGATTGTAATTGGCTTTGTAATTTCTCCAAACATTTAATAAGCGTTATTTGGTTGTTTTGGGGTTTTTTTGAAGGAATTGTAAAGTGATCCTTTTTTCCTCTGTCTTGAGAGAGGAAACATTGGAAAGCTTGGTTTGTCCACTCGCAAATGTAATGACCTTTTCTCACCTAATTTTTGTCCAGAGCGTGATTTACTTTTCTGCCGTTTACTTAACAGCCAAAGAGCTTAAAAGCTTTTATAATCTGTCTCACTCCAGAAGCATTTGCTCACTAGCGATGTTCTTTTAAGTAGACATCAAACAGCTATTCAGAAATTCATAAGTTAGTAGCATTCATTGTCATTACCATTTAGTCACTGCAATGTCAATTCTGAAATACAACAGAAATGTAATTATTCAATTACATTCACTTCTCCATGAAGTAGTAAATAACTAAAATACCAAACCAATCTGACTATTTTAACAGCCTTATTCCTACTACTCTCTTGGAGAACTGTAGATCCTAAACTGATGGATAGATGATAGTTTTGTACTTTCAGATTTTAGAATTGCAGTTTGAAAGGAGATTAATCTTTGGTTTTTAATGCTTTTCCAAGCCTTATGGAGCAATACAGAAGGTGGCAGCTAGGCAAAAGTTAGTCAGTATTACAACTGAAGCAGGGTTAACTTTTATACAGAATTTTTGTCCAGCAAGCAAAGTAGCAGAATTGTAGTGTAGAGGCACTGACAAATAAGTGAGACAGTCTTACAGTGTGAATGTTAGAAAAGATTATTATGTAAAATGAAGATGTGTAGCAAGAGACCGTAGGGATGAATAGTAGAGAAATGGATAAACAAATGCTTAATGCAAGGTTCATGTTGCCTACAACAGGTTGTGCAAGAAGTGCCATACAGAATATACCTATTTGGTTTGCCACTCTGGTCATGATTCGAGATGTTCAAATTAATGATTCAATAGCAATGCTATTAAAAAAAATTGTACTCTCATAGCAGCTGAAGATTGGATGCTAAAACTTCATATGAAATAACTGAGATTTTACTAGATAACATTGAATAACTTTTCAAGCTGTATGGCATAAAGCTTTGAAAATAAACCAATACACAACTGTCCGTGAGATAGTCTGCCATCTCCTTAACCCCTCACAAGTTGAGGATATGTGAAGTGCTGTCACTATTTGCTATGCTTAATGATGTTCTGGAAATAAGATTCTTGAATTCCAATTGTTGTCTTTGATTGGCAGTATGCATAGATAGCCAGAGATGGAGACAGATGGCTTTAATGTGAGAAAGCCGATGACAATTACTTGGGGAGTTAGATTACTTTTCAGAAGAACTGTGCAGTCTAGCTGCACAGAGGAGGTACAGTTTCAATAAAGGTGGAGTCGCAGTTCCTCTTACAGTTAGTCAGTGTTGCCTATATTGGTATGACACCTGACAGTGCACCTCACTTGAGACTGCTGAATTGGACTGAGTTACCTGCTCTGTCGGAAGCAATGCTGATAACAGTACATTGCATCCATGTTAAAGTGTTCAGTATAACCGGCTGAACTATGTCAATTGCAGTGAGGGACAAAATGTATCATGTGACTTCCTTCATGGTTAACATGATGCAAACAAGAAGCTAATTAGGTTAAGAATATAGAAAAATCTCTTCTATACCAAAATATTCTTTAAATGGAGGGTTTTTTTCTGCAACAGAATTAACTTACAAATTAACTCATATTTGACTGTATTTCTTGAATACTGCATACACTAAACTAGTTTAGCTTTTTTTAACTGGAATAGGTGTATTTTTATCACAGTCCAGTTGATAGAATTGGACATTTTGTTATTCGTGGTAACACATTCAGGTGAAGTATTGTAACAAGCTGTTTTAAGAAAATAGGAAACTGAGTATTTGCACCTTTAAAATTGTGAGCACTTTTGATGCCTTTTATACAGTGATAAAAGAATTCTTTTTTATTTGGCTTTTTCATGTGACTTCGCTAGAGGGCAGTGCCGTGCAACAAATGTTTGTCAATATTAATTTCTACACTTCTTGCCCAAGATTATATATACATCTTTTAAAAGACCTCAGTGATAGCCACTTTAAAGCCACATGCATGATATATAGACCTCTAAAAAGAAATTGAATGGGAAGTCTTTCTGCTATGCTATATGCAAGTACTTTTTGATAATTTATTGGAATCACAAGTTTAATTCTTAAATATATTTAACCAGAAAAAGTTAAGCTGTCTTCAATTACAGTTCCGGTTGCTTACCAAGCTGATAAGAAACAACTTAACTGTTTTGTTTGATCCCTAACAAGGAGAAATTATCCTGTTTGAGCCACAAGTTAATAATTTGAACATTTCTTGTTAGCTGAACCTAGCAGATGTAGAAAATGAAACATAATCAACTTAACATATAATGCCTCATAGCTTCAGGCTTTTTGCAGTAGGTGTTCAAAATTATCTTTAATTCATTTAAGTCCTTTCTCAAGTAATCTGCTATATTGATTTCAGTGTGGTTTTACTGTGCTCCTCATAACTGATTTCTGGGCTCATGGCTGCTATGGTTGGTGATGAGTTGTTCCCACCTTCATATTTTCTTTTAGGTGGAAGTCTTTCATAGCTCCTGCAATTTAGAAATCTTAAACTAGAGGTTATGGTTTCCAGTGAAAAAGCTTTCTGGATCTTTTAAGTACAAAAGGGTTTATCCCTGAAGTAGTTGTTTGGTGCAGCTTCATAAAACATGATTCTACAACTTGTTCCAACTTCATTTGTGTTCTGCGTTCCGGTTATGAGCAACTATTAACATAGCAGGCAGCTTATAGGAAAGACTATTCCCTTATCTGGCCATGGATTATGTGAGTTTGGCAGGTCTAAGATGATGTAATATGCTGAGTCTGCAAGAGACTAAGGATCAGAACAGCAGCTCCTGCTTCTAAATCTTAACTGTGGAATGACAGAATAGCTGAATCTGCTGCAGATGGAGGGAAGGAAAGGTAGACGGGAGAAGTGAACACTAAGCAGATTGGAAGCAATGTTCATGTAATTTCTCATAAGGTATTTTAATGCTCTGTCTGGAGCACAGAGTACACTTGGGTTCAGTGGGATGCTCAGAGAACTGCTAGAAAGTGCTTCTGGCTGCTCTTCAGTGCCTACTGAAAACTGCATGATGGTACTGAACTGTTTGTGTTCATGTGAGTTACTGGCTCCTGCTTTGCTGACAAAGTACTGCCTTAAACCCAGCTACCACTTCTGTGAATAACAAATAAGGCAGAAGTCTCAAGAGTTTTGTTTAGACTGTTCTTCTAATAGGGTTGGTAAAGCAGGGGTTTCTGGTACTGTAAGTAGTTCTGGTTTTTTCTCTGCTCCTTCAGAGTAGGCAGCCACCTACTTCAAGAAATCTGAAGTATCAATATGAACTTTATCCATCTAGAGATGTTAACTGTATTGCCTGTGGGTAGAAACTCAAATGAGAATGAGACAGCTGCTCATGGATGATACCTCTAACTTGTACTTACTGAGGAGTGAGCTCTTAGAATTTGGCTTTCGAGCCCTTAAGCAGACTTGTAGTGGGTGATCTCTTCCATGGATGACTTGCAGTTATTCAAGAGAGGGGAATCTTCTCTCAAATAAGTTGGTTTAACTATAAATTTAGATTTTTCTACTGTAAAACATGGTTTCAGTGAAGCCGATCAGACATCCAGTAACAGCAGAGATAGCAGCCTGAGGCTTGCAGAATGTATTATCAGATACCAGTCTGAACAGTTAGTATTTAGTACTTTTGTTCATTTTAAAGAACCTGTGTGGCAAAAAAAAAAACCCAAAGCCAAACATGTATACTGCAATTACCTGTACAGGTATTTACATGTCTGTTTTTACTCTTTGGTGCAGTGTTTCTTACCTGACTTAACACTTCTAGGCAAAGGATGTCGAAAAATAAGTTGGAAACTGTTGTTTCAGTAGTGTGTCAAGAATAAATTACATGTTTTATCTAAATTAATGTATATAAATTGCCTTAACTACTTAAAGGCTTTTTGATCTATTTTTATTCATATTCAAAACTTTGAATCCAGCTTGTTTCAGGACTTAGCCCTCTCTTGGCTTTAGTGTTATAACTTTGATTTTCTTGTGCTATCTTCAATACATTGCTTACTTTTACATTGCAGATGCCCAAAATAATAGTCCATGAATAATTTAACACTTGTCCTAACCCAGGGGATTACAACTTTGTCCAGGGCAGCCTTAAACTTCTGTATCAGCCTGAAGAGAAATGCAGCCATGAAAGTGAGCTAATACAGCTTCTGTTCAGACCTGTGACACATCACATGAGATGACTCATCTCTGTCCTTCATCCTATATATATGGTTGTCTTGAAGGACCAATGTATCTTTTTCCCACACTGATGATGGGAGGCTTACTTGCATAATCATCTCACTATTAGCGTCTTTTGTATTCAAGGAAGGAACTTAGACCGCCTTTATCACTAGAGCAAGCTTGGTGTTCAATATATAATTCACATCTGCAAAAACAGCAACACAATGCATCACTTTGAGAGTTGTATTTTGCTTTGTAGAAACTTGGAAGATTTAAAGCTCTGAATCTTAATTCTTAACTACTTCTGTTGAGTCTATACTTGATGTGTTAGTTGATGGTAGCTGTTTGAAGAATACGTGGATGCCTTTGCTGGGTGGTGAAATCTAGTTGCTTCTAAGCTTAGGTTTGTAGAATTTTTTTAGGCCTATTGTCATAGTAATCTCTTATATGTGTTTCTACATTCTGATTGTTTTTGTCTGCGGCTGGAAATGTTTTGGGTTCCACAGAGGGCCCTCAGTTAAATTGTAGCTGGCATTCTAGTTATGATATCAGATGGTGTTTATACTTTCCCTCAGATTCTAGAGTTATGCCACTAGCTGACATGAGTGAGCTCGTCAGGCTCAATATAGGCCCAGTACTAGTCAGTCTTTAGCAATTATCTGGATGATGGGGTTGAGTAGACATACAGTTTAAAAATTATTTCCGACTGGGAAGAATTAGAATTAGATAAAAAAATGAAAAGCCACCATAGAGACCTTGACAGGGAAGAGTGGCCCAACAAGAATGACATCAGGTTTAGCAGATGTTAAGGCCTTCTCTTGGAATGGGTTGATTCTAAGCAGCAGTTTATGCTTGAGTTTAACAGCTGGGGGATGGCTGGGCTGAAAAGGACTTAAAGTCCTAGTGGACAGTAAGCTGAGCATGATCCAGCAGTGTTCCTTGCAGCGGAGAGGCAAACAGTGTCCTGGCCTTGCATCAGCAAGAACATAACCATTATTTTATTTTGATACTTCCAAAGCCACACATGGGAGTACTGTGTCTTGTTTTGGTCCCCCAGTTGTTGAAAACTGTAGAGGCTGCTGTGGAGGCTTGTCCGGGTGATACAGAGTTGCAGAGAGCAACCCATAAATAAAGGTTGAAGGAATTCTTTCTTTGACCTAGAGAAGAGAATTGGGGGAGTGCTTTTTAGCTCATGTAGGTGGCAAAGAGCTTAATGCTCCGAAAGAAGATACTCTAAAGAGAGAGCTGAAACACATTAATGGAGAGTTGTGAAGTCAATCATAAGTTAAATTATTTTCCTTACCGAAAATATTGAATCTTGTAAGTAGGCCTTCCTATGACTGACTTGCTGTTTTCAAACCAGAATCTCTAGAATGTCTTGGAAAGCATGAAATTCCTTTCATCACTGGCCTGTGATAAAAGCTGGCCTGTGATAAAAGATGTCTTTTCTATATAACACTTCCACAGCACAAAGCTTTAACATAAAACCTGAAATTGTCTGTTACCTTTTGAAGATTTAAATAAGGGAGTTTAACTTTATTTGGAAGTCTGTAAACAGTGCTGCAAGTACCTTTTTTCTATGTTTTTGGATTACAAATGAGACTATCAGCTGTGAAGTCCTGCAATGCTGAGCAGATAGCTGATAGCCTACCTTTTGCTCTAGGAACTTATTGGACACCAAATTCTAATGCTGTATAGCTATGCAAAAAAGTCAAGTAGAGCAAGTTAACAAAGCTCTCCAGCCAAATGGATTCTTTGCTGATACCTACTTCAGGAAATGTTTGAAGGAAAATACTTTTCTCTTACACGCTTAATTTTTTTTTAAGGTGATTTATCAGGTACCATTGTTCCTTGGGTTTGCAGTCTGTTGAGGCACAGGCTGTCTGTTCAGCTTAACTGACATTGTTCCGACAATTTGCTGGTAATTTCTACTCTAGACATAAGAAACCTAATTCCATAGTAAATCAGCAAGGCTGTTAGACTTGCTAAAGTTCTGTTTCATGCTTTTCTAACCTAATAGTTAGAGAAATTTTTACTGAAATCCTGGGAAATTACTGCTTGCGGAGTCAAACTGAAGTTTGTGGGCTCTGTCAGATCTTAAATGGTTACCAATTTAAAGAATTAATGTGAGTTTGAGCTACAGTAATAGTAAATAAGATCTCTTCATTAAATGGGCCTAGAAATGGGTTTTGGTAGGAGGGTATATGACATATTCAAAAATAAAACCAAAAAATGGACCATGTCTTGCTTTGGGTGCAATGTGTGAAGACTTTATTATGCCTAAGTAGGTTTCTAAGCAGGTCAGATCATGCCTTGTGAAAATGAAGCTCATGTGATCTGACAGCACGTAAGGTGGCATTTTTAATACGCTAGCATTTGTGTTAAATCTATTCTCAGTATGAAATGTAAAGCTGTGCTTGAGGGAGGGAGAGGTATTCCTGTGAATATCTAGGAAACTGCTCTTCACCATTTCTGGAAGTATTTAACAGACTTGTAGGTGTGGCTCTTGGGGATGTGGTTTAGTGATGGACCTGGCAGTGTTAGGTTAGGCTCCATCATCTTAGAAGTCTTTTCCAACATAAACAATTCTGTTTTCAGAAGTTGGCAAGTGTTCATGTATCAGGCACGCTAGTAAAATTGCTTATGTTAATTGTGATGGAGAGAGAAAAGAATCTTCCTGTTGAGGTCTTCCCCAAGAATATCATTCATTGTAAACAAATGACAGGCTTATGGCTAATGTCCCTAAACTGCTTAGAGAAACTTGAGACCTTGGCCTTGATCTGTAAGAATGATAGGGTAGCAGGGAAGAAATAGAGCTGTTTTCTTCTTATCTTGCCTCAAATATGTGTTTCTTATGTTAGTAGAAAACTTAAAGACCTTGCATTGGAAAAATCTGGGTGTGCTGTTGACGTAGAAGCTGGCAAAGTACTTAGAGTGATTTAGAATTTATAACGAGGAGTAAAAGCCAACGAAATTTGTGGGTGTGAATGGGTATCTAAGCAGTCTTGGAATGTGACAGAGTTCAGGTGTTCACCTAGCTTCTTCTATCTTTTTACTGCTGATTTTTTTTTGAGTAAATCAGGTACTTTTTACCCAATTTTATTTTTAAAGTAGGTTGAAGCCTACTAGTAGTAGTGTTCTGCAAAGAAATTGTGTATACTTGGCTTCTAAAACTATTTAAATTCAATATCTAGAAAATCTTGTGTTGTACAAAGTTTTGATTTTGATCTAAGTGGTAGAGTTAACGTTTTGGGAAGCTGTGTGATTTGACAAAACACGAGAAGTACTCTGATACATTTTCAGTGTACTACACTTGTACAAACTCTTAACACATGCCATTGCCTAAGTGATCAGGAAACACTTAAGTACCCTTGGAACAATGTGGGATACTGGAATTTGCATAGCACATCTGTTATGTTTTGCTCAAAAAAAAAGGTCAAATAATTGGTTTTCTTAGAGCATGCAGAAGGGGTGAAAAAAACACCAGTACTGATACCTTACAGCTGTGACATACGGCAGCCTTATCAGATGAAAATATATGGCAGAAAATTTGAGTGTTTCTTTCCTTCTTATTTTAGGCTTATGGTATGTCAGCTTTGCCTCTAAACTTGATTAAGGGAACTACCAGTGCAGCTTATGAACGTTTGGAGAACACTGAAGGTATTGAAGAAGTGGAGCAACATTTATTAAGGATTAAATCAAAGGTACGGTCTTCACTGTTCTCACTTGCTTAATGATTTTTTTCTTGTTTATTAGGTTATGGTTCATGCTGTAGAGTTTTTGTCCCAGAAAGACTAGCAAGTAAGAAGTGAATAGCTTGCAGTTATTTGGAAACAAGCATGGTCACGTGTGTAGTAGTGATTAGGTTCTCTGTGTCAGTCCCACAGCAGTAGTTATTTCTATCTAGCTAATAATAGTGTTAACAAGTAAAATTTCTCCAATTTTGCTTGGATGGAAGAGTTGTTTTGTAGATAGTAACCTCACTTAGTCTGTTGCTAGAAATGGCATCCAGTTTGTTGATACTTACTTAGTATAGTCTAGTTAACACTGGATGCTTGCCACATAGAGCTGTCATGAGGTACGTTCATCAAACTGTGAATTATCTGTATGAATAAATAACAGCCCCAGATATTCTTGCTTCCCAGTTAATGTACCTTGCTGTTATAAATAATTTCTTTATGAAAAGCATACATATGGAAATATGTTCTGAATCCTAAACATCCCCAGGTAAACCTGTGTTGGCTTTGCTGCTAATGGGAGTTCTGTGCCTAATGTAAGCAAGACACTTTTAACAACCTCCAAGTGCAAGCCAAAGGAGGGTAGGATTTCTTCTTTATGAACAAGATGGTAGGGGAAATCTCCCACCCTTTTTTCAACCCATTTCAGATAATAGTTTGAGCAGCATTTTCACAGCCTTGACTGGGAGGAAGGGGTATTAAGATGCCTCGCTTCCATCCTGGCAGTCTGTCTCTGCGATTGTGTACTCTGTGATAGTAGACCTCAGCAATGCTGAAACTGTTCCAACAGTTTCCCAACCAATAAGGGAAAAAATTAATAAGGAATTTGAAAATTTTAAAAGACAGTTTTAGTACAGTACGTGCTATACAAGGATCTCTTTTTCTAAGTATCAGATTGTACTACACTAGCATCAGTGTTACAAACAGTTTTGGTTTTGCTATCTAATACCTGTTTTGTTGCTTTTGCTTAGTAACATGTAACTGAGATCTAAGGATTTGCTACTCAATTTACAAGAGTGCGGTGGTTCCCGCTCAGTGTTTAAAGGCTCAGAGTTAAAGTACGTTCTTAAACATAATTATCAAACTGTCTGGTACACTCAACTAATTCTTCATTGTGAAAAGTGGTTTCTGCCACCTAATAGGAATTCTTCTTGTTGCAGCTTATGACTTTTTTTTTTTACTTCATCCTCTTGATATGCCTAGAAATTATATATGCATGAATTATATAATACAAATTCTTGAGAGTTGTAAATAGTTAAACTAGGTATCAAGTTTGCTTTCTTGATTTGGTGACTCTTGATCCCTTGCACTGTTTTTTGGTAACCAGTGCAGAGATGGCCGCCCTCTGTCATCAAGAGATAGACGGACTCTGAAACAACTAGAAGAAAGATTAAGGACACTTCGAAGGAGAGAGAGGCATTTGGAGTCTATTGAGAAAAGCTGGTGGACAAAGTTCTGTGAAGCTATCAGACCTTTAAAGGTAAAATTTTTTCTCAGTTTTTGACACTTATTTTGAAATAACTTTCAGCTTTCTTCTTCCCTTATAAACCGTAGGTCAAGTTTATAGATTACCACCCTGAATATCAACAGCTTTTTTTAAATTTACTGTTACACTACAGAATGACAGCCCTATAGCAAACACTGTTTGAGCTCTTGGAAAACCTTTTAATTTGTCTCAGCTATAATTAAGATTGAAAATGAACAAATCCTAACTCATCTACTATAGTGCTACTGCCATAGAAAACTGGAATATCTTATTTTTTCTATCAAATGTGAAAATGGGGAGAAGGAAGAATTCTAAAGCTGTCAGTTAGATTAATCTCAATTACATGTGTCTAGCAGAAGTCAGAGGTACTTTGAGAATATATACATTTGGAGTAAGTGTCTTGCCAATGAATTACTAGATCAATAATAAGCTAACTACATAGGAATTAATGTCGTACCACTTAACCGGTGCAAATGAGACAGTTATTTAGGCAAAACTTTTATCTTGGTCTCTTGTTGATCTTATGACTTTGATTTTTAGTAGATACTTGTTTTTAAAAACTAGTACTTTTATGAACAATATTGCCATAGAAAGTATTTCTTGCCAGCTAGATGTAGGAAGAAACTTTAGCAATAGGCTGCTTTTGGGAAAACTGAGTGTAGGGGAGTGGGCTGTAAGTAATTTCCTCTATCACTGCTACTGTTAATGCTAAGTACCAATGGAAATGGGCTGAAATTGCAGTTGACCAAAAGCTTTCAATGTGAAACTCTTATCAGAGTTATCTTGTTATGATACATTCTAAACATAGACTTAGCCCTGTCATCAAAAGGACAAATATCCGTAACTATTCACTTTAACAGTTTGGATGCTTCCTTTTGATTAAAAAAATACTCAGTATAGGTAATGTAGTTTCAGTAACTTTTCATTAGAAGCTCAAATTTGACAAGTGTATTGGCCATATCTTTTTTTTTTGTCTGTAGGATTTTAACCATTCATGGTGTTCTTGTAGGATAGTGTACAATATCATTAGTTACTTACAGCTTATCACCTACAGTAAAGATGGTATTCAAGTGCCTCCTTGTTTTTGTGGTTTGAATGCTTTTTATTCTCTCAGTAACTGGGGCAGTCACTGTGAATTGTTGACTCATGAATCTCAGACTATAGGAGGGTTGCAGGTGGATAATTTTTCCTGACGGATTTTCACTTAGACTACGGTTGTGCTATGAAGGATGTTAGTGAACTTGTTTACTTTGACTAGAGCTGTCCTGTGAAGGTGATAATGTCTATCACTTAATTACGTCTCAATTCTCGCTGAACTGTTTTACTGTTGCTTTAAGAGTAGTTGGGATGTCTTTGCAAATATCATGTCAATCATTCAGTTAGTGGCTTTAAAGAAAAGACAAAAATCTTTTTAGTATCCATAGATAATACTTCTGTTCAATGTAGAAGTGCAGAAGGTATCTTGGGGCTTTGTTTACTGTTTCAGAACACTTTCACCTTCAGTTCTGTGTGTATATTACTGTTCAAGAATGTGGCTGCTTCTCAAACTTCAAGAGAAATTCCACTTCTTGTGGAGCAGTTTCTAGAGAACCATATTTCTGCTTTGTTTGGGATGATCACGTTTATGGGAGTTGCAGACTCTTACTGGGACTGACAGAACAAAATAACATTTTCAGCAGTTGTACTTAGTCATCAAGGTCTTTTACAGTCCTACCTTAGTGTCTACATTCAGACTTCTGTAATCAGATTGTTTTTGCATAGTGTTCTCTAATGTTCTTCCTTTAATTGTTTTATTACTGCTAAGTAGGTATAAGCATGTGACTTTTTAAACAAAGGCAAAACTTTTTTTAGAGTAAGCTTTATTTGACATAGAGTAAATGAAGTTTTGAGACTGATTGTTTTACACAAAGATGAAGCTGTTAGTTTTTCAAATTAGTCAAAAGAAACAGCTCTGGAAGATCCCATGGAAATGAGTATTGGCCAGCATGGGGTTGTCAAGTTATGGTGAATTAGTCTAATTTCTTTCTACAAGATGTAACATTTCCTGCTTCTTTTCTTTACTATGGTTTCTTGTGCTTTCATTTGATACTCTCAGCTGCAGGAGAAATGTGGTATTGTTCTAGGGATAAGAATAAAAGTTTTTTAGGGAAGACAAACTCCAGAGCACATAGCTATGTTTGTTCAGTGTGTGAACAAGACTGTAGGATTTGAAACATGGAAGTGTACTCAGCAATGGTAAATTGCAAGTATTGTATCTTTATGTTCATGGAGTACATCACAGCAGTTGTGAACAAACTGAAGAGATGCCTTCGTTGAGTAGTATAAGTAATCAAGTGCTCTGTTCTGAGATCTGTGTGAAGAGGTCCCCACTTGCTCTTTCCAAGATTCAGCTTTGCTCCTTTTGTCCTGACTCTGGCACAGAGGGGATGGGCAACAGGGAGTTGCCTTCCATCCATAATGCTCCTACTCTGCTGCTGTGTCCTCTTCACGCTTTGTTTCTGTTCCAGTGTGTGTCTACTCCATGGGCTGTAGTTCCTATCAGGAAGCACAAACCTACTTATGCATGTGGGATCTCAATGGGCTGCAACTTCCAGCAGAAAATAACCACTTGTTTTGATGTAGGATTCTCCATGGGCTCAGTGTGGTTCTCTGCTCCAGAAGGGTCCTCTTAATGGGCTGGGGGAGGAACGTCTGCTCCATTGCCTGGAGCAGCACCTTTTTCATTGAGCTTGGTGTCTGTCTGCAGGGCCAATATTAATAATTTTTGGAAGCTATTTTTGGTGTTTTTAAACAAGTACCACCTATTTGTGGATCACTCCTCCTTAATCATGGAATTTCAGATTTCATTTACTCTTAACACTTTGGATTATCCATAGTTGAAACAGCTTATCTTGGCTGAGATTTGGGAGCAGTGATAGGGGGCAAAGAGTTCTCTGAATAACTCAAACAAGAGTGATGCAGGGTTAGAATGTTTAGAAACTTGCAGAGCAGTACCAGGGAAAATGATATAAACAGAGCATGGAAAATGTCAGAAAAGACTTCTAAGTTTGTGGGTTATTTATGTGCAGTAGCAGTGGAAAAATACACTAATCAACTGATAGTTCTAAATTATTTCTGATATTTCTAAGTTATTCTTCAGTTATTCATTATGACCTAGGAGTAGTGTGCTTCCATTTTTAATGTTGAGAAATGCCGATATTGACATTTTTGTCTTGTCTTTTTCTTAGTCATGTCTTTTAATCCCATGGGTTCATATGTAAGACAAAGCTTCAGGTAAACTAGTTGCTACCATATTCTGCTTTAACTTTGTCATTACTTACCTGAGCAGAGGCTTTCTATTAAAGGCACTCAAGGAGCTTATTTCATACAGCACTGTGTCATATTAGTAAGTATTGTTTCAACTCATTAGTTTTGCAATCTTTGCAGTGTCACATAAAAGCATAGTTCACCCTTTTGTTGGCAGTTAGCAGTATACTTATTAGCTTGCACAACAGATTGTAGATTGGAAGACCCAAGGAGACACTTAGAGGTGATCAGTGATCTAAGTGCAAGCAGCAGCTCTGAATGCTGTCCTATAGGAAATGATTGAGTACTGGTGGGTATGGGGCCTGTGTTTTGTAGCTGATTGATATCAGGAAATGGCCTGACAATGGAGCAGTTCAAACTGATTGTAGTGGAGGAGGTAACACAGCTCGATGTATGGTTGCATTGAGGTTCTGCTTTCAAAAGGACTAGGGAGTAGGAAATAAGTTTGTCTTGCATTCGAAGTTAGACTTCTCTTAATATGGATTGAAGGTTCCTATTTTTAAAAATAATGACCTTACTAAATTCCTCTGTGTCTTTGGCTGAAAGCCAGGCTTTTGTTTTTGTGTCTTGTAGTACTAAAAGCTTTTCAGCATCAGTTGATAAATAGTCCTGTTGTGAGAACAAGACGTTTTGATTTAGCAGTGTCCTCTTCTCTGAAGTTGAACATGTAATCATGTTCTCAAGAGCTTGAACTCCTTCTCATTTATGCTGTGACACAAAGCAAAATTATTTTGCAAATTTTCATGGTGAAGTGTATCTAGAATATTTGAAGATACTCTAGTTGGTTTAAAGCTAATAAATAGCAGTGCCATATTGTCCCATAAGGTTGTGTATTTGTCTTTTGCTATAGGTGACAAGTAAAAGGCAACAGTGAACATATAACTCCTGCTGTAGTGTTCTTTATAGCCCACCTTCAGCTTTATGTGGTGGGCAAGGAAAAGGCAATACTTACTCTTTCCCTTAACCAGATCCAAAATGATACTTAACTGACCATGTTGAGTATGTGAGTCTGAGTGTCAGTTAATATGCTGGGAATGAGGTGTCATTTTGTCTGTAGTCAGTTAAGTATGAGGAAAATCTAGACAGGAACACAAGGATCCCTGCTGTGAAAGGCCTAAGTCAGCTGATGCTTTGGAGTTATGTAAGTATAGATTGATGTAAACTGTAAATAATTTATGGTTCAGTAGTCTTAATAGTGCTGTGGACATATGGGATGAACCAAAGTAGAATGAAGATTCTTTTTTTTAAGTATTAACCTCTCAATCTTGTGTTTAATGGGACTGGAGTAGAGGATAAAATGGGGAAAGGAGTGATTTTTCTTTTTTTTTTTTTTTTTCCAATGATTCATCTAAGTGTTAGATGTCACTTCAGAAGACAAGCATTTTCCAGAGGGGATATGGATACCGGTCTAGTGGCCATAGCTGGCATGATGGCTGTGTGCCAAGTTTTGGGGCTAATAAAATAATTTAAATGGTGAAACTCCCCCACTCATGTGGAAGACCATGCACTGTTCCTGCACATACATTTTGGAAATAAGTCTGTCTGGATCTTGGGTCTAGCTGTCTGAAAACTTGTTTCAGGAAGTTCAACATGCTTACTTGATCATATTCCATGACTAGGTTTCTAGGAAAATACAGTCAAGCTGTTGGAACTGTAACTGAACGGGTTTGCTGTCTGAGCTCACTTCTGTGTGTCATCCCCTAACCTCCCCAAAGAAAAGATTCTGAGGGAGAAAACCTGTCAAAGTGGAGAATGGTTTCCTGAACTAGCTTATAGCCCAGGAAAAACAATGGGAAGTGCTCTGGTTGAGGACAGCTTAGAGAATGAATCCCTGGTTCAAGTGCTATATTTGGTAGGCATAATAAAAACAGTTTTAATCAAGACCTGACATTTGGGCTGGATTTCTTGAGTTTTGAGAAAACAGCTCCAAGTGACTTGGTCACTGTTTTGGAGTTGCACTACCGAAGGGAGCTTTTACTTGGGAAAGGTGAGATGTGCCTTGTAAGGTGTGCACAGGTTGCCTCCTGTTGGAAGATGAGCACACAGGTGTAGTGATCAAGGCATCAATCTCTAATTACCTTAAATAAAGCTATATGCATGTATATAGTTAAGGCTTCCCATGTAATATAGTGAGTACAGGTTGTACTTTCTGCTAAATGCTGTGTTCTTTTGATGTAATGTGTCATCTCTTTTCTTAATGACACTTTTGACTTGGGGGTAGGCTTGTGTATTGCACTAGAGAATGTGATGTAATTGACATAAACTGTGTAAACATACATAGTATAAGTTCTGTGTTTAAGCTGTGAAGGGGTCCAAGCTCTTTAGGCCCTTACTGAAACCTAGACAACTCTTCACTTCTTGCATCAACTGAAAGTACTTTCAGTTACATTGCTTTTAATTTTTATCTCTAGATTGTGTGGGGAGTATTCTTCATCATTGTGGCACTGCTCTTCACTGTCTCTCTGTTCTTGTCCAAGTAAGTACATTTGAGTGTTTTTCTTAACTACTTAAACTACCTAGTTTCTACTCTAACATCAGAATTGGGGTGACTTGCTTCAAGAGTCAGTCTACTTCTTTCTTGCATTATATTTCTGTCATTAGAGCTGCATTTCTCCTTATAATAGTGTATACTGAAACTGAGCAAAATGTGCTAAAACAGATTGAAGGAAGAACATGGATCAGTTGGAGTTGACTGATGTTGCTGAAAAGTGTTCTGATTCAGCAGAGAAATTGAGCATGTATGTTTAGGAAGTTTAATTCAGACTACAGAAGTATTATGATTGCTTGATCTAGATGCACGTAGGTACTTCTTGGCTGGGTAACAGGTGCTTAAATTCTTGCAGTAAGTGACATATTTTAATCTGTGATGTCCATTTCATAGAAGTTGTTTCATGGCATGGAAAACAACATGGCTAGCTGCAGATCTGGTGGACTTCAACAAAGAGTGGCACTAATCAGAGGTCTCAAATGTTGGCATGTTTA
Organism: Oxyruncus cristatus; assembly: GCA_013399855.1. Lineage (NCBI taxonomy): Eukaryota > Metazoa > Chordata > Aves > Passeriformes > Cotingidae > Oxyruncus > Oxyruncus cristatus. The sequence goes on from VXAY01005482.1 coordinate 957,947, forward strand.
ATTTTCACACTGGACAAATAAGCTCTGTGACCTAATCTAGGGAAAAGCTAAAATGCTGAAGAGATGTGGAAATCAATGTAACTCTCACAGAACATGTGCAATTATTGTGGCAAAACAAAGCGTCTATTTATATAGATAGTAGAAAGCTCTCAGTTTCTGGTCTTAGTTCAGCTTTTTTTTTTTTTTGAGTTACCCTTTTAGGTTAAACTGAAGATGAAGGTCTGGGAGAATCATTGTACTTACCCGTTTTTTCTGAATATTGCAGTTTGGACAAAGCTCTGCATTCAGCTGGTTTCGACTCGGGATTTATAATTTTAGGAACTAATCTGACCAATCCATTGAATATGTTGTTACCAGTTCTTCAAAGAGTAAGTAATAAATTGGTGATATATATGTATGTAAGGATGCTCCTCTGTTTTCTGGTAAACTGTCAAAAGGCAAATTTCTCCCCAAGTGTTCAGTAAAAGTGAGGCAAATTCCTTACTAACTATATAAATTGGTTTAGGTATAATACTTTTAGTTATTAGTTATTGATATGAAAATCTTGGTGGGTGGAAGCTAGTTTGGGGAAGGAGGGTGGTGCTTGAAACTTAACATTGATGTGATGAGAACATAGTGACAGTGGAGGATGACAGCACTCGTAGTTACTATGCGCACAATAAAAGCAACTTTGTCCCATTCTCTACGTACATTCTGGTTGTTGGAGTACTAGGTAGTTTAGCCCTCTTCAGTGAAGTAAATGCACTTTACCACATTTTAATATATTTGTTGCACATTGAAAGATATATTCCTCTGTGCAGTTGTGTGTGTTAGAGTAAGGTGTTCGTTTTTGAAACAAACCCAAACCCAACAAACCCAACTTCCACAGAGTTGGAAGGCAACAAATCCATGTACAAATTAGTTTTTCATGGATAAACTAAGAAAAAGAAAAACTTTAATCTAAGCTAGTGCTTTATTCTCCCCTAGTTGAGTTATTTCCTTATTCTTGGTACAGTGGGTCAGCACAATGTGTTCTTCCCCTGGGTTTTTAAATTGTTGAACACCTAAGGTTGCAGCTTACTGTGAAAAGTAGCATTCAGCAGCAGTATTCTCAAGCTGTTATTAATGTAAATATAAAAATCAAGTTCTGTATGCAAGTACGATCAGAAAAATGTCTGAAATAGAATGCTTGTGTAGTCCTAAAATGATTGTTGCCACTGTGGACTTTCCATTCTGAGACTTCCCATTTAAAAGGATTAAGTATTTCATGGCCTAAAAAAGTTATAATGCTTCAAAATTGGTGCAAGTTGTAAATTAAGAAAAATGCTCAGTTGGCAAACTGATTGTCTAAGCTCTATTAGCAGCCAGCTATGTTAGCTATATTTGGAGCCAGCTATGTAAAACTTTTAAATAGGACTCTTACTACCACAGATGCTATAAGTAGAAACTACTTATTAGATATAAGTGGGAGAAGAGCTTGTTTCCTTGTCTTTTTAACTGCTTGTGTTTTTGTTCTAGGTTTTTCCACTTGATTATATTCTTATTACAACTATTGTCATGTACTTTATCTTCACTTCAATGGCAGGGATTCGAAATATGGGTGTATGGTTCTTCTGGATAAGGGTAAATATGACTTAAGAGTTAGTTTCTAATACTCAGATTTTCAACAAATGTTATTGAATATATTTATGTACTGCTTCATAAATACAGGAAGTTGCCAATGTCTGTATGTCTAATGAGTGTTAGAAACCTAGTGTGCAATTTGCGCTGCTTTTGGAAGGTTTCATTTTGTTAAGTTACCAGACCAAAACTGATGTTTCAGGTGTTTAATCAGTGTCACTTTGGTTTCTGACTTCTCTAAGTGAAAGCCATATGATTCTGATATACTGGAAGTATTAGTCAGTTCTGTGGTCAAAATCTGAAATGTGCATGCATTCAGAAGGGCTTGATTTGCCATCGATGTTGTTACACTCCAGATTTTAAGCCATGAGCTGCCCAGAGTGGCTACATTTTATTTAAGACTTTTTAAAAACCTTTTACTTCATTATAACCTCAAATTTGCATCCAGAGAAAGTCACACACTCTTCTCTAAGAGAAACTCTTTTAACTTAGTGAGAAAAATAAGGTATTTTGGCAAAAGGGTTTAAAGGAGTAAAATACAATCAAGAAAAATATTTCACTAAAATATCCATCACAAAAACCCATTTCACAGGGAAAAAAACCCACCACAAACAATCACACAACCACAATACTACCTTTAGTACAACACAATTCATTGGTTTTAAGTTACCCACAAGAGAAGGAAAAGAGTAAACAGAATAAAGAAACAAGAGAGGGGGAGAGAGGGGAAAGGAAAAATGGTTACCAACAAGATTCAATGATTGACATGGTTCAAGCAGCAGGAGAAAAGAGAGAGGGACCTCAGATGAAGTCCTGTGTATTCATATAGTTCAGTTTTCCCTGCCAGGCAGGGTGGTGTTGGATCAGGGGTTGGACTCGTTGATCTCACAGGTCCTTTCCAACCCATCTAATTCTATGATTCTATATCTGGTCAGTGCCTTCCAGGCCAGAGTGAGTTGTACTGTAGCCAGTCACAGGCTCCACAGGGGCGTGGTGTGTTGGGCTACCAGGCAGGTCTGCCTTGACTGACAGCCCGGCTACAGGGCCTTCAGCGATACCATGTGCTCTCAGGGACCCAGCCCTCTTAGCTGCAGGCTGTGTGCTCTCAGCAGGCCTTAAGAGTTAAGGCATCCTTACCATGTACCTGCAGGTCCAGGCCCAGTCCTTCCACACACACGCAGTGAGTTGGTTCCGACCCATATCAATAATTCAGTGAAATGCGGATCCGGTGTCTCACAGATGTGACAAGCAAGTTTAGCTTCATAAGAAGTAAAACAGTGCAAGTAGTGATATGGCCTCTCTAAATATTAAGCAAATAATATATTTGAATAAAAAGTATTTGAAAAAGCAGCTTCGTGTCCCATAGTTTGACAGTCATGTCTGTGATACTCGGTTAAATATTTCCTTGCTTATGTACCTACTCTACTTTTAAAACTGTCACCTTTTCCTCTGGGACGCCCCAAATTGTGAACAGTGACCATCAGTCTTTGCAATGAGTTGTGAGATTAGTATTGGTTTGGATCTGCTGTCATCTACCCCTCATGTACCACCTTCTTTGCCTGAATATGGTTCTCAGGTTGAGCCCTTGGGGATTAGGGAGTACAGTGGTATCTACAGAATAACAACGAGGGACTGTATTGTTCCCTGCAATTTTAAATGGACAAGAAACCACCATATGGTGGGCAAGTTCCCTCAGAGCCTGGAAATGCTCTCTCATAACTCCTTCCTCTGTTTCTAGATCTGAGTGGGGCTGTAGTGTTAGATGACCCCCCACCTTGACCAAAGGGCACAATATTCTTTGACAAACCAGGGCACAGTTTGTTGTAAGTATACACAGTTTGTGATAGGCAACACCATTTTAATCTTCCTACTGACTACTGGTGTTATAAATGTTTTAGGCTATTAATACAACCAGTAGTTGATTTGTTTAAACAGCTGTGCTTTGAAGTTTAGGTAAATACCCCTGAAAACCTGCTTTGAGTCACTGGAATTAAGTTGCCAGAGGGTCATTTTAGCAGCTTCCCACGTCTGGTAGTAAAATTAAAACTGTTATTTGAATTAAAGAGGTTTTTAAATGTCTTCAGGAAAAAAATAATTTTGTTGTGTTAATATTTGTTTTCTGGTTTTAGCTTTATAAAATCAGACGAGGAAAAACTCGACCTCAAGCACTCTTATTTCTCTGTATGATACTTCTGTTGATAGTTCTTCATACAAGTTACATGATTTACAGTCTTGCTCCACAGTATGTAATGTATGGAAGCCAGAAATACCTGGTGCAGGTGAGATGTAATTTTTTCTTTATTTTATGTTTAAAGTTTCTGCATCCAAAAATGTATTGTTTACAGAAACTCTTAGTCAGGTGCATTCTCAGTTTTTGAAGAGAATTTTGTAGCCAGTTTTTTTTTTTAAATTATAGTAGTGGTGTTGGTAATACACAAGCCAGGAACTAGTTGTACATATTACACAGCTTAATTTCTAGGTTATCTTCAGACAGTGTGAAGCTCTTGAGTTTTACTTTACTCTTTCTGATAAGACAGTTGCCAGCTTCCACTAGATTTTGTAGTGGTGTACTGAGTGACTGCAGTGGGGAGTATTTTTAATGTGTAAGGCTGTGTACAGGATGAAATCAATGTTATTCCACAGATGATAGTTTTTATGTGCATATTTGTGAGGAATGGTAAAGATAACTTGTTATAGTAGAAACTCATCAGACTGGAGCAAAGTTTGTGCTGATTAATGACACTTCAGACTCTTTGGACTGTCCAACTTCATGGAACTCCATTCTTGCTCTCTAAAATTACAAAAGTAAGCAGTTAAAATTTAGTCTCTGCTTTTGTTATTGCACTTCTGTGTACTTCAAGGTTTTGGTTTAAGTCTTTCATTTTCTGTACCTGAAGACTTACTGTATTTCATCTCAGTTTGAGTGGCAAACTGCGTATTTATGAAGAAGTTGAAAGTTACGTGTCATAAAAATCTTGAGAGGTTTCATGGACATCAGTCTGTTAAGGGCCGGTATCCAACAGGTGTAGACTTCATTAGATCTGGTCTTGCAAATGTAGACAACTGACCAGGTTGTGAACTGGTTGCTTATTCAGGCACAATAAAGTCAAGATCTCTTGTGTGCTGTTTGGTGTTTAAGTTTCACAGACTGTATACTGCTTTGCATTTGGAATCCTTTGGTTAGTTTTCCAGGAGGATGTACGTCTGGGAGAGCACACTACTTTAAAAAGAAAAAAAGAAAAAGGGAAAAAAACCCCACCCACTGACCTCCTTCAGCTGCAATTATTTTGTAAATTCTGTAATTTATCTCTTTCAATTATTTCGGTTTAAATAGTGGATACAGAATACTTGGCATTCATTACAAGGAGAAGTTGAAATTGGAGTGGTGTTAAACATGCTAGAGATGAGGAACCAGATCAACTTAAATGTATTGAGTTGATGTGGTAGAATTGTCACTGCAGGAAATGGAGGATTCAATAAATGCTATTTCCCTAATGTCTTTACATCTCAGTTGTCTGGTAATGGGCAATCGGTCATCCTCATGTCAATCCAAGCACAGTAATACAATCACTGTAGGGGATTTGAATATTTACTATTTAGGAAGTGTAATGCATTTTATTAGATTTTATGCTAGATATAACTAATACAAAATAAACATACTTAGGCATGTATAAATTGGCTCAACTTATCAGAATTAGAGTGGTAGCAGCAAAAAACTAAGCTGAAAGTAAGTTTCAGAAAGCATTTTGCTTGTATGGTGAGTTTATGCAGGACTCCTGGCATGATTGCTTACTATGTATGTAACTTAGAACATCATACAGCTATATTGGCATCAGTTGTGAGCGCCAGTTCCTGCAAAAGGCAGTTCAGTTTATGTTGAAGAATGATTGTATATCTCCAATTACAGTGCAGAGCCATTGTGGGTGTAAGGGTGGGATGGACAATTTCATTAAAGGTCCTACCAGACTAGTCTTTAGGCCTTGCAGTGACCCAAGAAAGGAATCTTTCATGATAAAACTGGCAGATAACAAGGAAGATTGAAGAGGAAAACAAATAATGAAAGCTGTAGCTAGCAGTTTGTTTTGCTTTATGAATAAAATAAAATGTGTGTATATTGAGGGAGGCAGAAGGATTGAGACTAAGCAAACACTTGCATATTACCCTTTTATGACAAGTAGTATCCAAAGATAAATACATAGTTTGTAACCACGAAGGGTCAAGAGAATAGAGCACAGCAGTGGAAGGCTTTTGTGTCATTCTTACAGCTATGTAAGCATTCTGACATACAGTCCTGGTTAGCAATGCAAGAAGGATTAGGTTGAGTAGAACTGTAACTTCCCATTTAAAGGATTAAAATTGTTGTGGGCAAGATAACCATTCTGGGCCTTCAGCTTCTTATGTTTCATTTCAAAGAGCTGTGCCTAAAGTATGTCACAACTTGAGTAGAAACTGCTTTTTTTGTTAAAATAATACAAGGCATAAAGAACATGCTGGTAAATTACATCTGGAATTCTCTGGCATACCAGGTTATCTACTTGTTAGGTCTTCAGACAACATCCTCTCAAAGAGTCTTTCAGAATGTACCAGACACATTTTCTGTCTGACTACCCTGACAACTGCATGTCAGGTTTTTATATTTTGAAATGAGGAGAGATGGTGTCTGGGAATGAAGAGGAGCAACAGATTTTTATGTAGATGTTAGCACTGAAGAGGTCCTTAAGAGTTATAAATTGGTGGGTTTGGATGTAGGAGGATCCAGGAACATACAGGAACAGGGCAAGTGAACTATACATGGCAAGCTTCCTGATGAGCTGTATCCACCAGTTGACTTGGACAGTCTAGGTTTTTATTGTGCTCACACACCACAATCAATTTCACCATTTAAAGTAACACCACTGGTAACCAGCACTGTGTCAAAAAAAAAAAAAGGCAAAAATGAGGATTATTCCAAGTCAGTGGATGGGTAGGCTGATAAAAATGTATATTACAGTTTGCTGGCTCACGACAGACAGCGTGTAAGAGCATTTCTCCCTTTGCTTTGCTCTGAAGTTGTTCCCAATCTGATAGCCTGTCAAACTAATTTGTAACCAAAATCTAGAGTAAGGCATTAGACAGGGTAAATTGCTGTTTAAATTTTGAACTGTTTCCTTTGGAGACTGTTACTCTTGACAAGAACTTTGTAATTTCTAAGTGTTGGCAGTTTTTTCTTTTAACTGACTATGCGTAGAAAAGTGGAGCTCTTTTGAGGCAATTAACATTAGCTAGACCTGACCTGCTAGCTTTATTAACTTTCTGACCACTGGTGTGTTCAAAGCATGTGACCCCATCAAAAGTGTCATCAGCTGTGCTGTCTGTAGGAAACTTTTGAAAGTTTCTTTTGGATACAGTGGCCTTATCAACTGAGTCCCTATGTAGAGCTTTGGTCAACTTTCATAGCTCTTCAAACACCCAGGATAGCTTGGGCTCACCTCTTAAGACAATTTGTAATATCTGCTAATCAGCCATGAGTCTCTTAAACCTTTCACAAAATTCTATCCACATCCAGGCCACCTTCTCAGCTTTCTTGTGAAATCATAACTTTGCCCATATTCAAGTATAATTACCATTTCTGTTCAACTAGTCCAAAGGTTACTTTGCATTTTTCTGAAAGACTATTGCTTGCTGATGTTTGTACCTAGTGGACCTTCTAAGACTTGGCTGACCCAGACAGGAATTAAAAGGCCAACATTTGCCATGAGTGACACTGATACTTTTGCTGCTCTGGTCCTTAACCGGGGAACAGACGCTTTCCTTCCTCAGCCATCACATGGATAATTTGTAGGAGTGGAGCTAAACTGCAGGACCCTGAGTGTCTCTGTCAGCAGAAGGAATCCAGAAGATACCCTTAGGCCAAGTGTTCAAACAGGTCTCTTCAATTTCTTGATCCTGAATATAAGCAGGAGCAAATTATGTTGGTGTTACAGGCTGTAACCTAACCTGGTATATAATAGCTTGCTATTTTCTTAAGTATCCAAAATGTATGACCTCTTACAGCACACGGTTGACTTACTGCACTTGGTTTTGTCTCATGCTTGTCCTTGATGCATCTGGATTTCAGCCTTGGATTAGATGGGATAACAGAACACTAGAGTTCTCCTCCGCCATTACTTGTGCTAAAAATGTTTTAAATTGCAGGAGTGTTCATGGAGAACAACAGTGATTTAAGACCTAGAAAAAAAAGCATAAATGTTATCAAAGAAAGCCCATAGGTTGTATTTGAAAAACCATACTGTTAAAATACTAACGTGAATAAAGATAAGGAAGGTGAAATTTTTGAAATGACCGTGTTGTGATTGATTGTTCTGTGGGTTTTGTATGCCCTGTGTAATTGTATGCAGTACAATGCTGTTCCTTGAAAGAAGCACTCTGAGCAGTGTGAGCTGTAATGGTGGCAGCCAGCTGGAATACATCCTGGAGATGGGCCACTACTAAATGTTCACTGAATAACTGAAATTTCATGTCTTCTGTTCTTATCCTTATGTTTCTATCTACACATTGTCCTCCTACTTTTGGTTCTACTTAATCTCCTGATTCCTGTGACTAATCATACTCCTTTTAGATCCATACTTTTTAAGGCAAGAGCGGTCTTCACGTTTCCTTGTCTTTGCATGAATCAAAATTAACTGGACATGTGAACTGTTGCTATCCTATGTCTTTAGGATAGACACTTGGTTGTTTCTCTTGAATGTTTACAGTGAAGGCTGTATTTGCTTAATATTGATAAACTTTCTCAGTTAAGCTGTCAGAGACAGTTTTCTGTACCAGCTTGTACTGATTGCTGATATGTTTTAAGGAATATTTCAGTCTGAAGGAGAAAAGGTGTTGACCATTACTGATTTCTTTAGAGGGCTTTCTGTTTAGGAAATCATGAAAGTGAAAGTAGGTATGAGACCCTCATAATTAATGTTAATTAATGTTTTGAGGAAATCAGTGTAGTCTGAAAGATTTGCATTGGACTCTGCTAAAATTATTCACTGATTGTACAAAAATGTTGTACATAGAGTTCATGTTAGTCTCTGAAAGGATTGGGTTTGCAAAGATTTGGACCACTTAAGCAGGCACATTTGGGTTCTAAATTGTTCACTTCAGCGTAATTTGTCTTTTTCCACTCTGGCTGTCTAAGTATGTTGGATATTACCATCTGGCCTTTAGACCAGAAGGGAATTGCATTCAGTATCATTATGGAAGCCTAATATTTTCATGGTGTCTTTAACACCAAAGTTGAGTTTCATATTTTTTTAATGGACAGTTAAAAGGTTTAATTTCAGAGGTGAAGTTTTGGGGTTTGTGTCTTCAAAAAGAACCCAAGCTATATTTTTTTTAAAATGAAAGGATACTTAGAAATGTTCATGTTTTACCATTTACAGCTTACTCTGCATATAACATTCAACAACCAATCTCTTTAAATATTGTAGAGTTTTGTCAAGGTAGTTTTGATAAAATTAAAAACTTACTTGGAAATGTATTTGGTTTGGGGACTATCATTTGAAAAACATTGCTGTAGACTAATTTTCCATATTTATAATGCAGAGTAATCAGACAATTGATGGGCAGCCAAGGAATGTGACATTTGTATCTAAAGATTGTGATGCAGATGCACCTGAAGGTAAGTTAGATGTATTTATTTCTTGTATTTCTAATGTTATAGGTGCATGGTTGTTTGTAATAAGCAACTCAATCTCTCTCTTCATGGCTTTCATTGCTTTGGTCTAATATATAATATATATAATAATAAGCTTTGATATGTAGCTAAGTCCAAAAAAAAAGCTTGCTTTAAGCTTACTTGATTCATTTGAAGAAACGGCTATTTTTAGTAGAACCCTTAGCCAACAAAGCATTCCACTTAGCTTTAAAATGTCTCATTTGCTTTAATGTGGATGTACAAGTTGTTGAAAATAAATCCCAGCTGGTGAGTAGCTTAGCATGGGAAGTGTCATTTCAGTGTATATGTTTACCATAGAAATGTCCAGACAAGTATTCTATTAAATTTCTCAATGTACTCAGGAAAACTGAGATATGACATTAGTGGAACTGGAAATTCTCAGTGGAACTTTACAGATAAGAGAGTTATGAAATCTTTATTGATAGGTAAACATGGGCTCTTCCATGAACAACAATACCCGTGGAATTAGACCTCTTTAATTATTTTCCTGTAATCCTCCTAATTTATTGTTCCTTATGATATCAAGTATAACTCTTGCTCATTTGTGTTTTTAACCATCCCTTTTTGACCTTTTTAATGGTAATTTTTTTTTTATAAGAGAGAGTAGTAACATTTTATTTGGTGGTTATTCATCTTTGAAACTTGAGTAAAGCTGTGAACGAGTTTTAGCCTGTTTCATTTAAAAAAATACATACTAATTGAAATCACGCTGGATTTGTTTTTGCAGTGTTACCTTTTACCTTCCTTTCCCTCTGCATCTAAACAGTTTTTTCAGTTAGAAACAGTTTGAATTGCACCAACCATTGCGATACTGGTACTGCTTTTTAGGGTCACAATCAGTTACATTGATTGCTTTGATCTCAGCAAAAGATCTATGACCTTCAGAAGGTCCAGATTTTTTTAGACCCAAGTTTTCAATTGTTCTTACTCTGGTAAACCTTCAACTCTTCTGCCTGAAGAGTAGTTGTATTATGTGTGTATTTATATACTTATAAAATGTTTTATAGTGTTTGTTAATTGATAGAAAAGGTAAATAGTTGTCCTGTATTCTCTTCTTATCAGTATTCTGTAACTCCTGGGTTTTGACTGCTTCTAGAAGATCTTAACAACTCCTCAGATTCTTTCCTACTTGTGTTGTTGGACAAGATAGTACTTAATTTTAAACTGCTTTTGTACTAGTGCAGATAACTGGACCATTAGTTCTTTGTAGTCTGTTAGGCCACAGTCTCTTTTGCAAGGTGGTTCCCTTATATTTACACTGTCTTCAAATTCAGTATGTATGTGTTAGTCTTATTCCTGGTGGTTCATAGCATTTCCCAAGGGGGATGGATTTGTCTCCTGCCTTCCCCCATGCTTAAATCATTCATCCATTTTTTTTGATTGCTATTTTTAGACTTAATACAGTTTCAAGTGGTTTTGTATTTTGACAAATATAGTTGTTCAACTCACATTTAAGCTGCTGTATCTTTGTGATTAAAAACAGAAACTTCTATTTTTGGCAGAATTTAGAAGAACAACATCTGTTGTCTTTTGAAATGAGATCAAGTTGTATAGGTTTTTATTTCACTCAGTGGCATTGATAAGGCTCATTTGTCTTCACTTTAGTGAGAGAAATTAAAATAGTCTGATTTTCTCAGATTGCTTAATTCAGTCCAACCGCAGTTCCTATAAACTTATGAAATTGAATCCATACTTGATTTTCTGAGTACTTTTAAGACTTTGATTTTCTTTCGTAATTTACCTTAAATAATGGAGGCAATATAGCTGATGCTTAAAACTAGTCTCCTGATGTGCTGCATACAAGAGTTGGTCTGTGTAGATGATGGCTTTGGTTTGTTATCGTTAACGTGCTGTTGCAGTGGGATCTTTCAGTCATGTTCCACCTTCTTAATAGGGAAGAGGTAGAGAAGGTGTTGATTTGCTGTCCAGTGCTAACCTAGTGTAAGTAGAAGATGAATGGATATTTCTTAAATGTGAACATTAATGTGATGAAAAAAAGGGTATAGTGAAGTTGTATTAACTGCAGATGATAGTCAGACCATTCAAGTGTTTTTATAAATGAAAGAAAATCTTATTTTGTGATACTAAAAAAAACCAGTTGCATTTTATTCACTGTTTCATACAGTCAGTTTTAGAAAGTGGAAATGTAGTGGTTGCCTTGAAATACCTGCCATTTGTAATACCTAGTAACAAAACTAATGAAAATAACTGTTTTAGATGCTACTCTTTTCTGTGATCAGACAGTATCTTGACAAGTGAAACTTACTTCAGAGGTAGAAACTATACTTCTTAATACAATTTTCCTTGTTTTTAAGGATATTAGACATGGGCAAAAATAGATGCAAATGACTTTAAGTTAAGATAAAGTTTGGCCAAGCACTTGCGATTCGAATTGCCTTCTCTGATTTATGTAAACCATCGAACTGGAACTAAATACAAATATTGATTTGTCTTCTCTGCACCTTCTTCTGTTCCGTTTAAGCTGAGTTAATTCTAACAGGTGTTCTCCTTTAAACATGAAACAAACTACGACCTTTTAGTGTCTGTGCTGATAGATAAGCTTATAGCAATCTGCTGTGTTATTGAATACTCAGATGTTATAGATATGATCTCTACTTGCTGTTACTAAGTAGATTTTTTTTTTTCTGTCTGAGGTGGTAGAATAGACCTGATCTGATCTTCTTGTAACAGCTAATGCTCTCAAAAATTTTGATGTTATTAAAACTTCAGGCTTAAAAGGGCAGTGTTTCCTACAGGTGTGTTTCAAACCAGTGTCTGGCTTGGTCAAAAGGACAATTGCACTTGCTAGGGAAACTTAAGGCAGTTAAAATACCATCTTAGATAAATGTACTCTCAAGTATTTATACCTAGATATCTAACTTGTGGTATTTTAGCATTATATTGTCTGCTTTCATGCAGCAAAACTCATCTCTACTCGTGGTATGCAGGAGGTGAATCTGTTTTATACTCGTGCCAAAGGCTGTAATAGTGTAACTGCATGAAACAGAAGCCAAAAAATAATGGGGTAGGGTGCATATTACAATTCAAAGTATCTTTAGTTATATTTAAACATCTTGCACAAGAGGTTTGTGTTCTAGTTAAATTAGACTTTTTTAAAGCTTTTTAAGTAGTATTTTGGAGCAGCAAATTTAATAAATTTTTTTATAGGCAAGACATTAATTTTCAGTGTATGATACAGTTGGGCAAGTATCTCCTTTGGTCATGGTTTCAAGGCCTAATGCTAGCTGAACTTTTGGGCCTACAGTTCAGTAGGTCAAGCAAAGGAGTTCAGTTATTTGATTGACTTTCAACTGGACTAATGCACTGGAAGCTTGGTATAGGTTTAGCTAAACAGGCTAATGAGATTTAATGTAATTGAGCAATGGCTGAACTGCAAGGCTATATGAAAGACTTTTCCCAACCTTAGTTATGGGATCTGATAAGTACTCTTTACCTCTTTCTGGACAAAAACAACCCCACACATTATTTTTTTTTAAGTATCATGCACTTTTAATGCATAACATGCTATAAATCCTCCTTGGATTCTCTCACTTCTTTCACTGGGGAAATGAGCCTTACCCAAGGCCTGCTAAATGCTGGATACAGTCTATCTGCTGGGCCTTTTTCATAGGCTTGCACTGACTTGGAGCTATGTGTCAAGTGGGAAAGAAAAAAGATTATCTCAGTCTCTAAGGCCTTGAACTGAGAAGGTCTTACTGTGTTAACTAGATCTGTGCCTTCTTCCAAGACACTTCTTTTAGCTAGAAGTCAAGCAGTTTAGGACCTCAGGCTTTATTTTAGCCAGAATAAAGATTAGGTGTAGACATTAGTCAAGCTGGAAAGGAGCTCCAAAGACAAATGCCAGAACAGGAGCATATTCTTTGTTTCTCCTTTAGAGAAATTGGGAGACATGCAAAGGGAAACTAAAAGCAAATGGCTCAGCACCTTCAATATTAGTTACTTTGTATGAAGATCTGTATGACTGTACATTACCACCTGCAAATTATTGTTTTAATTAATTTGCACAGTTATAAAATGTTTCACATAAAGCCTAAATGATCATTTTAGTGAGGACTTTGTCCAGTTTCCTTTTACTTCAGTGAATGACCTTACTAATACTTTGCCCTGAATCTCTACTTGTGCATAACACTATTGAAGTCCTCTATAACTGTAAGTATTCAATATAAATAAACACAATGGTGCAGGTCTGATCGCAGAAAGCCCTGTTTGGCAGCTGTAAACAATATGAGCAGCTAAGAGTGCCACAAATATCTTTTTGCAATGCATTGTTCATTGACAGTCAGTTGTAAATATATCAATTCCTGCAATTTTTTCTGCACCCCACCACCATGGACAGATATGAACTACCCCTCTTCTCCCTCCAAGTAATCATAACTGGAGAGAGATGAGGCTGCATTTTCTAAATACTCTGAAATGTTAAGTGGCAGTAAAGTAATTGCACACTTTCTTCTTGGATCTGCATGCTACTTCTATTTCCTGTTGGATTTAAGCCCAACAGTCTAGTAAAATGCTCTGATATTATTGGTACTTTGGAATAAGAATTGAAGGTCCTTGCAAAGCATTGAGGGGTATACATCCATTCTTAAAAGCAAGTAATGAACCCATTGAGTAAGAAACCTACCAACACTGTCTAAAAACAACCTTTTTAATAAAGGCAGTTCTCTTAACAAAAGACAACATCGGATTTGGCCTCTCTAAGTAGCAATTCCACCACATCTTTCAATCACTGAGAAACATTAATTGCAGCATGTATTGGAAATATTTTCGGTGAAGTGTTAGAAGCTACTTCTGCTGGTGTAATCAAATAATCTTTTTTATCTCGGTGCAGACAGCTCATAAACTCACTATATAACATGCTCAGGAACAGCCATGCAGAAAATTTAAATGATAGTCTATAACTGTAGATAGTGACGCTTCATACAGATGTTTCCTGTCTGTCTTCAAGTATGGCTTGCCTATAAATACTTCTGTCTTCAGACAGAATATGAGGTACTCTCTGTAAGGATGTAAAGAGGTCAGGATAATTCTGTTCAAGTATCTTCTTTCTTCCCATGTTCCAAGTTCTTTTCATGTAGCATTATCTCAGGATGGGGAAAACAAGGACTCCTTCTTTCCACAGGACACATCCTTCAAGTAATCAGCTGAAGACAGTATGAGACAAGTAGAAAGGACATGACAAAATTAGTTAACCTTGAAGGTCAAGTGGTGTACTGTAGTTTCACGAAGTCTGAACTAGTGAAAATTTAAGCTTGTGCCAAGCTGATGTTACAGGTAGCTAATGGAAAACGTTTTGATTAGTATGGAAATGATAGGTTATGCTGTCCACTGCTTGCTCTCTGACATTTTGCATCCATGTTCATCCCTAGGGTATAGCCCTTGTTGCTTGTCAGTAGCTAGATTTAAAAACAAGAGTAACTTGCCTTTAGTTACTGAAGGAAGACTCAGGAAATGCATCTTGCAGAAGTTCAAATTAAGTTAGCAATTTAAAGGCAAGAAGTAGCAATTATGACTTGTGTTTAAACACCTCTGGCCAGTGTTGTAATTAACCTAAATTGTACACGGTGTTTCAAAAGGTGTCTAGTTTCAACAAAACCACTGAGAACACTTTCTTCAGGAGGTTGATCTAGGGGTTTATTGCCCTGTAGAAAGTGAGTATTATCTCATTGGAATTAACATGGCTTCAGATCGTAGTTATTGGCTAGTGCTGTACCTTTGCACTATACACATGGCCTTGTAGAATTAGTATTTTCTTCACTTGGAAATATTTAATAAACATAAAAATCAACTTATCCTTTAAAATTATGAAAAATGAGATTAACAGGTTTAGCTCTCCAAATCTCATTAAATGGTTTTCACCTAGACTGTTAATACATGCAAATCTTGACACCCTCACAGAATCTCTGTAAAGAAATTGAAATAGAAGCCTTATAGCTGGGTGCAGTTTTGAATTACAATGTCGTAACTGTGTGAAGATGAACTCCAAATTTAAAATGGCCAAAAGAGGACTGATAGGCTCTTTGAGTGTATAGAGGGAAGTGGTGAAAACTCGTTATTTTTACGTAAAGGTTGTTTGTGCTTGGCTGATTCTAAGATCCAGAACCCTCTTTCTACAACTAAATCCTGCTCGAGTGCGAATCCTGTTTGTACAAGTCACTTTGTTTAAATCTGACTGTTGGAAAAAATAGTTACATGACCCAGATTGCTCCGTAGGACATGGTTCTTGTTATTTAGCATTTGGAAACTTTTTTCTTTTTTTCAGCACAGAATCTTGGAGAATCTTACTTGAAGCCTCCTTATGCTATAAAGCCCTGCTAACCATGATGGGACTTGCAAATTCTCGAGCCATTTAATGTAAACATTCATAATGTGTAATTATCATCAAGAAGTTGTGTGGCTGCTGCAATTGTTCATGTAGTGTAAAGTAACTGCAAATAGCTGTTGGTTATCCAGGCTTGTAACCTTTGTTACAAAATCAGATCTGACTATTTGTTACAAAATCAGACTTATTTACATTGATTACATCACTTTTCTGGCTGTCTAGTTTTATATCAGGTTGTGCTTGATTTGCAAATATACCATGGGAAGTCTCATGCACAAATTATCTGCAGCTTGAAGCACTGAAAAAAGCAGAGTTTGCCTTCTAAATGATAGCTTGTCCCAAATAGCTTTTCCAGGCTCCTCATTACTCCTTGGCTGCCAAGTTCCTGGCTCCTCCTTAGCCTGCTAAATCTTTTCCATTGTCAGGATTAGATTCTAAACCTACTGAGCAGCTTTTGTTGAATAAGGTAGCTTTTTAGACTAGACTTCATCCAGCTAGACTTTTGGTCTCTACAGGTCTGTCTTAGGTGCCATCTCACTACCACTTCCAGCTAAGCAAAGAAAGCCCACACCAAAGCCAAACAACTGGGAATTAACAGCAGGCAGCTTTTTGTGCATAACTACGTTAGACATAATTATCTACAGTCTTTTAAGATCTGTGAACTGTTGTTTAACATCTGAGTGGTTTGATACTCGTGCTTCTAGTGCACTGAAGTGCTTCAAAGTGCTGTCAGCTTGAAATTTTGGAAGCTTAGTGATTCACATCTCTTTAAGTGGGCAGCTATTGTAGTTACATACAACCAGTTGGGAGATGTTTTCAGATCCTTGCTATATGTGAGTAGTGTGTCTTCCTGTATACTTTCCAGCCTGAAAAGAGATCGAAGATGTAAATTTGTTGCAAAGTTAACCTTGAAGCAAGTGGTGGTGAAGCTCTTTAATATTTGCATTATTGTGAAAGCTGAGTGATGAATTGAAGATTTAAGCAATTTCTTGGAGAAGTTAGCTAAGGGTAAGGTAACTGGTATAGGATGCCACAACCCAGAAATTGTTTGGGAGATGAATTAGCTTGTGAAACCAGTGAAGTAGCAGCAGCAGAGGAGCAGGCCTGTGAAGTGCAAAGGCAGGCTCAACAGCTGAATGAGGTTACTATTACTTTTGTTTGTATGTATATATTTCAGCAGAGAAGAATATGGAATAAGTGGGCATGTGCTCAAATAGAATATGCAAGAAACCACTTTTGTAGAAACTGCTGGGTAAGAGGTACTAAAAAACAGTCACTTTTCCCTGTTTAACCAACAAGAAAACAAAGAAATACTGTATTTGTGGCTGAGGCAGCTGTTGCTGCCATTCCATGAATCTGTTTCCAGAGAAAGCTGTGGAAATAGTATGTGAAGTACAATCAATAACATAAACTTCTGTAGACACTGGAAGTCCTTGAGTGACCTTAACACTATGAAATATTTATAAAGATAATAGGTTGAGATCATATGTACAAGACAAAAAGGAAAACTTGAAATTACAAAACTTTATATACTTGCTAGTGTCTGAAGACTGCTGAATTTGCTTTGTCTGGTCCATCTCAACAATTTGATCTGTGACCAAAGCCATACCTACAAACTGTAAGCAGCAGCTGCTTTTTGCAACACAGCTTTTGAATAACTGGCAGCAAAAGCTATATGAAATAAATGGTCTCGGATACTTGAAGCCATGTCTTCAATACGTTTAGGATCTGGAATATGCAGTGCTTGTATGTTTTAGCACAGTAAAGATGCAGGTTTTATTTTAGCAGTAGTTTTGAGTATATTTTAAGCAAAACTAGTTTCTGCTTGAATTTGGGTATGTAAACTTCATCTGTCTGTGGATGACATTCTCACTTTGGGTTTCAAGCACACACAGGACCATAAGGGATAGTCTGGTCCAAGAGCCTCACAGGGTCAAGGAGAGCAGGTTGCTCAGGTCTGTCCAGCTGCACCTATGCCGATGGTGAACTTTCTCCAATTATTTAGTTGTATCTGGTCTGTTGCATGGTGTCTTTTTGTTCCAAGTACAGGGCTTCTGTCTCTGTTAAACTTTGAGGACTGTTTCAAGGGACTTGAAAAATAGGTCTCTCTAAACATGGCCATCAAGTGTGTTGGTTCTCTGCTCACCTCCCAGTTTGATCTGTGGGTTTACAGACAATATGATCTCTTTCACTGTCTAGTAGGTAAACGGAGTCATCAGGGAACTGAAAACAAAAACAGTTGACTCTTCAGGTAGTAATGACTATTAGTACTTGTCATTCTTTGTTTAAAAAATTGTTTTATCTTGAATCTTGGCTTTGTGCCTTGGTCAGCACTACAGAATATGCTATATTTTTAAAGTGGTGGCAGTTAATCTGTTGGAGGCTTAGTAACTTTCCATGTGTATTTCTGTTCCACATAATGTGCCAGTAATATTCTCACTGATCATTCTGGATAACAAGTAGTTATCTTAATTCAGGTTGTTCATCATAACATATTCTGAATTGGGTCATATGGAGGAATAAATTAAGAATGTTATGTCAACCTATTTATTAATATATTAGGTCAGAAATAATAGGTAAAAATTAGTTAGCTGATCTTGTGACACATTGCGTAGAAGTGTTTTCGCAAGGTCAAACTATTCTAAAATATTTACCATCATCTATTTAATCCAATTACTGTGAAGAGTCACCTGAAAGTCTTTTAGCTGTTTTTAATTCAAGTAACTAGCTGGAGAGCTGCAGATGGTATTTACAATACTATCTGCAATTATGAAGCATCTTCACTTTACTTGCATTTCTTACTTAGGTTCCTGCTGAAAGGTAAACTGTATAACTATATAAGCAGCATATCACTCAGAACTTTAGAAGACAGAAAGTTCTGTACTTGAACTATACCTTGGGAATATTTCCAAACTGAGGGAAGAACAGGCAATTTGTGTTTCTCTAGCATTCAAGTTGTTTAGACACCAATTCCTGCTCGGAAATGGGCTTTAGGTGGGGTTTGAAGCATAGTAAGTAAAGAAAAAAAAAACATACTGTACCTTAGCATAAACTCACTGCACTCCCTGCACCGGAGAGGTTCAACTGGCTTGTGTGTCCTGCTGGCCACCCTGACGTGATCTCTCAAATGTCACAGGTTCAGTGTCCCATGCAAGCCCTTATGCTCCCTGTCTGCAGTGTTAAAATGCCTTCGCAATTTGATTCTTAATTTTGTTAGAATCTGCCTCTTAAAAAGGAAGAATGCAGCCACATCAAAAAATACATGTTAGAGGAGTGAGGTTTAACCAGTGTTTTTAGGTCTTGGGTACAAATAAGTCCTCTGCTATCTGGGTTGCAAAAGTCTTGGTTCATTTTGCAGGTTTTTTTGGCCTACATGAGTCAACATTGTAATTGATATTGATTTACAAAGCTTATGCAATCCTGGTGGAGACACCTTTTTTTCAGAGTCCTGAAGTATATGTTTAATCCAGAATCTGAATGGCTGTGATGTATTTAAAATGAGAAGTGAGTTCTGTTTGGATAGATTCTAATTAATAATTGAGACATCTCAAGCAGAAATTGTACTCAGTGGTAATGGGGTTACCTGTGTAATTTCTAACTTAGTGTTACCTGTCACAGTCACTCTTTGTAACAAGTGTTGGTCTTGTATACCTTGGTGGGAGAGGAGAGTCAATGAGATTTAATGAGTGTAATTGTTCTGTAGATCTGAATACTCTCCAAAACTGCTCAATTATTATCCTATTATATTTGGGTTAGCTGATTTTTATTTTTTTTGTTCTGTGTTAATCAGTACTATTTCCTTTCATTTTAGATCAGTGTATTGTCACTCGGACATACCTCTTTCTTCATAAGTTTTGGTTCTTCAGTGCTGCCTATTACTTTGGGAACTGGGCATTCATTGCAGTAAGTACTTTAGAGATCAAGTTGGATAATTTACTGTTGTCATTGCATCATTTGCATCACCACCCTGCCATTTTGTTTTACTTATATTGCCCTTATATGCCCCTTAATTGAATTAACAGTAACTTTTACTACTTTAAATTTGCAGGTCTTTTTAATTGGATTAATTGTTTCATGCTGCAAAGGCAAGAAATCAGTCATTGAAGGTGAAGTGGATGATGATGATTCAGACATGAGTGATGATGAACTGTCTGTTTATTACCATTGATATCCTTTTGCCTTCAAGATGAAAAAAGTGTAAAGTTATGTTGAAAGTCATACCCATGTGGAAGTTGTATCCAAATAAGCATCCTTGCACCTGTAAAAATAGAAGAAATAAGTGTACTCACTTAAAGGGGTAAAAAACCTGAATATCACTTTTTGAGTATCACTGTTAAATGAGAACAAATATTGAAGCCAAGTTTGAATAATATATAGAAAATATTGTTTTATGATTAAATATGTATGTAAATTTCTGATGTATAATTTGATGAACTGTTTTAACTATTTCATAATTCATTCTGTTAACGTAAGTTTTCTTAAATACTCTCATGCTTAACATGTAGGACTTTTTTATTCATAAATAAAACTAGCTAAAATCCTGAAAAACAGTGCAAATATTGCTGGAAATATTTGGATGAGATTTATATTTTCGGAAGAGTTTGACTTTCGCATTAGTTTTGCTGGCATTTCTGGGATATCTGTACAAAACTATAGCTAAGAAGAGGCTGTCCTCTAAAGTATGCCAAAAACTTAGATGGTGAGTTCCCAGTCCATGAAAAATAAGTAATTTTCATACTGTTATACCCACTGAGTTACCATGGTAATCATCAGGTATCTATGAGGTGGCTTTTACTCCATCAGAGGAAATCATTAGTGTAAATTACAATATTCAGCACTGTTGCAGTGTTTTAGTACAGTTCAGTTCTGAAACTGCCAGGTGCCTGATTTAGTCATAACTAATGGAATAATGAAGATGCAATTAATTTTTAACATATTTTTCTCTTTAATGCAAATTGTCTAGTTTGAAGTTCTCTCAGTATTTAATGTAAATGTTGTCAACTTGTTTACAAGCCAATATGTTTATATAAAACACTGTTCATAAATATTTTTGTCATTCGTGTTGTCTTTGTAAAGTAATCTTATTTTAGCTATATAGTTACTGAGCTATATTTCTAAGGCTGGAAGAAATCTTCAGATATCCTTTCACAGACTCAGAAAGAGAAAATGTTTACAAATACAGGGTTTTAAGCTTCTAATGCTGCCTGAGGGACACTATAGTTCATGCAAGCCCATGGAAATGTAACTTAGGTAGTCTTTTTATAAGACTAATTGTTAAATAGCTGTTAAAATGTGGGGGAATTATTATGTCCTGTTTGCATGTTTGCAAACACTAAAGTTATTTCAAGAACAGTCTGCCTCTTACTGCAGTATTTCAGAACAGCAGGCTCTTGGGAACTTCTGAATTTTAATTTAGCTTCAGTATTTGAGGAAGTCTTAGGTGACTTGCTTAGTTATGCATGAACACAGGGAACTGATGTTTGGATTCTTATAGGAACAAACAAAACTGAAGTCTTAACAAGCCTTCTGTGCCAACTGTTCCAATAATATAAATGTTTGTGGCAACCTGGAAGAATATCTGTTGTAGGTTATCACAAGCTACAAATGTGCAGTCAGGTCTACTCAACTAATACAAATCAATCCATTTGCTGCCAATGAGACATTTGAAAGGACACAAATGTATTCAAACGGTGACAGTAGGTACTGGAATTTGACTAGGCAGTCTGAGCTCCCTTTGACTAGAATTAGCTGAATACTATTTAAATATGACCATTGGAGAAACTTGTAGGAAGTTCAAGTAACTCAAACAGAAGGTGGAACCTGATTTTCAGTGTCTGGAAGCTGCATCCAGAGGGTAGCAGGAAGTTGGAGCATACTTATTTGTGGATGCCCTGGTGGAAAACTTAAGTGAGCTGATCCAAATAAAGTTAGCTGTTCAGATGTCCTCCTTTCTTTGTGGGTTTTGGTCATTTTTTTTCTTCATCTTTAACCTGTGGTAATTATCACTTCCTTCTTTGTCTGTATCATGTACTGATTTGTTTGTAACACACAGTTTTGCAGAGCTATATCCATTCTACCTTAACTTCTCCCTGATTGCTGCTCATCTGGGCAAGATTGGCAGGAAGGTGTTGGTTTTGTACCATGTAGCTGCTTCATGTTGTACATAGGCCTAGAGGGTAGCTGGTCAAGACACCTGGTCAGTGCTAGGCATATGTTGCTGTAAGTGTATTGTGTTTCTAGGATTTTGTTGATTTCCAGGTTCTTCCCAGTCCAGTCCTGTTTCCTGTCGAAACAGTCTATGTGCAGGAATACAATGATTTGCCTTTGAATTGGTGACTGTCTCTTTTTAATTGAATTCTGTAGGTACCACTTTTTTGAATCCAAGTATTAATCAGATTTATAAGCAGCCCATGGTGAGCTGCAGCTATCAAGAAGCAGGCTTCTATGGGAGAGTTCGAAAGTTGTTTCAGACATCTGCTGTCACCCTCTGTCATACAAGCAGTAAATAACTGTCAGCATTCATAATGGGAATTATTCTTCACCTGCCACATCCTCACTAAAATTTCTCAGGAGTTCAATGAGCCATTTGACTGACAAGGTTTTAAAAGATCTTGTGTGCACTAATGTAACTGTAATGAATATACACTAAAGAATTTATCTCTAAGCACTTTGTGTGATGGAAATCTGACATTTTTAACTGTACTGTGCCTTTAAAATGAACTGGAGGTGGTTTTGAAATTTACTGTGTGAACTCACCAACTAGATTTGTACATCCATTATCACCCAGTGAAGAAAACTAGCCGTGAAATATAAGATAGCCCTGACTTAAAATAATTGACTTTGATCAATACTTGCAGGAACTTTTAAGAAACAGAGCTTCCAGTATATTTTTTCCTAGTTGTCTCCTGTGCTGTCTTAAATACTTGCATGTAAAACAATTAATTACTTTCTGTCCACAAAGTTATCCATGCTGTGGCAACACTTCTCCCTCATTTAGCTATTAGCTGTGAAATGATAGTCCAGTTTTCTGCAGGTTTTGAAGCAAATTTGAAGTTTCCAGTCATGTTACAATAGTTAGATGTTAGCTTACAAGGTAGAACATATCTTCAATTGAGTCTTCAAAGATATCAGTTTTCTGGAATTAAGTCACTTAAAGGCATCAGGGTTGTTTCGCTGCTTTGGTTAAATGAGTGATATTTCAATTCTACCTCTGTAGTGTGAGCTTTCAAAACTTCTGCGTAAGTGTAGTGCTGTTGTCAGACTTGGCTTCAGTTACATTTGCTGTTGTACTTTTCCAGTCAGCTTCTACCATGTTGGAGACTCATGAATATTTAGAAATTAGAGAGCCTTAAGTTTCACTGACATGTCAAATAAGCTGTGATCACCAGGAATGTTTAATAGAATTCAGCAACAACATGTGCCAAATTGGTCCTCAATTTGCTGCGTGGACTACAGTGATTGGTGGTTTATCCAGTTACAGGTCGTAAGTACCGTAAAGCCTCTTTTGTTCCTTAGCTGAAACTGGCAGTGTGCTGCAGATTTCCTGCTGATTGTCAGAAACAAGTGAAAAGCCTTTCCCAGTAAAGGTGCAAAAATACATCTGCAAGCTCTTTGTATTTTCTGCTTTAACTTCAGGAAAGTAATTGCAGTGTGGACTTGGAATTTTGCACTGAAAATTGCAATCTACTTCTAGGTACAGTGTACTTGTACCAGAGTCATGCTGCATGGAATGGTAGTTGCATGCTCAGATAATGTGACTAACCAAGCTGAAAACTAACAAACCTTTTCAATGCTTGTGTTTTGCTTCTGAATAATCAGCGTAGACATAACTCTGCAGATTCTTTGACGTGTTTTCTGCTACTTAGAAACTGTATTTCTTGGATTTACGGCTGTTACTTGACTTTGTCAGCACAAGTTTCTGAATTGAAGAGTGGCCCAGCATTCTGAAAAGCATTACACCCTTGTAGAAACTATTACGCGGCTTATTGTAAAATACCGGTAATTGCTGGTGTGCATAGCAGGGGTGAAGTTGAAGTGTTTAAAGTAACTGTCTAAGTGTGGAAGGTAACTTTCCTCCTGTAGGTAAGTAGAAATTCAACCAATTATGACAGCACTGATACAGTTCTGGGTATGGGTAGGGAAATAAAGCACTGCTTCTGAGACTAAGCAATGGAAAAAAATTCATCCCTTTTCTAAAATTATCAAAAATAATTTGAAATACTCAAGCTGTAACATTTTTCAGCTTCTTAGGTTAGGATCATGGTTCATATTGATAATACATCCTCTTACATTAGTGTAAATCTGTTTTTTGTAAACTTCTGCAAGGTCATTTGTCCTGCAGATAAAGGAAAGAAATGAAACTGAGAACTATTCTCTTTTCCTGCAAATGTATATTTTGACTGCATTTCTTAAAAGTTTTGGTTGTGGTAAGATACCATTTTCTGTTAATACTCTAAAACAAATTTTGTTTCCAAATTAAGTCTATTGCCAATTCTGGATATTGAAATTAATCATAAATTCTAGTGTTCTTGATCAGTTTTAGTGAGATGTGGCTGAAATTACAGAAATTACTGGAAGTTGGACTATTTTTAACTTCCTCCTATTCAGAGAGATTGCATGAGTGATAGCACTTCAATCAAATTTGTAACTATAAAGAGGATTATTTCTTTGAAATAGACAGTTTAAGCACATTTAATAACCCATACTGATAGCTTGCTTCCAGATTCACCTCTTGAAGTATATGTATCGATGTATATAGAGGGTCAGACAGAAGAATTTTTGTTTCTGGAGGGCTGATAATAGAGGTAAGCTACAGATGTGGTAAGTTTTGTGATCCTTCTGTGTTCATCACCTAGAAGGACATGTAGGACCTTCCCTTTTGTCATGGCGGATTAATGTTGAGTCCTTAGTTTGTGTGTTATATCTGTGTTTTTCCACAGAGAAAATATGCAGGTTGCCTGTAAAACAAAACAAGTTTAAATTGTTTTGAGCATTTTTACAGAAGGATGTCAAAATCCTTATTATGAGAATCTGAGTGTCTTGCATAACAGTGGAGATTGCGAGAACACTCAAAGCAAATGTGAAACTGAACATTTGTGTAGTTCCTACTGAAATTCAAGTCTGGATATGGTGCTTTTCACCAGAACATACGGAACCTCCTGCAAGGAAGTAAAATATAGATTGAGCTAATAGTACTTTGCTGCTGCTAAGCTGCCTAAACATTAATCATGTTACTGTATCCTAACCCTCCCCAAACTTAAAGCCTATGGGCTTACTACTGCATTAAGCACTTGAAGGAGTGCTCTGGGACAGAAATGTTTGATTGTGATAGTATATAACTTAAAGGTACCATTTACATCTCAAGTTGAGAATCATAGGATTGTTTAGAACACTTGGAAAAGACGTTTAAGATTGAGTCCAATGTTAAACCTACCTGTGCCAAGTCCACCAGTAAACTGTGTCACTAAACACCACATCTACATGTCTTTGATTCCTCTGAGTTGTACTTACTCTTCTATAAACATTTAAGTTAGAAAAGTGCAGCTCTGTGTCCTTATTGCCTGCTGACTTTATATAGTTTCCAGATAAAAATGATCAAGATGCTGATGGCACATGTGTCTGACTTGCATAGAATGTTCTTTTGAAATGGGCCAATAAAGAGAACTTAAATTAATTGCAAAGAAAAGTGTTTTGTTGTGTTCTGAGGTGTGAAGTCCCGAATGTGGAACAGTTCTTATTTGAACGTGAAAGTCAAGTTCTTAACAATGGGCATATCTCTGTAGTGCGTGTAGAAAAAAAAAAAATCATAATGGGAAAATATGAACTCTTGAAGAATCCTTGTTCTCCTGGCTATGAAGCAGGTACTTTTTTTTTCAGAAATTGATCCCAAATAAATGATATTTTTATTAATATCTTTGACTAGAAAGATACACCTTTTACGTGGTGTGGAGACTGATACCAGGATTATTTTAGGGTTAGATTTTTAAGAATGAGGGTTGCAGCTCCTGCCAAAAACCTCTGCGAGTTCTAATCCTAGGTTATTTGGAATGTTCTACTTTGTGCTTGGAGTACTTAGGGAAAATATAAAACTCTTTTCCTTTCAGTTTATGGAGGAATTAAATGTATAAACTGCATCCTTTTAATGACTGGAGTGGAACATGCCAGCAGTTTTTAGGTATTTGAAAATACATTAGTAAAAAATTAACAGTGGACTAATGCAATTACTGTAGAACAGGTTTCAGACTTACCTAGTCATGACCCTGGTTCTGAGAGGGAACAGAAGGTTACTGTCAGAAGATGGACTGTAATCTTCCTTGAACTAGCTTTGAGCATAGTGTTGAGACTTAATAATAGAGAATGGTTGTGGGGTTTTTTGTGTGTGGTTTTTTTTTTTTTAGAGACTGTTAAGAATCTGTGACTCCTAGCTCTGGCCTGTTCGAAGTCTGTCCAAATGGTACCTGACAAAATGCTGGAAGATGCTGACAGCTCTAGGAAAAGAGTGTGCTTGAAGAAGCAGTTTTTCCTAGAAATGACAAAGGTTGAGAGAAAAGAGTCTTACACAGAAGAACTTAGAGCTTGCACCATAGAGCACAACGCTACCTGGATTTCAGACAATCTGATATGTAAAAGCCAAGTGCTGCTTCACTCTAGGCTAATTCTCATTGTGGGGGGAGTTAATGCTGCGGGATCACTTATGCAAAGCTGAGTGCTGAGAAAGGAGCTTGCTAGTTACAGGTGTGCAGGACCTATACCTGGTGTGTAGGTTCCTAAGTTTTGATCTATAAAGAGACTTTCACTGCTGACAGAGAATCAGATTTTTCTACTACATAACTGGACAGTTTTATCAAATGGAAGTTGTCCCTGTCATTGCAGAGAAGGTTGGACTAGATGACCTTTAAGTGTCCCTTCTAACCCAAACCATTCTGTGATTCTCTTCATGGAATTATAGTTTTATTCTCTTTATGAGTTAGGTCTCAAGAGCTATATTTCCTATTTTGGAATGTGGCAAAGAGGAACATTTGGTGAAGCTGAGTGGGTTCTGATCCTGAATGATTAGACCTGGCACTTAAGTTCTTTTGGTATTTATAGCAAAGGTGGATTAAAAGATGTGGGCAGAATTTAGTCTGAACAGGTCCTGTCTGAAATCTGAGCCATGTAATTTGAAACAGACTAATTCCAGGTGTTTTTTAAACCTATTAATGCATGGTTTGGGTTACCGGACTTTGAACATACAAGGGGCACTAATTAGAGGTATCTACAGAGATGTCCTTCTCTGCAGATGTGCAGAGTGTGTATATAATATCTGACTTCTGTTGTTTGAAATACAGATGGTACTGCCCTCTTCATGCAGACTGCCAGCTGGCAGTTACCTACCCGAGACTGCTACAACGTAACACTGTCCTGAACTTCACTGGAACAAACTTTTGTTTTCATACCTGGAAAAGAATCCTTACCATCATACTCTTGATCTGTCCCTACTGTTGAATTTGATGTAATGCAGACTTCCAAAATCTGCTGACATCAAAGAGAAAAGCAGAAACATCTGCCTCTTCTATAGCAAATAGCTCTGTGGTGTGTCTACAAGGCAGGAGTGGTGGTGGTGATGTTCTGACCAGAGGGTGGTGTGCCTGGCTGGCAGGAGATTATAATTTTTCTGGTCTTGGAGGTATTCCAAGAATAGCTAGATTGGTCCTACAGGCTTAAAAAAAGCTGTGTTGAAGCACAGTCCAACAAAAAATTACTCATTCATCCCTCATCCTGCTATGTTGTCCTGCTGAACAAAGGATTTTTCACGCTGTGGAACCAGTGCTACCATATGATGTGTGTGGAACCAGCACTGATATGCAAGGCTTTCAGAGCAGAAAAATGGTGCCAGTTCCAAGGGGTACAAATCCACATCCTATCAACAGGAGTCCTGCTGCGATGAAGCACGTCTGCTTTTTGTTTTAGAAAAAGCTCAAGATCAGTTTCCTGACAAGCTGGCATCCGCCTACACTGGAGCTGTTTTAATGCCTTTCAACTGTTTCCACAGATTTCCGATGCTACTGCAGAAATCATGTGAGGATGGTTCTGTCCCATTCTCTCAGCGATGTGTGAACAGGCCCTGTTTTGACAGGCTTGCTGGATGTGTCTTCACAGTTCCCAGTAAGGCTCCCAGGTCCCCTGCCAAAGACACAGGGATGAGTGCGTCATTCAGACTTGGCAAATCTATCATTGGGCTGGATGAATAATGTGGAGAAGGGCCGCTCTTCACGGATGTGAATTTCTATCTCAAGGAATGTGCTCCAAATAGAAATGTTTACATATTAGTGTCCTGTTTTAGGCTAGTGCCTGAACAAACCTTTGCAGCAGCAACTCTGAGTTGTCCGATACGATGGGGATGTTTTGAATTTTAGAGCTCATCTCATAAAACACTGAGCATATCACTTCTGATAGTGTTACTTCTAATCTCACTCCGTTTCTGAAGGGCCTTATTTAGATTCGCATACTCATTTTAAGTTAAACATAGGACTTAACTCACTCTTCTCCAATAACAATTTTTTATGCTTTGTGATTTTGCAGTTGTTTTTCAGCCTGTTTTTTAAAATGCTTTTTCAACACTGTCATCCATTCCTGTAGGCAAATGATGTCCAAGTGCTTTGAGGAATCCACTTGGTTTATATAATAATCCAATCTGGTAAAATCTACCCTCAAGTAGTGTTGGAATTGCATTTAAGTAATCTGGTTGTGTAGTTTAATTCTCCTAAGTCGTGATCCTCTCACGGATAGAAGAAACTACGTGTATTTGCTTTATCTAGTGCCCCATTGTTGCTCTCTGACATGGCTGTATTTTTTGGACTCTTTCCAAAGCCATTCTCAGTGATTCTTTGGCAAATCCTCAACTCTAACTGCAGAGATTATGCTGCTAGTTGACAGATGTACTTTTTTTTAATTGCCTTTACTTTCTATCACAGCTCATGCAGCATCATTATTTTTTGGAATATGCCAATACTTCCAAATCTGTAATGCTCCTGTGTGGGCATTTGCTATTACAAAACTTTACATGTTGGACTTGACTGTTAAATTGTATGATGGGTGAGAGCTATTCTCCATACTGGAATGGACTCAGCTGGCTGCTCTTGTTCCTGCTGTTCTGAAGAGGACCCTGCTCTGTAGTCACCTACAGTGGCGGTCATCGATATGAAGCAAAAAATAAAAAATCTCTAATGTGCTCCAGTTAGGAGTTTGTCAGAAAATCTCTGAAATTGTCTCAGCAAGCCATAGCCAGTTTAAGGATAGTTAAAAAGCACTTCTCGTTGCTTTTCTGTGTAGGATTAGTCTCTTCCAAGAGCAAGTATAACGAGCCGTATTGGTTGCATCTTACATGTTCATCTGGTTGGTTCTTAGTTATGAAAAATGCTGTTCCAGAGAAATGAAGTTTGATTTCAGAAAGTTCCTAGGGTGGAAACAGTTGCCCCAGAGGATCGAATTAACTTTTATGCATCATCTTACTCCAGAGATAGGAATGCAAAGTATAATCGTTATAATGTGGACACTTCCATAAAATTATATGCTACATCAAACTATACATTTTCTTAAAGTTTACTGTAAATTATTTTGCATTTGAATATATTTTGAATTCTCAGAAGTGGCAGTTATCAAACCAGAGAGGGAGTTCTTCTCACTCTTGTATCAGTTTACTTTTTTACTAGTGGAATACAAAAACATATATCTACAAAAGGGAAGCAGTGCCCATTTGAGTTAAAAGCAATTGTGCATTGTCCCTTGGGTGAGGAAGGACTAGGATGAGGATGAAACTGAGTCATCCTGAACTGCTTTAGTAGCTTGCTGCCAAAAGGGACACTCTGCATATTTCTGCAGCGTCTAGTACTTGCCTAATCTGTATGTGAGCTGACTCAGTTTGCTACTGCATTAGCACAAAATAAACAGCAACTAAGGTGTGGAAAGGAGGGAGAAATACTGCATGGCTGGAGGTGAGGGAATGATAGTGACGGACCTTCCTAGGACAGACAGCAAACAATCGTATCAGAAGCCTCTATAAGAAAGGTTGTCCATCCTTGTAAGATTCCAGAAGGACAGTGGTAAAAACTAAGGTGCTCTAGCACGATAGAGCAAGGTCCATATCAGGGCTGCAGACTTGGATATTAAGGTGGGTGTAATGCTGTCTTAGCTGCTCGGGAGGTCATCTGTAGCTAAAGGAGACCTAAGTCTGAGGGAAGTCTGGTCATCAAGGACTTTTTTTTCTTGTCCCTTCTATTTTCCTACCTCTGGGTCTCATAATGCCCTAATCGTACATGATCTTTATTTCTGTACTGGTAATATGCAGTGTCTTTTTTCCTCTTTTTTCTTTTTAATCAATAAATCCTTTTTGGGGTTTTGCCATATCCTGACTTGGAATAAAAGTGGTCTAAATGGCAAGCTGATAACACTGCATTTTTCACACAAAGGTGCAGCCAATGTCTTGGCTATGCCCAATTCCCTTCCATGTGATTCAGGTATCCAGAGAGCAACAGACTTAACCCAGACTAGGGAACAGTTGTCATCTGCAGGGACAGAAGCCAGGTTTTTTTGACAGATCATCACAAAAGAGTTCTTGGACTGTGCTGAAGCGTTGCAGTGGGCACTTGCTCCTTGAGGGTCCACAAGGAACTGATCAGACAGAGTTGAGCTGGCTCATTTGTCATCACCTGCCTGTTTCTTAAAACGTAAGTGCACTTGCACTGTTTGAGATGGGGGGCTCACAGCTCACTGTGGAGTAAGTCAGGCTCAATTTCATGCCTTAAGGGCGAGCCCAGAATCATCTTTGAGACAAAGATGAAAGAGAAGGGCTGAATTACAGTAAAAGATAATCCTGTAAACACCAGAAAATGCGGAAGGACTCATCTGTGACTCAGTGGTCTCACCATGCATTGTTAAGGCCATCAGAGGATTTACTACATTTTTCTTGTGCCAGTCTTCACTGAAAGGGTCACGAGGGCGTCTGGTAGGATTGTGGCTGAATCTGATGAGGAAGTGGTAAAATTTCACTTTGAATAAAGGTGAAACAGATTAAGAGGATTCTTCACTAAGATACTTTCAGTTAGGTTAAACCTGTTGAACTTTATCCTAAGAAAGCATTCTCCTCCTCTGCTACCTCTGCCCCCTTCCCCCCGCCTCAAAAAAAAAAAAAAAAAAAAGGGCTGAGATGTCAGACCCTTTCAGTTGTTTTGGGAAAGTCAGTGATGATGTGTCAGAACACTGGAAAAAAGAGCAAGTTTAATGCTTCTCTCACTTGCAGAGCTGAAAATACTAGTCATAAAAGGCCAACCAGTCAGCTTACAAGAAAAAAATAGTTGAGTAATTGGTAAGTACCTGGAAGCTTGCCAGCAGATACATAATAATTGATAGAGAATTACTGAAATCAGTTTTCTACCCTGAGAAAGGTATGGGCATTGTAGAGAGGGAAATGCATTTTTACAGTCCTAATGGTATTCTGATAAGTGTTCTCAGGAAACCTACTGGTGGATGAATGAAGCAGTGATTGGAGAACTGCATTCAGAAGATTAACTGATCATTAATAAACTCAGAAAAATGTGTTGCGTTGGGTATTTCCATCTGTCCTGGATCCAGTGTTATAAAACAGTAGCATTAAAATTGGACCCTGATGATGAAATGGCATGTAGATTTAATAAACCAGCAAATAGTTTAAGTCTGGGGAGGAGTGTAAGCACTGTAGAATAAAGGAATAAATCTTAAAAAGTTCTGACAAATGACAGGAATGGGTGATGTGATCAGACAGCCAAATGAAGAACAAATGGCTACCAGTTCTAACTTAGAAATGTCTTGAAAATTGTTGTGCATTGCAAGCTAAACAAGAAGTTTCATTTTTGCTCCTCAGCAAATTGATGGAAACACATAAATGGGTAGCTGACCTGCAAGAACTGTAAAATCATTGTTCCACTTAATAGTCCTACGGCCTGACCTGGAATACTTCCTGCTGCACTGGGTACTGCATTTCAGAAGCATGTGAGCAAATCAGAGAAAGTTCTTGTGAGGGTGACAGGAATGATTAGGTGTCAAAATGTGACTTAAAGGGACAGGCTGGATGAACTTCTGGAATAACTTCCTAATAGCAAGAACAGTGAACTTCTGAAACTTGTTTAGGAAAGTTATGGAGTCTGTCAAAGAAGATCTTTTCCTGGCATTGTCAAGCCTGTTCTTATGCATTTTGTTAGAAGGGAAGTGTCTGTGTCAAGGAGCTGCAAGATCCTGCGTTATACTTCCAAATGCTGCAGCTGTTAAAGTCTTGCAGGCATGCTAACCAGGACACGTTAGAGCCTCTAATTAGTATCTGTCTTGTGAAAGTGTCTTGTTCATGGACAATGTTTCTAACCTGCTGTTCAAGATTTCCTGGTAGTCTCTCCGTCCCTTCCTACAGGTGAGAGTGAGAAGGAGAGTGGAGGCAGGAGTGTTGGACTATATTTTGTAGCATAGTAGTATTTATTTCCATGTCAGTTTAAAGTAGTTATAAGTGTTCCACATTGTGGGTGTTTCTAACAGACTGAAATATTGTTCCTGTCTTAAACATTGTCAAAATCATGGAAAAACTTTTTGTCGAACTGCAAAGAAGCAACTGCCTGTCAGGGACCACCGAAGCACAACACCCCCTCCCCAGTGCCTTCTGACTGGAATTTGGACTGTGCTGGGAACTTGAGATAAAACTATTGTCCAATTATCTCAGGTCTAGGGAGAAGTAAAGAAGGCTCAGCAGGTAGTGGAGGAGAACAGTTTTGAGTGTGTGATGGTGAAATCTCCACAGAAAAAACAAGTAAACTGTCGTCCCCCCCCACCTCCAACTCTGGGAGGCAGCTGAGAAGGGCTCATAAACCATCAAAGACCCCCAAAGCACCCCCCTGACTCATTCCTGAGGCCTTCTACCACCAGAGGACTGCAGGTGATCCAACAAGTGAGGCAACAAATCCAGAGCCTGTTGCAAGAGACTGCAAAGCTTCCCCCTCCCCTCCCCTGCCACCAGGGGAGGTGCCTGGGCATCTCCTGAAAGTATTGGACTCTGTGTTTTGGGTGACTCTCAGCACCAAGAAGACCAGAAGAACCCAATCCAAGGGATGCTGCCAGGCTCCACAGAGCGGTGATACATTTTCTATCTGCTCTCTCTCTGTCACTCTTTTTCTTCCCTCCCCCCCCGACTCCCTTTTTCCTATTTCTCTCTGCCTCGCATTTACTGTTAAATAAAATCCATACTATTGACTTTGGCATATGGTCTTATTTGCACCTTAATTCAGGCAGAGGCTTCTCTAATAATTTTAATAACTGGATCATAAGTTTTTTGGAGGCTGAATTCGCGCTGTAGAAGGAAGTGGCCCATTTGACATTAATTCCACATTATAGTGGTTTGTACAACACGTAATTCACATTTTTTCAAGTATTGTCAAGGAGCAGATGGAAAAAAGGTTGCAACTCTAACTATCTCTTCAAGAAGGAAGAAGAGGGCTGAATATCCACTGCTGGTGACTGCCAGGCAATGAAGATAAATTGGGTTGAAAAATAGATCTTTGGAAGGCTGTAAATCAATTTCAGTGACATAAAGTCACTAATGGAAACAGGATGGTTTGGGGCAGAATTTCTGAAAGTTAAGCAAATAATTTAGACCAAATCAAAATGTGACAATATGCTGCACTTAAGTGATGTACCTTCCCTCTCCCTCCCCATCCCCCTGTTTAGTAGCACTCATGTTCCAGTTTTCATGTTGGAACATTGATAGTAAGAGCTATTCAGTTAAAGCTAGCAAGAAAATTTTACCCATACAGCCAAGTGTAAAAGAAAATACAGAAAAATGCAGACACTGGAATGGGCTGCCCAGGGAAGTGGTGGATTCTCCGTCCCTGGAGGTTTTTAAGATGAGGCTGGATGTGGCACTTAGTGCCATAGTCTAGTAACGTGGTGGTGGTCAAGAGTTGGACTTGATGATCTCAGAGGTCCTTTCCAACCCGTCTGATTCTATGATTCTATGCTGTAGAAGAAAATGCAACTGATTTGATGACTTACTCTTGGCAGGTTAAACATTCATCTTTGCTGTCTGTGCACTGCTTAAAAATAAACTTGATCATATGTTCTAGGGAATTGATTTTAAGCTATTTGATGACTTTTTGATTCTTTGTTGTATCCCTATGAAAGGCACGTAATGACATTTTCCACCTTTTCTGGAATTTCTTCTCTTTGGGGCCCTGACCTTCATCAGTTCTAGTATAAAATAATAAAGAACACAGGGATATCAGTAAGTGTGGGTCAGATCACACATTTGTCTAGTCTAGGATTCTGAGAGATAGAGATAAAAATGGGGTGTATGTGTAATATAGTTTTCTGAAACACCTTCTTAATATCTAGTGGTTCATTTGGTCTTCCTTTTCTCTCCTTTTCCAGCCAGAATTCTTGCCACCTTTGTCTTTTCACTTTCTTTGCTCTTCCTCTTGTGACTTACCTATATCAAAAGTACTTGGTGATTATTAGCAAGGAACAATATCTGTCTTACTTTATCCTGGATGGACTTTCTCCTTTGACTCTCCTATACTTAGTAATTTGAACCCATTTTTATTTCATGTGCTGATTTTTTCAAGTTTCAAGCTGTTGAGCAGATTATGAATTCTTGTCCTTTATCTGCTAAAGGATTCTTTTTTTCCCTGGTGGTTTTACTATCATTCTTCAGGAACTGGAAAAATCTCTCCCTGCCCCACCATAATCTTATCCCTGTCTCCTAGCTATCCCAACCTGCAAATTTGTTCTGAAGCTACATTCCTAAAGTCTGTGCTCTTCCTTTATTGCCTAACTAAACATGCATTAGTAGCATCATTCCATAGCCACTTGCGTACAAGTTTGCTTCTTACTGTCATCCTTTCAATTAACTTTTTTTTCCCCAATTTATGTGAATGAACTCTGTGCAAATCTTCTTTTTCTTTTCTCAATTTTGGAAGAGGTAGTCCAGTATTTTTTACTCTAAGACATTGATGAAGAATCTTTGTTGTATTGCTCTTGTTTCCACAGTGAGGATCTAGGTACTAAATTCTTACTGGGTTGAGCACTTCAGAATTTTTCAATAGGTATTAAAAAAACCCCACCACCCACACTTGTCTCATCTTCCTGATTTGGTGCTCTAAAGTAGTCCCTTCATGACAAAGTCCCCATCATGATGAAGGGCTTGGGTTTTTAATTTTTCTTTTCCTTCCCTTCACGTCCATTATTTTTATTGGCTTCGACACAATGCCAGTCCAATGCTCTATGGTATTTGGTTGGTTTACAGCATAGATAGAGTGTTGTTATAACCTCATCTTCTGTTTAGACATGAGTAATAGTAATTAGAGAAAGAGATGCATGAGGATTTGGATTGGGTATGACTGTAGGTGAAGTCCTTACCCGGAAGATTTGGGTTTGGCTTTCCCTTTGATCTTACTTTAACCAAAACCTTGTCCTCAGGTACCCCACTTGTGTGTTCTGTCTTTTGGACTACTGGCGTTCTTAGCCAGAGTTTCAGCCTCTGCTTCCTGAAGTTCCTCTACTGTATTAGAATGAATAGTTATTGCCACTTTTAGCAGTGTCCATGGCCCCTTGCAGTAAGTATCTGTCTTGCCAGCCTAGCTGCAGTGGGCTGACCATGGCCAGCATCTAAGCATCCCCCCAGTTGTCCACTTTCTTCCCTCAGCCCTCTGTAGCAAGACGGGAGAGAGAATCAGGAAAGCAAAGCCAGGAAAACTTGTGGCTTGAGATAAAGGCAGTTTAATAAGTGAACGATATCTGTGCACCCAAGCAAAATAATGAATTTCTTTATTAGTTCCTATCAGTGGACAGATGTTCAGATGCTTCCTGGTCAGCAGAGCTTCATCACGCGTAACCATTACTTGGAAAGACAAAAGCCATAACTGTAAATGTCCTTCCTCCTCCTCTTTCACCACTGTCATAGGGTATGGGATATCCCGTTGCTCAGTTGGGGTCAGCTGTCCTGTCTGTCCCTTCCCAAATTCTTGCCCACCCCCAGCCTCTTGCTGAGGAGCAGCATGAGAGGCAGAGACAGCCTTGGTGCTGTGCAGGTATAGCGGGGCATAGTGAACGCACTGGGGTGCAATCAGTGCTCTTTTAGTTACAAATCCAAATGATCATGTACTTCAGATCCAAATTGGAAAAGTAATTTATTTGCATCATTTATCTTTACAATTGATGATAAAAATGAGTTGTTAATTTCTGAAAGGTCTGATACCTGTGGAGGACCTAAAGGGGCTGGTGTTGGTGCAAGCATATTGGCCTGGCTGCCAATAGAACATACTGTGCAATGACTGTGTGATAAAACTTGTGCTGGCAGTAAAGCATCCCCCGGCCATTTCAGCTGTGGGGTGAAACAGTTCGTGTTTGACCTGTTCTGAACCTCTCTGGGATCAGGCTGCAAGAATCCATAGGGCTTACAAGAACCTTTTAGCTGCTTTTTTAGCTTTCTGTATGTAACACTTTGCTGCATGGTGTCTTACTGCCAAATGGATGGACAAAAAATTTTTGTCCCTTCAGCCTTCCACGGGTATGCAGTTGTGCTGTGCTTGGAGAACTGCTGAGGAAGTGGGAAAAGCCCTCAGTCTGAGGAAAGAACTGACACCTTGTCTTCTGTATCCTGCCTGAATTAATTTATTACCTTATGATGCTGACACAAATACTTTTGCTCTAGGTTGTTACAGATAAAATCTTTTTATGTGTCTTAAAGTGTGTCAGGTTCTCAAACTGTTTTCCTTGGGCACCCTAAGTTTTCAGGAAGAAATTATATGTTGTATATGACTGACTGGCTCTTATGGATACCTGCTTCAATCCTAATGGGAAAGCAGGCAGCTGTGTGTTCCGTTCTTAAGTTACTATCCTTATTCTGTTTGCGAGGACCTAAAGTATGTAATTCGCGCCAGTGTAAATCCACACCCTGTACTTGGTGCTGGAAAGCTTGAATACAGTGACTTAAATCTCTGGACCGCACCATTAAGGATTTTACTAGTTTGTGAAGAAACAGATGAGTGGCTACATCCTTTTGTTGCAGCTGCCAGCACAATAATTTCAGAGCATCATTTACTGAAGGGTCAGGACCAACAACGCAGAAATTAAATACCAGAAAAAATACAGCCTGTTTTGCCATGGCAGCCTGACCATTCCCATGTCTCATGTGCTGCTGGATGCCTCAGAGCAATTTTGCTGTTTATTCTGAGTTGCTGAAGTGATGAGGGATAAAAAACAGTAGTTGTCATACTTCCTTCTGTTTGTATTGAACTTTACCACTGCAGATTAAGATCCAAATGCTCATTTCAAAACCATGCCACATACACAGCTCTTTCTTTACTTTAAAAGTTCTGTTCCTTGAGCCTTTTGAAGTATTTGTGCAGGAGGACTAACAACATTCTCATTAAATTTTCCTTATTGCTCTATGAAGACTTAGTCTGAAGGCTAGTTTTAGTTTGCTTTGTTTGAATGGGTGTTACAGGTAAAATTTTTGCTCTCTTAAGTGAAATACATTATACTGAAAAGCTGTCAAATGTGCTCAGTTCCCGTTACTATAGGAATTAATGAACAGCAGAAGACTATTTCATAATTCTAAACACCTTTCATTTCTTCTTGGAATCCCATTTTATTGAAAAAGAAAACAGGATAATGTTTTGATTCCAGAAAATATTATCTGAAGGATCAGGATAACAGGCTAACTTCATTTTTCTTAAAAAGTGTAATGACAATAGAAAATTATCACAAGTGAAAGAGAGAACAAGCCTGGCTTTTATGTCTCCTGCGCATCAGTTCTTTTCCTGAAGGCTGGGCTCTGATTCCAAGATTACAGTGATCTTAAAATGTCGTGCAGCATTATTCTACACAGAGCTCGTGCAGGAATCTGCTGCAAATGAAATGCAACTCCCATCAGCTATTTCTGCTCTAGTTTTTAGATGCAAAAGTAAGTCCCAGCACCTCCTCATAGAATTTGGAAATCAAGTGTACTTGACCTCTTATGTATACACTGGGTTTTGGACAAGACATTAAAGTAAGAAGACTGTGGAATAATTGTGTTCTGTTGTCAATTTCAAATCAGTTTGAGAAGGGATGTTGTAGATCACAAAGCAAGAAGTGATCGGAACATCTATAATTGAAGATAATTTTCCTTGATCTTCTAACTGGAAAATAACATAGCAATTTCATTGGCCAAAAAGCTTCAGTCTTCAGAAGGAGAGAGAGAAACATCCTAGTATTTGCAAAAGGGTACAGGAAAATTTAGAAACAAATACTCATTGAAATGTTTGAAATGCCCACATGGTTGAAGAGTGACAGTCATGAGTAAGGGACTGAGACAACTTTCATGTGAGAAAGGGTTGAGAGAGCCAGGACTTTCCAGCCTGGAGAAGGGAAGGGAGGATCAGGAGGATACATCAATGTATAGAAATACCTGAACGAAGGGTGCAAAGAGGACAGAATCAGGCTCTTTTCACTGGTGCCCAGTCACAAGACCAAAGGCAGTGGGCACAAAGTGAAAGTTACAAAGTGAAAGTTACTTTTTTTTTTTGTTTTTAATGTGTCCCACCCTTTTCTGTATAGTTGTAAAGCTCTTGAAAACTCTTTTCTTTAGTCTGCTCGCATTCTCTGTCAGTTCTCACTTTGGGCTTGATTCATCTTCTGTTCAGTCTCATATTTCATCCTCTACTTGAGATAAATGGTCTTCTTAGGTGCTAATGTCTTCATGCTCAATGTCAGTCTTTCCTCAGTGACCTTGGTGAAATACGTGAGGAACCCTTGGCTAGCTGTCAAGTGCTCATGACAAGTACCTTTATACTTGTGTGTGCCTGTATATACATTTATATATATATGTATTCCTGTATATTTTTGCCATTATAAATGCTTACACATTGGCCCAAATGCCCCCCCAGTCTTCCTGTCCTTATCTCTACCTGTAACTAGATTTCCTTGATGGTTGACTGTAAGTGCTGGGAATGAGAGTGCGCTCCTTTAATGGCTTTTTGAAATGTCAGCAATAATGGAATCCAATCATGATCTACACCTCTCTGTATTCCTATAACACAGACAAATGGCTTCTGCTCCTATATTGCTGAGTCCCACAGTGCAGGGACTTCTATTTTTAAGTAGAAATTAAGCAGAAGCCCACATATATTTGCTCACTGCTAAGTAAATTACATCCTTGTTATTTAAATCGTTTTTTTCCCTGCCTTGTTCACATCCTTCATTGTTATAGATTATTATAGGCTTTAGATTAAGGTATTAATGATACACCTGGGTTTTTAAGGTATCCAGCAGAAGTGATACAAAAATGTGGTACTTTGCAAAAATGTATTTGTAACAGCTCCTTAGAAACCATGTGTGAGAGGACTATTGTCATGCTGAGGAACTCTACCTGAATACTGATTTAAGAATTCTTCCCAGCACTTCCTTTTCTGTTGAGAGGGTAGTTTCAGTCTAAACCACCACTTATATAAAAAAACCAAATAGCCTAGCTTTGTTCTTCTATCACAGGTTTGGCTGTTCGTGCTTTCAGCTATATTTCATATCTCTATTATTGCACCAGAACTTCTGAATGTTAAGAACAGTACTGGCTTTGGGGAACTAATCCTTCTTTTTAGTGAATACCACTTGAGACTTCAGGGTTCTGGATTTTGTTGTTGTTTTTTGTTTTTTTTTAATTGAATTAAGCGATATATATACAATAAATTAATCAGTTTTCTTTTAAAAAGACTGTTTGAGCACTTGCAAAGATCAAGCCACATTAAAAGAACCAAGATTTCCTGTTACAGCCTTAGTAGTTTGTGTAGGCATGTCTCCTTCCCTGCTCCAATAGCAATGAAACAGGCCAGAAAAAGCAAAGATTAAACAGGAAAATACGTTTATGTTTTTTCTTCTAGCAGTTACTTGGGTATTTTTTCATTTGAAAATTGTATATTCAATTAGCTATGAATTTAGAAAGACAATTGCTTAATCTTCATCTGTTCTAGTTCTGGACACAAGATGCTTATTACTTCTATTTGATACTCAGTTGTCTGGCTTAGATTTAACATTAAAAAGTTATTGTTTAATGTGTAGGGTGAAGTGTGTACTTGTTCAGAAAAAAAGAAAGAACTCTTCCCTTTTGAAGTTCCCTTCTCAAAATCTAATCTGAGTCACACTTTTTTTAGGATCTCCAAGGAAAATATTTTTTTCTGAAGAAGAATCTCTCTAATATTGTCTTCTACAATATATATCTTCTTTGTATTTTTAATACTGGAGAGATCTCTGTTTTGTTTAAAGCTACCAGTTTTTGCAAGTCTTGTATGTCCTGAGTGCAACTACTGTGTGTGTAGTCACCCCACCTCCACATGAAGTTGACACAGCCTAGAAAGTTCATCTTACAGTGCATGAGGCCACAGCTGAAAGTGTCGTGGTGGCATCTAAAACACACATTGGTACAGTTCAGTGTCTTTATTTTACCATTTCCTGATGTTTGTTTTTTCTTTAAATTGGCTGGCTGACAGTGAGGGATCCCTATCATGTATTTGTGTGCAAAACCAAGCAGCTCCTCCAGCTCCTGTGGGAACGACAAGATATTCTTTGAGAAATCAGATTTTTAATTTGGGTATATACAGAGAGTTAAACTCATTAAAATAAATAAAATATAAGGAAATTTCAAGGTAATATCTCCAAAGAGCTAAACTATGATTTTTTTGGCTGGTCTTAATGTCTAGAGTTGCAGATGGTTTTGTTTGCAACTAAAATTGTTACCTTTTGTCATGAATCATAGAATCACAGAATATCCTGAGTTGGAAGGACACACAAGGATCATCAAACTTTGGCCCTGCACAGGACAGCCCCAAGAATCACACCATCTGCCTGAGAGCATTGTCCAAAGGGTTCTTGAACTCTCTCAGGATTGGTGCTTGACTGCTTCCCTGGGGAACCAGTTGCAGTGCGCAACTACCCTCTGGGTGAAAAGTCTTTTCCTAATATCCAACCTAAACCTCCCCTGGCAGCTTCATGCTGTTCCCTTGGGTCATGTCACTGGTCACCACAGAGATGAGATCAGTGTCTGCCCCTCCTCTTCCCTTCACATGGAAGCTGTAACTGCAATGAGGCCTCTTCTCAGTCTCCTCCAGGCGGAACAAGCCAAGTGACCTCAGCTGCTTCTTGTGTGTCTTCCCCTCAAGGCCCTTCACCATCTTCATTGCCTTCCTTTGGACACTCTCTAATAGCTTAATATCTTTCTTATATTGTGGTACCCAAAACTGCCACAATATTCAAGGTGAGGCTGCTCCAGTGCAGAGCAGAGCGGGACAATCTCCTCCCTCAACTGGCTGGGGATGCTTTCCGTGATGCCCCCCAGGACACGGGGGCATCCAGAAGCTCCACACTTTTATCGGGTGTACACTCTAATTTCAGACTTCAAGAGATTTCACCCACACAAACTCTTGCAAAATCTTAGATTCTTTGATACCTTGAGTTCACATCCAGAGAAAAAGCCACACACGTTTTCTCTAGGAGAATCCTTTTAATTTGGTGAGAAAATAGGCATTTTGGCAAAAATGGTTTTGCAGAAATAATGTGCAAACTAAAGAAGAGCATTTCACTATAACACCTAGTGCAAAGAACCCAATTCACAAAAGCATTGCACTTAATAGCAAGTTACTAGGGAAACACCAGCCCAAACTTAAGTGAAATACCCACAACTGAAGTGGTGTACAGACAATAGATGTTTAAGTTGCCCACAAGAGTAAAGGAAGAGAAATTAGGAGAAGAAAGAATAAAGAGAGAAAGAGAGGAGAGAAAAATG
The DNA here is from genome assembly GCA_013399855.1 of Oxyruncus cristatus. Taxonomy (NCBI): domain Eukaryota; kingdom Metazoa; phylum Chordata; class Aves; order Passeriformes; family Cotingidae; genus Oxyruncus; species Oxyruncus cristatus. Next base: position 999,392 of record VXAY01005482.1, read on the forward strand.
TAGTTATCACCAAGAAGATCACATCTTGGCAGCTTTGAGAAGAGAGGCTGAGGCAAAATGGAGACCTCCTGCATACCTATTTATAGGCTCTGGCTATTGTGGCCACTTCCCCCAGGTGGGATCTTTGGTTCACTGACCACTCACTGTCCCCTTAGCCGAAGTGAGGGATGGCACAGCCAGTCAGAGGCTCCAGGGGGTGGCGGTGGTGTGGGTGGGCACCAGGCAGACCTTACTGATTGACAGCCCAGCCACATGGCTTTGTTGCCATGTGCTCTTGGCCATCTTGGCGGCAGGCCTAGGCTTAGCCCTTCCCCCATTCTCCCCTTCTCCCCCTTGCCCAGACAACATGGTTTGTTTGACCCATCAGTCAAACTACCCAATCAGATACAAATCTGGTCTCTGACAAGGGTCCATGAAAAGGGCCTTATATGTAGCAAACATTTCTTATAAGGGTTTTTGCATTCCATTACTTAAAAAGTGAGGGGTTTTTTTGTTGCTTTCAGAAAGGGTACCAGAGGCCATTGTAAATGATGTGGAACCTTTAAATTGTGGTCCTGATAATTTTAGAAATTCAGGAGCTCCACTGAATAACTTCTAACAGCTAGTTTTAGCAGGAGTTTTCTGAATTGGCAGTAATCCAACTTCACTGACTCATGGTCTTAGAAAGTGCTATGGATGATTTGTCTAATGGCCCAGCATAGTGCTGCAAAGCAGAGTAAATCACAGCGTGTGAGACTTGGATGTGTGACCAATGTGTTTTGTTCACTGGGTCAGTAAGTAATTAGAGGGAAGATTCAAGCCCTGGCACACAACCCAAGCTATCCTGAGGGAGAAAGGTACTGCCACCACTATAAACTCTATCAACCTTCAAATGTTTTCCCTTTGTCTCCTAATCTCATCTACACAAAGTCCTGCATTAACTGCAACGCTTGTAGGAGTCATTTCTATTCACAAATACAAAACCCGAAAGATCTAAAGAGTTTGCACATTCTGTTATCCAACATTGTAAGTCTTCCTTCATGTCTTTTTTCTGTCTTCTGTTTCATTTCCTGACATACAAAAGAAAAAATTCTTTGCTTGTCTGTATGTGTATACACTTTTGGGAATACTTGGATAGTTCAGATAAGGAGGGTTGCAGAAATAAAATTCCTTTTAATTAAGTATATTCTTGAAAAGTAAAATATAAGCTTTTCCTATCTGTACAGAAATCTGTGATATATGCTTTTTTTTTT
>VXAY01005482.1:1000662-1087208 GCA_013399855.1 Oxyruncus cristatus
GGTGAGAGTTGTTTGATTACATTTTGAACGCTCTATTAGAGCATATACCTGAATGGCAGAGGGAATGAGAAAGCCCTTTAAGTCACATCAAACCCGAAACCTATGTAAGAATATTAAAGTGGCATTTAGGCTGTAAATTGGACAAAGGAATAATTTAATTATGAATGCCGACTATAGAACTTAACCAACAGCACTAAATAAAGGACCTTACTTGGATGAACATTTTAGAAGATGGCTACACCTTTTTTTAAATAACTTGTAGGAATAGATTAACTGCGGTGTTAACTTTATGATTCAACTAATGTCTTCAGTCTAATACAGCAGGAATAATCCTCAAGTGCAGGTTTTCAAATTAAAATGTATACTGTTCTAAAAGAATGGCCATATTCTTCCAGCTAGTCAAAATGGGCAATAGAACCCTGGTATGGATCCAAGAGAACCTCTCTAGTTCTTGACTGCCAGAAGTAGAGGAACGTAGTAAAACTTTTTCTTCTTTTACATGAGCATGGAGAGATTGCCCTTTATATTTTGACTAGTTTCTCACAGGGAAAGTTTGCCTCTGTGTCCAAGAAAAGAAAGAACAGAGCATACAGTGTCTAGTTCTTTTCTGCAAGACTTCTTCATCACTTCTCTTTCTGGATGCTGTTCGTTCCAGCCAGGTTAATCAGGCATTACAGGCATGGCTTCTCTGAGTTTACGAGACACCATTTAATCCATTTTACAGCAGCTGAGAACTGAACCTGCCCAATGGCCATCTCTTTTTTACTTCTGTGATACTCGCTTAGACCTGCAGACCCAGTTCTTTTTGATGCCTGGGGAGAAAATGTACTTCAGGTTGTCTTTTCTTCCTTTTCCTCTTAAAATCCAATGGCATTAAATGCCAAATATCTGCATTTGGAATGCATATTATTGTTTTCTCTGTTGTTCAATTAGGAAAAGTCAATTTTTAATTGAAGTTGTTTACTCAGTGCACTTTATTGGAGTCTATCTTTTGCCCATTTTATTACTAGTGCCACCTTTTCTGTTAATGAGTAGACACTTCCTGTGGGAGTGGTTTTGTGCAGAGGTAGAGAATAAGTTGTTCATTGTATTCCACTTTTTAAGAGGCCTACCTCTTGGCGATAAATTGAGATATTTCACACTATAAAGCTGGTACTAAGCAGGACTGACTTCTTACAAGTATGTTGTTTCAAATATGTAAAGGCTTTTCCCATGGTTTTCTGTCCATCAAATTTTGTCTATCCATTGTTGTTATTCCTTATGGTAGTTAGGCAGCCAAGTAGGCTTTTGGCATAACTATCAGTTACTCAATCCTGTGTTAGGTTTCAGTAGATTTGTGTGGTGAATCCATAGGCGTTTCCTCTTTTTTTTTGTTTGTAGAACAAAGTTTTGTTACTCAACTCACTGTCTCCTTATCACACAGTTCCTTCCAATACGCAGAGTAGGTTTGATTCTGGACAGTCTCTCTCCCAGAGCGTTGGAGTGTTGACTGTGTTGCCTTACCCTTATCCAGTGAGGTGACAATGGTGAGAGAACAAATTCATGTCATCCTTTTCTTGATGTCATAGATGGCTCCGTGAGCCTGTCTTCTAAAAAGCTTGATTTCATTTTGCACTTTTTCAAAACAAAATCTTCATGCAATTTGTTTAAAGATGTTTACTGCTTCTTGGAGATTATAATAGAGCTTCTGAAAAGCTGTGCTAAAATAACTTTCTTTTGTACTGTGAGATGATGCTGGCATTGTTTCATGGACAGCATGGATCTGAATTATGATAGTACATTTTCAGTAAATGATTTTGAATTCTTAACAAGCTCCACTTAACATTATTTTTGTCATCAAAATTAGAAATAATTAAACCAGAGAAGATTATTTTTCAGAATATTTCCTTAGTCCTCATTCACTTGCACTTACATCATCAGTTGAAAATCACCCAGAAAAGAATGAGTGAAATGTGGAAAATTCATTCCACAGAGCTCCTAAGGATGAACCTCATACTGAGGTTCTTTAAGAAACAGAAAATTATTTGCTGTCTCTGTAGCAATCAGATAAATCCTGCTGAGTCTGGATACCCTGTTGTGGATACATAAAAAAGAAGATGTGCTCATATGCTCCTCCAAGTGCCTCAGTGTAGCATTTAGCTCTTGCTAATGTTCACAGAATATCCATTAGACTTGCAGTCACTGAAGCTGACTTTGCAACTAAATTTTACTAATCATTTCCTAAGTTCTGGTAGGTTCAGATCACTTAGTTTCTATCACATGAAAGTACTGGTGGAATTGACAAAACACATGTTTACTTTCAGGAGACAGATGTTCCAATACATATTTAGATGATTAATGCGATTAAGTGTATATCTTCCCTCCCCTTCCTCTTTTAGAGACCATTGACTTAAGAATCAGGGTGTACAATGTTTTTCCACCAGTCCTTAAGTTTTATTGTCTTGTAATAAATCCACTTTGTACACGCTACTTAAATATTCATTAACTGAAAGACAAAATGTAGAACAGACTGGGGCTGCACAGGCTAGTAGTTAGGGCACCCGCTAGGAAAGCAAAACGGCATTGTTTTATATCCTTCTTCAATGAATACTTAATATGAAATACTGAAATATTCATTGGTAAGTGGAAATGGTATCTGACCACATAAGAAATAACATCTTAGATTGTCTGAAGATAAAATGAAGGCAATCCTACAATGAGCCTGAGGAAAAAAAACGGTCCAGCATCTGACATCATGCATAATTAGCTGGTCATTAGGAGGTATTGAAAGAAAGCTTGCCAGCAGTGCAACTGAGAGAAGTTTTTCTGGGATTTTATCAGGAATTTGAAATAATGCATGCTTGTTATGAAGTAAGATATAGAACTTATTTCTATTCTGTTAGACCTGATGGAACTATACAAAAAATTATTTAAAAAAAAAAAAAAAATATTTTCATTCAGAACAGGTTGGCCAGTACCAGAACTAAAAAAAAAGAGACTCTGCATATTAAATAGCACCTACTTGTCATCTTTTCTAAAAGAAATAATGACATTTTAAGTGTGCCATGAAGTGATGATCACTAAACTAATTTATTTTGGTGGGGAATTTGTTATACTGTATATTAATATTTTGCTCCATGAAGTACAGGACAGCAGGCAATATTTTATAGTGAAGTAGAGAAGTCTAGGCTTTCTGTGAGGGCTGAATAGGTGGTAACTCATGAAAATGTATTGCTCAGTGCAGTCCAGGTCCTAATAATGAAGTGGGTATTCATTTACTAGGAAGGTGCAAGTGGTAGGAGGCCACAGATGGATGGGAATGTCACAGACACTGCCACCAAAATTGCCATTAGATGGACACCTTTGTTGGTAGCTTCAGGTAAAAGGTCAAATCCTAAATGGACAAAAAAATCAATCTAGCGTCTCTTTCTTGCCTGCTGGTAGTAATTAGTCTGATGGATCTTTTTAACCCCTTTACTGATCTGAGGCATTTGCACTCTGTGACATTTGAAAAAATTCATATCCCATGTAAGTTCTCATATGTTTGGAGCACTGGTAGGTGGTGCGTAGGTAAGGCGAGCGGCTCATCACTCATTATACAGTTCTGCCAATCAAACACTTCTGCTATTTTTTTTTTCCAGTGCAAAACACTGTGTACAATTTTGATCCTCTATAAGCAATTTGGGAGGAGTGTTTTCTATAGCACAGGCAGTTAGCCTTTAGACATTACACTATTATTTGAAAGTAATGTAATCATTAACTTCACATTTTTTCTTCTTTGCAAATAGCCTCTGAAAGATTTAAAACAAAGGTTCTTGTCTGAAAATGTTTGATGATATCGTATAAACAAGTTTGAAATTATGGCTTTTCATTACTTGTATAACCTGTATTCAGGTCATTATTATTTACTGAGAAATCATCATTAATTGAGAGGTTTCTTAATCTTTGATTAGGTGGTATAGAGGTAATGAGCTGTTCTGTCCTCCCAGTAAAATTTGGTTACAAAATTATCCTGTGTTTGGTTACCATGGCAATAAATTTTTTTAATATAGCTTTGTTCTTTTCTCCTTTTATTCTTTTAATGAACAAATGTATGCTTCAAGACTTTTCTTAAGCCTTGGTATGAACAAAAATTTGATGTATAAAATGTTTACAAATTCTAAATGAAATACTCTATCAGTGTGGTTGAGAATAAATATTTGCAGATGTATCTTTTTTTTCATATTTGTAAGTAGCCTCCTTTTAAGATGTTGATCTAGGCAATATATATCTCTAAAAACAAGAAGTGACAAAATAGGTCATTCAATAAAAGACATTAATGTGGTGAAAAAGGGGAAAGGTAACTGTGCCTTTCTCCAGAACAGTTTGGGCCATGGAGTCCCAGGCACCAGGCTGGAGTGTAGGGCAGGATGTTGTGACAACCCATGTGAGAACCCTGCAGTTTATCCTCTCCATGGAAATCTGTTGTCAGCAGGGAATGTGCTTGTTAACAGTCTTAATAAAATCTTTTTTTCCTCTCTAGATGAATTTTACTATTAATAGTTATATATGTTAATTGTATCCTAATAAGTTTTTTTGTTGTTTATAGCAGGCACACAGTGGAAGAAAGGGCAAAATTTCACTTCAAGACTTTGGCCAGTTGAAGATCCTGTCCCAATACTGCAAAGTCCTCCCTGCGTCCCCAGCCCTGAAGGAGGAAGATGATCTTTAAAAAACATTTCTCCTTTCATCCATCCTGTACCTGTCTATCCTTTGTTGGTGTAGGGAAACTTGGGTCTGGAGCTTTTGTCCTAGCTCTTGTATATATCCAGTAATAGCTCATTATTTTTTAGAGAGCAACAGAGGATTTAAAAACCCTTTTATTTCAATAGCAACAGCCTTTCCTTTAAGTTTCTGTTTTCTGAATCCTCAAACCACCAAGCAAGACAAGACTTTTGTTTCTGTAGAGGACAGAATGAAACACAGAAGTTATTTTTGTCTTAAGTGGTAAGTAGAAGTGAAAACAGTTTGCTTATCCTGCTAACTTAAGACTTGGGTTTGTGTCACCAGAGCAGGACTGAAGTTAACTGTGCACTACTATGAGAACCTATGTGAGAACTATGAGAACTTCTTTCAAACACTGACATCCAGACCTTGTGTGAACCTCGCTCTGAGCTCCCTTGCACTGGGAGGGCTGTTTGAAACTGTGAGGACTTGTGTATGCTGCCTTAGCTTTCTGCCTGAGATGCTTGCCCTTTCAGTCTTAGAGTGAGAATGTGTGTAAGTAGCTAAAAGATGGGCTGAACCCTCAATGTTACAGGGGTCAGAGGAGTATACTGCTGCCTGTGGTAGCGGTTTGTGCTATCAATCAAGGCCTTGTTCCTCACTCAACATCATAATTCAGGTTATTAGTTTATGTAACTATCATAAGAGAACAGCATGGAAACTTTTGTTACAAATTCTCTCCCAACTTGACCCAGAGTTCTTGATTCCACTTCCCCTGTTTTAGATTGTGTCTTCCCAAAGGGACATGCAGATGACCTTTATGGGTGAACTAAAGTCCCAGCTCAGCCAGCACATACAGTGTTTTGCGCTGAAGGTGCAAAGTTCTGAAAACTTGCAGAAGGCAGGATGGGACTCACCTGTTTAATGCCGTATTTATCACCCTGGAGGAGGAATCTATGTTTGCTTATGAGTGCTTGCTCATAAAGTTTATAGTTGACACCAAACTTGAGTGGCACCAGTTGATGTGCTCGAGGGCGTTGCTGCTATCCAGAGGTACGTAGATAGGCTGGAGGAATGGGACAATAGTGACGTAATGAAATTTAGTAAGGACAAATGCCAAGTCCTGAGAAGGAAGAGGCCCTTGCTATGCACAGACTGGGGATGCCAGACTGGGGAGCAGCGTGTGGAAAAGGCCCTGGGGGTGCTGATGGGCAGTGGGCGGAGCGTGAGCCAGCAGTGAGGGCAAACAGATTTTGGGCCTGCATTAGTAGAAGCACAACCAGTAGGCAGAGCAATGGATTGTCTTCGTCTATTGAGCCCTTCTTTTATCACATCTGAAATACTGTCGGAAGTTTTGAGCACCCCAGTACAAGAAAGACATCAGTAAACTGGAGTCAGTTCAGCAGTGCTTGCTTTGTCTTGAATTGCTGTCAAGTCTTGGGATGCACCAACAGGATGGGCTCAGTTGCTCAGGGAGATGGCAGCAGCTAGCCCTGCCTTTGCAATGGCCTTCACTCTTCCATTTCACACTTCTCACCCCACTATCTCACTTTTACATTTCGAAAGATGCTTCCCCAACTCCAAATCAAAGTGGGATCTCTGGGAAAGTGTTTTCAACAAAGCAGGATCTTAAAGGAAATGCTGTCATCTCTTAGTTTACCTGCACATCAGTTTGACTACAATCAGAATTTGGATGCTGATATGAAAGGAAATATTTTAGGGCTGAATAACACTAAGCCTTGTAGGGACTGAAATTTGCAAACAGCTGCTTCAAAGCTTTAAAAGCAGTGAGTCAGGACTTAGAAAATCATCGCATGAGTTTGGTAATAGGCGTTACTTATCATGATATATTTAGATATGTTAAAACACATTCAGATATATGCTTGCTGTCAATACCCCTTTGACCCTTCTGCCTTTGTGGCCCATTTTCAAGCTTCTCCCTGTAACCAGAAGGGTTAAGAATATAAAATGTGTTTGTTTTTTTCCTTGACTTTTTTCCTGGCTTTGTTTTTTAACCTTAATTTGAATTGTTAGTAGTGTCCTGGTGTCTTCAGACAATATCAAATCTAAGGTTTTTAAGATAAAGCCCCATGATTAAAATCTATGAACTGGCAACACCAAAAATTGGATAAAAATGTTGTAATCTTATTTTAGATATAATTTATATGGATGTCCATTATAATCTTTATGTCTGTAATCATGGTTCCTCTTAATTGACTGCTTAGCAAGTGATTATCACAGTAATTCCTGGGGTTTAATATCTGTAATAAAATAATGTTTGCTTTCTCTTTTCCAAAAAGTTCATTGGCTCCAGTAAGTTTGGCCAAAGTTCTCTCCTCAGCACAGAAAAGTAGCTCTATTAGTGGAGATTTTGTACCTAAGTAGCAGACTGTAGTGAGAATTTAACATTATCCATTTCCAGGGTACATTAGTATTTGAAGATTTATGCTTAGAGCCATATATTCAATGTTTGAATCTGATGCCAAGCTGCAGGAAAATATTCCTGACAATGTTTTCCTTGTGCCCTGCACTGACTGATTGAAATTTACAGCTGACCTCCCTGACAATAATTCTGTCAGAGGATCAGTCCTTCAGGCAAATTGCCAGCTCAGACACAAAATCTGAAATGGAAGGATGCAGAAAGCCTTCTGCTTTCAAATTGTAGAGATGTAAATTTTCTCTGACAAAGCTGGTATTGTGGGCTTCTTTTGCACCTTTCTCCTTTGTCGTTTTTATTCCACCCGAGGAGGGGAAAATTATATTTTCCTTCTCCCAGAGCATGTCCAATCATACTAAAATGCTGTTGTACTGAATGCCAAGGACTCATTACTGTTCTTGAAAATTTGTCTCCGGAATGGAAATTTGTGGCCTCTGAGAAGGTTTCAGTTAGTTCCCAATTCCAGGTATCAAAATTACTTCAAGATATCAAAATAGAAGAGTTTCATTATGAATTAATCTAAGGGAAAGATTATTTTCGTTGCACGGTTTTATTGGTAGGTCATGGCCCTTAAGAGCTTTATGGCCATCAAATACAATGTGCTATAAAAAGTGTCAGTGATTCAATAGGACGTATTTCTTATTAACAAATTGATATATGGGACAATTTCACAGGCATTATGTTGCTGAAGGTGCTGTTTTTCAAGCTGGAAAATACATTCAGCTGTGTATGTATGTTCTGCCTTATGATTCACTTTTAATATAGTTAACAGTTTACTTCTCTACCCATGTTCTCTGTTGAAGTGTCCTGTAGAATAACTACTATGTATCAAAGATCAGGAAGATGAAACCAGACTTTAATGAATAATTAACACACAGATTTCATAGGTAAAGTGCCTTGGAAGCCCCAGGGATGAAAAGTACTGTGGAGAAGTACTACTCTGACAGTTAGGGTGAATTTATGTTGAGCACAGACATGATTTCAGTTCAATTCCTGCTTATTTTGGACCCTTCCCAAGTAGTTACAGGTAATTTATTTAGACTCAGGTTCTTTGCCTCTGGTCCTTGTAATAGACTCCTGCTCTCGGGAAGGTGTTTTTCACAGAAACAGTCAGGAAGATGAAATAAGACCCCTTATGGCCAAAAAGCTAACAGAAAGCTCCCCTAGGCAAAAAGCAGCAGATGATGTGCTCGAAAATTCTTTTTTATGGCCAAAAAGGGAAGACATAATATATGTATGTAAATATATATGGAACTAAGAATTTATTGTTAGACCAGTGAATACTTTAAAAGTCTAAGGAAAATACGCTGAACGTTTATTGTTAGTCCAATTGCTGTAATAACAATTGATTAAAAAAAGGAAAAAAACAACCTCTTTAATACCCTTACATGAAAAAGCCTACAAATATGGATCCCTGTCATTGGGTAATCATGCTTGTCCTTCCAACATAGCTTGGACAATGCAGGCTGACAGCGTCCTGCCCCTGGACCAGAGGGGCAGAACGTGTAACGTCGAAGCACCAGCATCTTGGCTGTCCTCAGCAGGAGGAGAATGATGCTCATGGTGGGGCTTTTTTCTCAGTGTTTTCCTTCTCTTGGGCTGCCAGCTGCAGCCTGGCAGTGGCCCCCAGCCACCCACAAAGGGCTATGGTTTGTCAGGCAATGACTGGGGGACAGGGGCCTGTGTGTGTGTCACCCCCTCCCCATCAGGGCCACCCCCAAGGCTGAAGCTGGAGCAGGGGTGCAGCAGTCACTGGCACTAGCACAGGTCTTAAAACAGCGACACCCAGCTCAGGTTCTCCTTCTTTCTTTGTCTTTATTTTATATTATTCTGTAGTCAGTTTTTCACTAGTAGTCTTGGTACTGAGCCACAGATTTGTGATTAATTAAGGTTTTGCTGATCTAGGCTTATACTTCTGGCCAGTCTCTTGTTTGTCAGCAGCAATGTTTATTTCATTATCTGATTTAAATACTGTCAAGACTTGCTCAGGAAGCACAAGCACTGCTTATTGTGTTCACAATATATGACAAGTGATATCCACAAAATAAAACCTAAAGATTATGTTTCTAAGATGAGCAGTTTATTTCCTGTCACCCCCAAAATAAAAGTTGCTTACAGGTAATGATGATGTCCTTCCTCTATGGAAAAATTTGATGGAATCCAGAGCCTTTCAGGAAGCTTTCATTTGACAGCTGGATGCATTATGAGGATTCAGGCTGGACAGGAGGCCACTGAAATAGCTGTAGAGCCTGGAAGCCTCACCTGTGCTTGCAGCAGGTCACACACAGGGGAAAAGCCCTGGTTATTCTTTGAACTTCGCTGTCACTGTTCAGGAAGGTGTGATACTAAGATGCTGCTAAGAGCACTGGGTCTGATGAGAAGCATTGTCCAATGCTGCCCCTGAGAGTCCAACTCCAGGGGCACCATCAGATGGCCCAAAGGCACTCCTACCAACAAATATTGTCATCTGACCTCACCCTTTTACCTGTTTTCTAAAATAGGATCAACACAGCCCTTCATACCATATTCAAAATTATCTCCTTTTTTGCTTCTGGCCTCAGAAGAAACCCTTAATTCCATATATAGGGGGTGTTTTCTTCTACCCTCAGGATTTTTAATGTAACAATATGCATCTTGAATTGACTATTCTGGAAATTTCACTGACTTGGAAATTGTGTCCTGAAGATAAGTGCTTAATTAGTTTCTTACGAATAATGAAAATAAGATAATTAAAAAATTTGCTTGCTTCATGGCACAAGAAGACCTAGCTAGGTTTCCTCCTTTATATAGTTCAATGTTGCATGTAAGGCACTTATCCAGGATGTAGAAGACTCAGTTCCTGTTTCTCAACTAAAAGGGTTTCAATTCCATCTCTTCTCAGTCCCATCTTCTTGGAGAATGTCTCACCACTGGACTTTTAGGGAATTAGAAAAAGAGTTCATTTCTCTGCCCTAGAAGTTCTGTCACTGACATGAAGTACTTGACTCCTTGGCTTTCTCAATGTGGCATGACTGTGTATCCTACATGGCTTTCACAGCTCCCTGTATGTGGGAGAAGGCTAGCTTTGATTTCTGCACCTGAATGGGTAATGCATTTATAAAACACTCATCACTTGAAATTAATGGAGAGACCTGTGGACAGCTAAAGAGATTTTTATCTTTAGTACGCTTGTTTGAAATATGTGATAACCATCAGAAATCACAAATCTGAACTGGGAGGGTTGCTCAGAGGAGTTGTGGATGCCCCATTGCTGGAAGTGTTCAAGGCCAGTTTGGATGGGGCTTTGAGCAACCTGGTCTAGTGAAATGTGTCCCTGCCCATGGCAAGGGATTGGAATGAGATGATCTTTAAAGTCCCTTCCAACCCAAAGCATTCTGTTCTGCTCTATTTGCGGTGCTGATCCTCTGGGCTCACACAGTGACAGTCTATCCTAAGATGGTAGCATGACACGTACCTGAGCTTTGTAAGGCTGTCCCCTTGTAGCTGATATTGCTGTCCCTTTTTGCTCACAGCTATTCCGTAACTATTTCTCTCATGCTTTTGAACTTTCATCATTGAAGAAAGGGAAAACAAATGAACCAGACAGCTACAAACCCTGATGTCTGGATTCAACAGTGTGCCATGCTTTAGGAGTAATTCTGATGGAAACAGTAATTGAAGAGTTGGAGGTAAAAAGGGGCAAAGTGGGACATAGTTTTCCAAAATGAGATAGATTATGCCACACTGGCAGCTGTGGTGGCTGCAGGGGGGCTCTGTGAGGAGAGGCCGGGGCTGCCCCAAGCCGGACACAGCCGGTTCCAGCCGGCTCCGACCCACCCAGTGCAGGGCTCGGCTGAGCCCACGGCCGAGGGGGCTGCCTCAGGGAAATGTATTTAAGAAAGGGCAAAAAATGCCACAGGGAGAGGAGGAGGGAGCACAAGGTCAGAGTAAGAGCTCCATGGCAGAGCAGTTATTAAGGCTGCAGCCCATGGGAGATCCCTTGCCACAGCACGTGGGTATGGCCTGAAGCAGCTGCAGCCCATGCAGGGTGACACTGGAGCAGAGAAAAGAGTGAGGGGGAAGGAGAGGCCAAGAGGAGCTGGACTGACCCCAGACACCATTCCCCATCCCCCTGCGTGGCTCAGGGTGAGGGGAAGGTAGAAAATTGAGAGTAAAGGAGGTAACTGTACATCCGGAGTCAGTGTGGGAAGGAGAGGTGGAGGCTAGGGGGAGGGTGTTGTTTTAATATCATATTCCACACACCTCCCCCATCCTGCTGACTGGAGGGAACAGGGGAAAGATGGGAAGCTGTGTGGAGGTTTGGCTGTTAGCCAAGGCTAATCCACCACACAGACTAATCTCATAGCTTCCTTTAATAATATCTTCTTACCTTTAGTAGCTAGAGTTAGAACTTGATGTTCTGGAAAAACCCTGTTAATCTTACCTCTACATCAGTTTGTCATGACGGTATGCAGAAATCCAGTTTGAATTCTGAGAGCAAGGGAAGCTGTTACCAAGACCTTTTTCATAGAATCTTTGGATGGTTAAGGTTGGAAGGGATCTGTGGAGGTCATCTGGTCTGAAATCTCTGCTCAACCAGGGTCCCATAGAGCTACTTTTCCAGGACTATATCCAGATAGCTTTTGAATATCTCCAACCATGTGGAGATGCCACAACCTCACTGGGGAATCTGTGCCAGTGCTTGGTCACTCTCACAGGAGAATTGTTTCCTTATGTTCAGACAGTACCTGCTGTGGTCCAGTTGGTGCCTGTTGCCTCTGGTCATGTCACTGGGCACCATTGAAAAGAGCCTGGCTCCATCTTCTGTACACCCTCCTTGTGGGCACTGATAATACATTGATGAAATTCCCCCCTGAGGCTTCTCTTCTCCAGGCTGAATAAACACAGCTCTTGTCAGCTTTTCCTCACAGAAGTGGAAGAGCTGATAGTCCCTTCATTATCTTTACAACCCTTTGCTAGACTTTCCATTATGTCCATGTCTCTCATGTACTGGGCAGCTCACAATTGGGCACAGGATGTTGGGTGTGGCCTCAACAATGATATGGTGTTCAATGTGGTGTCTACCATGTCCCCCAGATCCTTTCCTGAGAGATTGCATTCCTGCTGGTGGTTCCCCAGCAGGTTCCCCAGGGGTTGTTCCTCCCCAGCTGCAAGATCTTGTATTTCCCTTTGTTCTTCCTGAGGTGAGCTTTGTCATCCCATTTTTCCAGCCTGTTGAGCTCTGGATGGCAGCACAGACCTTTGGTGCTTCTTTTATCAAAGCTGCTGGAACATTCAAAGTGTGCAGGTTTCACTGGAGAGAGAACTCTCCACTAGCCACAGATGGCATAGACCCCATTTGAGCTTTTGTTATGTAAGGTTTAGAAAGTTTTAGGTAAGAATTTGTTTTGCCTTTGGAGTAATAAAGTAGTTTNTTCGTGTAAGGCTTATCTTTTGGACAAAGTCCCAAAGTCATCAGAAGTACACAGCCTCTCAAAGGAAAAATTCACTCAACTTCTTTCTTATTCTGTAGCTACAATTCTTCTGCAGCTTGCTGCAAACAGTTCAAGTGATCTAGTCTTGGCCTCCAGCCATCGCTGCCCTCCCCGGACTATCTAGGTTTCTGGGGGACGAACTTACACGAAAGTCCCTTCTCTCCAATTCATTTCTACAGGAGGCAGGGGTTTAGTTTTAAAGTCTTTTCCCCTGCTGGAGGCAGAGAGGTGGGGGAAGGACTCCCCCATACCTCTGCACTTTCTCCACCGACCTTGGCAGCTGCATTGTTATTTCTTGCTTTCTGCCGCTCCTCTCAGAGGTAGAACTCCTTCTGTCTCAGCCGAGCAGTTTTCCTTAGAGTTTTCTTCTCCACTCTGTTACATGCTTTGGCCAGAAGTTTTAGTGCCATGCCTGTCCCTGGCCCAAGGCCAGGGGCGGAGAAGCCTGGCCCCCCACTCGGGAAAGCCTCGCCGCTTCACTTACATTATGGCTCCGAGTTCCTTCTGCCTACACACAACTACAACAACGATGACAACAACTCTTTTTTTCCGGTTTGAGTTAAATTATGTAATTCGTAGNGAGAATTGTTTCCTTATGTTCAGACAGTACCTGCTGTGGTCCAGTTGGTGCCTGTTGCCTCTGGTCATGTCACTGGGCACCATTGAAAAGAGCCTGGCTCCATCTTCTGTACACCCTCCTTGTGGGCACTGATAATACATTGATGAAATTCCCCCCTGAGGCTTCTCTTCTCCAGGCTGAATAAACACAGCTCTTGTCAGCTTTTCCTCACAGAAGTGGAAGAGCTGATAGTCCCTTCATTATCTTTACAACCCTTTGCTAGACTTTCCATTATGTCCATGTCTCTCATGTACTGGGCAGCTCACAATTGGGCACAGGATGTTGGGTGTGGCCTCAACAATGATATGGTGTTCAATGTGGTGTCTACCATGTCCCCCAGATCCTTTCCTGAGAGATTGCATTCCTGCTGGTGGTTCCCCAGCAGGTTCCCCAGGGGTTGTTCCTCCCCAGCTGCAAGATCTTGTATTTCCCTTTGTTCTTCCTGAGGTGAGCTTTGTCATCCCATTTTTCCAGCCTGTTGAGCTCTGGATGGCAGCACAGACCTTTGGTGCTTCTTTTATCAAAGCTGCTGGAACATTCAAAGTGTGCAGGTTTCACTGGAGAGAGAACTCTCCACTAGCCACAGATGGCATAGACCCCATTTGAGCTTTTGTTATGTAAGGTTTAGAAAGTTTTAGGTAAGAATTTGTTTTGCCTTTGGAGTAATAAAGTAGTTTGTGTTCCTGCTGGCTACCAAAAGAAAAAATATTCTTCCGGCAAAGGGTCTATGTGACAATTTACCCATTGGAGTCAGGGAGCTTAAATGAGAAAGTCAACTCTCAACTTTACAGAAATGCAGCCAGGAAAAATGTAGACCTAAGAAACACACCTGGTGTGAGTTGCATACTAAGTACGCTGAAACAGAAGTCACCTTGTCTTCTAGAATAAGCTGGCAACTTTAGTTAAAGGCAAATAAAACCAGTATATTTGTGTTTGATTTTGTAAGAATTATTTGCATAGGAAAAATTGCAAAGGGAATATTAACAAGGCAACAAGTTTACGTGTTGACACCAGCTTGGTGAAGACAATTTCCATAATTAATCATTAAATTCTTAAATTAACATGTTCGGTAGACAAATTAAAATGAAACTTATGCAAAAAAAGGTGTCTTTATGGAGTTTTTCTATCACTAGTGCTCCTGGACATCGTGAATTCTTTCTGCTAGGATATGTCAAGGTAAACTAGGAAAGCAGATCTAGACACTGAGCAGTAGATTCATTACTTGATTCCTGCAGTGTTTGCAGTAAGTTTATTCTGCCTGGTCAGTGACAAATCCCTGTGGTGTAACTGATGTTATGTGAGCCCTGTCTAACCTCATTCTACTTGGAAGACAGCAGAGAAAGAGCCTCCTCACTCTTGAAGGAATCTCCTATTCTGGAGGCTACAGCGTGTCGACAGATTGGATGTGGAGGCAGCTCAGAGGTGCTGAACAGTGCACAGGTAACTAGATCCAATCAAGATCCTTGTTTAGGAAATAGAAGGGTGGAATGCTTGCAGGGTGGACAAGGACTGTGTAGTAAATAACTCCATTCACAAAGGTAAATTAGAGTCCTAAATAGTCATGGTTTGTGCTGATTTTGTTTTCAGAGGACATCTCTAGGTAGTTTAGCTGAGCCCTTTGTTGATGCCGACAGCATGCTTGCAAAGAATAATTATTTCAACCTTAGCATATGTAGACTGGAGTTTCATGTAGTGAGTTAGAAATACATGGAAGAAACATGATGATAATCTACGGTGGTGAAAGTAGTATCATAAATCTATAAATTATGGGTGATACTTCTGGACTCACAAGCCAAATTCAGAGATGACCTGTTGAAGTCTAAGTAGGCAAATTTTGTATCTTCATAACATTCTGTATATAAAACCTGTATCTCTTTGACTGTGTGCATCACAACCTTGTTTTTTACCCTTTTTTAAATTGGATCACTGCTTACACTAGGGTTTGAGAATTTACTTGTTCAGAATCTAGCAGAATGGTAGTAAATTAAAAGAATGGTCCTTGAATTTCTTGTATTCTCCTTTCGCATGGGAACATATAAAATATATAACAGTAGAGATAACTTTGTTCTTAGGTGTAGTGGCCAAATTTAAAAGGTCATGTTTAAAGGCTGGAGTGTAAATGAATCAGACTCTGTGGGAGTTGAAAAGGAATAAAAGTAATAGCAGCTCAGTCTCACTTGCACCCATTTGCATTCACCTCTCTTTTAAGCTCAGTGAAGCTGGATTTTAATGAACTATGCACTCTGGTTTTAAAACACTAATGCAAACTCTTCCAGCTTTGATTAGCAGAGCCAGCAAGGTATTAATTTTTAAATGGAATGTTCTGTGCAGAGAAGCTGCCTGCCAAAATGTATCTTAAAGTCCTACTTAAGATGGAAATCTAAACAAGGTGCCAAAGGAAGAAAACGAAATAGGATTGTCAGCTAAATTTCACTAGGAGAGATTATATAATGAAGACTGTACTATTACATTACAGTGGAGTCTTACTCTAAGAATTAGTAATAAAACACTAGAACATTTAGTAGACTCAATTATGCAAATCTGAAACCATTTTGTGGAGCTCTTCATTTAGCCATAGTTTTTAAGTGAGTAAGAACGAATAGATGCATTAACTCCCTTGCCCACTTTCCAAGTCTTTATTCCACCATTAAGTTTGCTAAACTGAAGTCTTCTGTGCTTATCCTGCAGCCTCCTCTCAGAGGACGGATTCAGAGTTGGATATGGTTACCTCTCAGTCTGCACAAGGGCTTGAGAGAGCAACAGCAGTGCCAACGTACACACATGGGCTGCCCTTGTTTTGTTTTGTGCGCTGTTGGTTTGTCACAGGCTGTTTGCTCTGAATCATTGTAGAGTTTAGGCAATGGATTACTGTTTAAAATGAATGTGAAATTTAATGGCCATCATGGCAGGGATTAAACTAAAGCAACGAGTATATTCTTGAGTATACGGAGGTTCATATTTAGGAGGGCATTCAGTGTTTTGAGAGAAGATGAATACGTTTTTCCCCGTGCCCACACAATTGCACCTTGCAATTTAAGGCACAAGTCTGTCCTTGTTTTCATTATGATAAAGAATTTTCTTAGTCTTTCTTTTATGAAGATCACTAAGTCCAATTTGGTTTGAAAATTCCATACAAGTTTATGGTTTGTAGCCATCTGTCAGTGGCCTGGTAAGGCATAATGACTGTCTCCTGTTCTCAGGCATTATTATGCTGCTCTGAAGCATCTTTTTCCTAAGCCGTACCAGCCATTATAATTTACCCTACATTCATTATGCTTTAATTACCTTATCATCTGTGCAGATTATGGTTCAGTATTAAAAATAAAAGGGAGATTCACAACATTTGTCAGAAGCAACTGCCCTTTTCATATCTTCACCTGCTGTGTCTGTTTCCTCAAAATTAGGCTGAGGTTCATAATTGGAGAAATGAAAGAGGTTGTGTGAATTGAAAATCAATTTGGTGCACAGAAACACATGGCACAAAGAATGCTTTCTTATGAGATATTGTTGGGGTTTGCCTTTTTATGTACCTGTAATTATTTATGCTAATTATAATTAAAGTATCTCTCCCTTAGATACACATGAGGCTGGCAATTAGATGTGACCTCTAAACCCAGAAACTTGTAATAAACAAGGTAGAATTAGAATGCTAGAAAATACAAGCCCTTTTATGGGATCTTCTGTATTTAGGCCTGCATTTTTCCAGAAACTAAGGCAGTGTTGTCACTGTACAGAAGAACAGTTTCAATTTTGAGCAAGGGATTTGACTCTTCTAGTCATGTATTATCCAGTTCTATCATCAGAGAACATGTTAAAAGCCCCCTTTGGTTGAATTTAATCTAGATCCTTAACTGGATAAATTGCCTTGTCTCTGAATCCATCTGTGCTGTGTTCACACACTAGCTGAAAATCTTGATGGATTATGAGCAATTGAAAGTATCTGATTACCTAATGTGCAGGGTAACGACTCCTCTGTGGTATGGAATGGACAATCCTGTTGGTTGGGAGCCTTTCTCCCTCACTGCTGGATGATAGACTTCCCTGTTTCCTCATCCCCGCATTCCCGCGCTTTGCTCAAGAAGGCATCTCACCCTGAAGATTTACACTGTATCAGGATTTGACTAAAGAGTCAAGACGACAGCATTTTTGTGCAAAATTCCTGCCATGTAATTTTGCATCATGCATAGAAATATGCTCTACGTAGAGGCAGAGAAGAATCTTCAGAGGGATATGCTTTACTACTTTTTTTTTGAAATTAAGATAACAGAAGTAACTAAGGTGACATTGATCAGACTTTTTCGGGGGTTTGTTTTTCTTCTTTGTGCAACGGCAGAAAAAAACTTATGATGTTATTCAATCTAATGCTTAATTCGTGTTGTTCCACCAGTTGTTTTCATTCAACTTTAGCTGAAGGGGTAGAGATGCGAAAGAAATACGGTAATGTCAAGATGCTAAATCAAATTATTCTTTTGCCTGAAACATGTGGAAATGGGCTTTGAGCTCCAAGTCCTACACTAAGGGGAGGGATAGGTGTTAATTTTATCCAAATCTTTGCATGTTCCACATGCTGTTCACTTCATGCTGTGACAGTACATGCCCATTGTTTTCACACTCACCAAGTTGTCTGGGCTTTACTGTTCTATGAACAGTAAATGAATGTTTTGACTGTTGGTTTATTGTTTTTTATTTTTTCCTCTCACATTTGTTCTCATGGATCATATGGGCTAGATGTACTTGATGCAATTGGGAAGCCATAATCATGTAATTTTAGGCAGATACCATGTCACACACATGTGGCACAGTGTCTGTGGCAAGGGATGGAGGCCGGGCTGTGACACGACACTATTGGCACCAATTGTGATTACTAATAGATTATTTTGGAGAAGAGTAAGATGGCTTGCAGGTTTGGGACCAATCCTGCAGATGTACCTGTTGGTGTATTTCTGATAACCTTCTTGGCTACAATGCTGTTATTCTCATGTAAAATAATAAGCAGATTTGTGAGTACTTCAATGTCTGAGGACCTTGTTACATCAATGAAACACTTCCTTTGACTCTAATGATTGGAAAAGGTTCATAGGTAAATTAAATCATACTTGATAACATTTGCCAAGCTGCCAATGCAACATGTAAATTTGAATTTTTGTTGTAAAGGGGAGAAATATCATATGATGGGCCAGTAGCTCGAGTTATGCACTAACTTCAGACCTACTGTACTAACGTCACAGATCCACTCAGTGTCTTAGTTCTTCAGTTACAGAAAAGTACAAAAGTATTTGCTTAATTAAGATTGAAGTTTGTACATAATATGGGAATGAGACATAAATATTCTTAAGACCAGGTATTCCCACCCCACTGTTCAAGGATATGTGTATACAGTAATGTTCTGAAGTGCAGTCAAGGCAAATCAGGTTGGCTCTGAAAGAATCATCTGGGAGCTAGAAACCCTATATCTCTTTTTTGCACAATGCATATCCAAGCTGAGACAACCTTTTCATTTGGATAAAGTGTCAGATGGCATATTCTGCCTTCAGACCTTGGTTGGATGTCCATATTGTATTTGAATGGTACTATATAGGCTGACAGCCTTATTTTTATTTGGTGCATCACCTTTCACAGATGAAAGCAAGTGAAATGCTGTGATGTCTATGCATTGAGTAATGTTAGCCTGACCTGGATTAGAAGGAAATAGATTCTGATCTCTTCTGAAATGAAGAAAGATTTCTAAAAGATCCTTCTAGTTTTATCTTATCACATACATGTAACTTTTATTCAAATTATTTTTGATGTATGGATGCTGTCTATATGGGTGAATTTGAATCTAAAAACATATGTTTATGTGTTTCCTTGGATTTATACATCTCTGTATTGGATATTGGATCTTACAGGTACACTTTAGGTCAGACATCTGTTACTAAGTGCCAGGTTTAAAGAAGATAGGCTTTAAGGAGAATTAGAATAAACAGACGCAAAAATTCTGCGAGAGATTGTGTAATGTACTGAAGAACAAACAGCAAATCAGTGGTCTTTTCAGTTTGCAGCCCTTTGGTGTTGCATTTTATATTTGTTTGCACATTGTCTTATACTTTGCATCTGTTGTCAGTATCATAAACATACAATGACATAAACTTTCATTCATAATATTCCATGATAGTCCTAAAAGACCATTTGTTGAGGACAAGTGAATAAAATGAGAAGAGTTTCTGATTAGTTGCTTGGCAAGATTAAATAAATTAATTATAAGGAATGGAAACATAACTTTTGTGAACCTGACTTACATTCAGCTCTATCTCCTCCTACAAAGATAAATAACCACAAAGAAAATCCAAGCTTCCCTTTTAAAGATTACACTGGTATAAAGGATTTGCTGCAGCAATGACTTTGTGAGACTGAGCTCTCTAAAGACTTCTGAAAACAGTATGCTGGAGATAATAAATGAGTGACTCAATGCTTTGGCACACTCCTGAAAATGTGAACAGTTTGGACCCCAGCTATCAGCAACAGATGGGGACTTCTCAAGCTTTGAATGTTCAGTAGGACACCACAGTAATTCTGTAAGCACGCCAAAGAAAACACCAAGTTGTAAAAAATAATTATTAGACTTGTGCTCTTCTAGGCTCTTCAGTCCTTAAACTTGATATTTGATACACTCCTTCCTTTCCACCTGATTATTGGGCCTTGGGGATCTTTCCTTATTAAAAGCAGTGGCAAAACTCACCCCAAAATGAGAAGTAGCTCTCAATTTTCTACATAACCTTTAATAATGTCAAATTTATGTTGTCTTGTTTGTAGATTGGCTGAAGTTGCAAATTGTATGGTTCATTATTGACAGTATTAACCATCTTACATCCTTAGTGATACTTTACTCACAGCACAGTTTATCAATGTCACCAGCAGTTTCATTTCTATTTCGCTCACTTCTATCAAGCTGTGTGCTGAACATCCCGTTTCTCTACCGGGCCACAAGAATGGGTAACAGTGCGGAAGGGATTGCAATGATTTTGCTGTTTTGCTGACACTCAGCTTTCTGTCACCATGTCAACCAGAGCCACTCAGGCCATCGTCCAGGGATGATCAAGGCAGATTTGACAAAATGCCAGGCAGGGACCATACTGTGCTGATGCTAATGAGTTGGAGAAAGCATCCGTCAGGGAGGAGAGCCTAAGATGACGCTTCTGACACCTTCTGATCAAGGCTTTTGATTTGATGTTGTGTCTGGCTGTGATACTGAATCCTTATTTTCTCTTAGATAATCATTTTGCAGCATCCTGGGCAGGATTTTCGGGGCAATATCATAAGTGTTTTCTGTGTGTAGACCTTCCCCCATGAGCTGTGACTCAACCGTTTCAAGGCTTCATTAGCCCTGGCGGTGTAACTACGAATATAATTCGTTCAAAACAGAAACAACTATGACAGGTGCAGCCCACACAAGAATAGAACCTTGCAGGGCTGCTTATTACAAGGCTACCCAAAGTGTTTGGTGGTTTCCAGATGATTACAAGACATCAGTTTTCACTAACAGAACACACACTGTGTGGGAGTATTCTGGAGATAAAAAAGGCAGGATTCAGCCCAGATTGTTGGAAACCTAATCAGCACAGCTAGCAAGGTTTAAAATGCAGTTTAGCTAACCAAATTGAGATGTCTAAGTGACTTGAATTAATACTGAGTCACAACTGACTGTACTGGGAAAATCTTCCTTCATCATAATGGGAACTTAGAACCTTGTATACTTCTAGACACTCTCATTTACACATCTAAAGGTAAGTGTTTTAGTCTGAAGTCTAATCACACTTTGCCTTTCTGGGTCATATTCTGACGTTGTTAGACTCAGCAGAGGTTGACCTCTACAAAAAAAAGAAAGGCTCTTCAGCTAGAACAACTTTTCCTGAGCTTATTTTTCAGTTCCAGGTTCAGAATAGTCCATGTCCTATGAAATTCCATAAGGTCTGTAAAGACACCTCTTTTAGTGGGCACCATAAGAAGACAAAGCTGAATTTTTAAAGACTAATTTTTAAAGTTTATGTGTGTGTGTATTCTTTAACTTAAATATAACCTAAATTGGAAAATTCTAAATTTAAGATAAATTATTAGAGCAAGTAAGCATTCATTTCAGCTGGTGAAATTATTAATAACAGTAAGCCTGCATTTTAGAAGCATATATCTCTAAGTAAATCTGTATCTATTTGTAATTAGATATAGTAAAATATATGGGTAGCTAATAATTAATCATTGTTATTTTTCCCTGTAGTATTTTGGAAAAACGTACTAGGCTTAATTGTGACAATAGAAAGAAGAACAACTTCTCTATGAGGCTCATCTTTTTGTTGGTTAAGTATTCCAAGTGGGCATTCCGTGGGCATCCAACACGTCTGTTCCAAAACCCTGGGAGAGTGGCTAGTGCTCACTGAGTGTGACTCAGTTGAGCAGTGAATTCTGGACGTCGTGTTCCCTCTGTGATGAGCAGGGGGAGAACTATAGACTCTGTCTGCCTGCCTGGCAGCTTAGTAGAGACCCTGTAGAGACATGTGCAAAGAGATGAAATATTTTTTCCCTTGAAGAGCATGTGATAAATAGTCATGACAGCAGTCAAAGGAAGGAAGGTATTTTTAACTTTTGCTCAGGCACACAGCATAAGCAGTCTTGTACAGGATAACGGAGGAAATCTGTGGTGGAACAAGAAAATGACTTTTGATACCCTGAGTCACAGCTCAAGGCCTTGCCAAAAACATGCTTTCCCTCCAGTGAAAGTTTCCTCTTTCCATAAGAATACTTGTCCTGTAAAAGTAGGATGATGTCAGTTCCCTGTTCCTTTTTAAAATTTCTGCTATTATGCTACTGCTGGTCAGACAAAGAATTTCAAATAAATAAAACCACCTCCACATGTTCAGTATTAATCATACTGAAGGTAATTACTTTAAATGGGTAAATCTGAGGTGGTACATTTTCTCTAGCTTTTCAAGTATGTAAAAAGAATGATTAATTCCATCATGCAAAGTGAGTTAAGTACAGGATAAAAATGATCTGAAATCTATATATTCCACAAGGAATGAGAAAAATAAGCAAGAACCTTGCCAGTCTGATAATGAGGCCATGGGAGGTGAAAAATATCAATAAAGAGTGCAAAAAAGCTGATATAAGCAATGATCTAATGAACTCCTATTTCATAGCATTATACTTCCTTCTTTTAAAGTGACATAGTCAAACAAATAATCTTACACATGATCTTGTTTTAAGGTCATTCTAATTTTGTGGAAATGCATAACGTCTGCAAGCAGATATTCTGTTCTTTAAACATTTCACTTCAGGAGAAATTTGATACAGAAGTAACTGCTTATAGGCTGTTATGCCCTTAATTTCCCCCTAATATCTATGTAGGAGCCAAGAAATCTTTCCATACACCTTTCCCCCCAACCCCCCAAGTAGTCTTTGTAATTTCATTGTGATGAAACCAAATGAACTGCTTGTAATCAACTGGGAATTAAATGTAATTCAAATACCAGTAATTTAAGTGGGCCACAGATCTCTTTCTGAGATTTGACTAATAAAGAAAGACTGGAGTATTTCATTCAGATCCAGTTAGGTTCCCAAAATTTCTGGTTTCAGAAATATAATTAGAAGACTGGTTATTATACTTTGATTTTGCCTTGTTTGGGTCTTGCTATTGTGACATCTATCAAATGGCTTGAGTCAAAGCTCCATTTCCTTCCCTAAATCCCCTCTCTCCCACATTCTCTCCCTCTGTTTTCCATGTATCTTTACTTCCTCCCCCTCTTTTATTTAATCATTGCTTCCCAGAACCAGAATCCTATTCTGCAGCAAAGGGAGGAAACAAAAAGAGGTGGCCTAGAGAAAATAGTTTCCATTTCAGTTCTGGCCCCTCTACTGCATAAACGGGTCTGATTATTCCCGACATCAGTTGCTAGTAGTTCCATATGCAGCTCTGTCTTCTCCTGTCATCACTGCCTTACAAAAATCAGTCAGGTGCTGCTTGCACACTGTCCAGTCCACAGAGTGAGTATAAATGAAAGAAAAATGGCTCAACCTCTCTTTGGGGAAGGTCAGCATCATGTTGAAAAGGAAGGAAGTAAGGAAGGACTTCTTGCGTTACCAGAAGTGAGAGGATTCTGGAAAGGAAGTAAGAAGCCATAGCCTGGTAGGAGCATCCAGCCAGCTCTGTCATAGTTGGAGGAGGAACAGTGCAAACGCAGTTACTAGATATGTGGCAAGGTAAAATCAAAATGATCCAATCTGAACCTTACTTAGCATAGCTCTCACTAATACCTCTCTCCTGCAGGCCCAAAGATATTCCCAGAGGTGCTCAGAGTCCAAAGGGATGGCTGAGGCACAACAGGTAAACAACCTAGGCTCAGTACCCTGTTCTTTCTTAAACTGACAGGTTGTAGCCTTAGAAGCAAAAAGGAGACGCAGATGGTTGCTTTGAGTTACCCTTACAGATCAGCAGAAACCTGCAGAGCTTTCCTGGCAGGAGTATGCAGAAGATACCAACTTGCAAGAGATGGCAAATCAATAGGAATCTTATCACTGTCATCTGCGTGTGAAATCTTAAATTCCCTGATGCCTTAAGTCACAGTTATGTGTCATGTTAACCTACCTTTGAGAAAGCAGTAAGTTTTGAAGAGTAGGAGGTGTCTTTAAACGGAAAAATCTGTCTTGTATTTGGTCAGCTATTAATCTGAACAGAGTTTAAGAATTTCAGACTTGTTGATTCATATATCAAAAGCAGGGCTGTGATGTGAAAGTTTATGGCTAAAGGCAAGGTAGGTTAATTACTAACCAATGGGCTGAATCCTAAGTACTCTGCAATGTGATTTAAGATTTATATAATGGTGATTAATTAATATACAGTCTGGATTAAGACCAGGTAGTGGGAAAAAAGTGCTGGTGGAACAATAAAGATGATAATTTACTGTGGTTATATAGAAATGTTCTCTTCTGTTTTTCTGAAGTGCCCGATAAGTCACTGAGAACCAGGGATTTTTTTGCAAGTAAACATACCATTATTTCTACTGCCATTTGATGCATATGGCGTATTTTCCAAGGTGTTTCAAGATAAGTCTCAACCTATAAACATGAGCTGTCTTCCTCAACCAGCTCTTAATTATAACAGATTTCTAACTGAAGCCAGTTGACTTATACATGTGCCTTTAGATTTCAAGGTCTTTCTTGCAGAATCATGTTGTGCTTGCCCCAGATTCTGCACAATGATCTCTTCATAAAATTAAGGGTATTCTTATTGGAAATAAATCCTCATTTTCAGACTTAAGAAGGGATTTGACAGTGGATCAATGACTTTCAGATAACTTTGTTTTCCTCCATGAGCCTTCAACCAAAATGGCTTTCCTATGCTCAGATGAGGCTATGGGAAATGTAAAATGGCTATAAAATCTGAAGTTCAGTATTTAATTTTATCAGACCAATTGATTCTTGATATAGATCCCTTCCCTTGGCTTCTCTTGCCCTCCCTTGCCTTTCCTTGCCTTGCCTTCCCTTTGTCCCTACAAAGCTATAGGTCTGAACAGAAGCAAAGAGGGGTCAAGGAGAGGGAAGCCACTACCAACCTGCAGAGCCAATAGAAAATGTTCTATGATGCTGTGCTCCAGCCTACTTCTGTTAGCACAGAAGGAATTGACCCCCGAAGACTATCTTGTCTATTAAAATAATTTAAAAGTTACCCTCTGTTCTTCAACAACAGTTTATACGTGGTATGTTTGTTCCTATTATTCCACTTTAAATATCCTTATTTATTTTTTCAATAAATAAGCTATCTCTTACCTGAATTCCTTAACTTGACAGCATCTGCATCAGACCAATTCATGTTGTAAGGCCTGGCTAGTGAAACTCTAGGAACAGTACTATCAGAGGTCATTAACCCAGCAGGAAAATAATTTGCCTTATTGGCTATGGGTGAGAATAAATTGACGAGTTGCTGAGCACAGATTGTCCCTTGTGAGTGACTGAAGCCACCCATTCCTAAAGAATTGCTGGCAGTTGGAGGCAGTCATTTAAGAAACTGGTTAACTGACACAGCTTTAATTTATAGAAACAAACGATCATTTCAGTGTATGCTAAAAGGAAGGTATACTCTAGTGCAGCTTTGGATTCAATGCCTACATTGTGTTTTTTTATCCTTATGGAGGCAATATCCATAAATATTGATGGAACATACCTGGTGATTTGAAAGCAATGACTGCAACCTCAGGTGAAAATTTGCATCTTTTAGTGCAGCTGAAATCTCAAGTAGACATCAATAAATCAACACAAAAAGGCCCTAAATTGCTGTAAATATCTATAACTATTTCTTTCTGACTGTAGTCTAATCTATATTGAGAAAATAAATAATGGCTTGTGTGCTTTATGAGAAAATCTCACTTTTTTTAATTCAAGAAATATGATATACAAACAGAAGTTAGATGAAGTAAGGCTATAACTCACACTGTGTGCAGGGTTGCTTTATACTGAACAGTCATTGAAGTTCTGTCCATTAAAATGCAAACTGAACAAAAGATGGAGTGCTCACCATTTGCCTTGAGGTGCCATTCCCCAGCCAAATAGATGTCAGTGTCAGGGATATTTGCTGATTCCTTGATTTTTTTCCCTCCTAATTGGATTTCATTGCTCCTAATTATATAGACTATTACTATTCTGAAGGTTTAATCTTCTTTTAAGGAATGTACATGGGCATTAGTAGCAGATTTTTTTTTTTTTTAAATAAGCTATGCTGTACCAGTTTCAAGTGGTTGTACTGGTCAGCCTATAAGGACTGACTAATTAAAGATATCATGCCAACTATATGAAATATTTGAAGAAAGAATTCACAGAGTGTTCACTGTAGCACTGGGATATCTCAAAAAAAAACAACTTTAAAAAAGTGTAAAAAATATAAATCCCAAGTTACTAAAGGAACTTTTCTCTGTCACTCATACTCAGCCTTAACCTCACTTTCAGCCACCAGCCCTTCAGAGCTGAAATCCTATACTATTTTTTCTGGGAACCATTTAATTTCTATGTTCAGAGCAGACTCAGGGGGCCCACACAGGAGAGCCTTTTCCTATCTCAATGTCTAATTCATAGCCCACAATGTCCTCTGAACCCTGTTTCTTTTTCTTAGGACTTGTAGGTTTGTCTTGGATATTAAATTTCCTGAAACTGGACTAACAGTAACTGTTATATTTTCATTTGACTCTTAAACCACTCACCAACTTGGCACTTAACTCCTCATATATAGTTTTTTTCCTTTTGATCTTAAAATTTTTGAGAATAATACAGGAGGGCAGATAATAGGCAGACTTCCTGCTGATGTATTTTTCAAGCGAGGCTCTGAGGAACAGAGGTCAGCCTTTTCAGCTTGCTTGTCTGGGCTTTGGTGGCAGGATTGTCCTTTGTTTCACTGGACCTTGTCCAGAGAGCGCAGTGCTACTTCTTTAAACTGCCAATAAAAGGTTGTCCCCATGAAAATGCAGGACTGGAGAAGACCTCACAGGATTATCCAGCATAATCCTCTCTTCTGAAGCCACATAAAGAATTATTCACAGATGAAGAGCAGAGGCATCAGAAGCCTTGAAAGAAAGCATGTCTACAAATTTCCTAGGTGGCATTTCATTTTCTGTGTCTATTAAAGAGTTTATCACTATAGTCTGGCTATTTTTTTCATTTGAACTTCAGGTTTTTATACACTTGTCCAGGTTTTCCAGACTGTGAGCAGCAACAGAGCAATAGTGCACTAGCTCCAGTATGGATAAGCTGCAAGATTCTAAACCTCTTGAAAACGTAGGTGCGGGTCAATGTTACAATAGATGCACAGTCCACTAAGGTGAGTGTGATGCCCAAAGAAAAATGCCTTCATGTACACTCTAATTTACCAGTCCAGGTTTCTAACCTACCATCTCTACCTCTCCAGCCTGGTGTTTCCTACCTGTCCTGCTCCTCTAGGTGAGCTTTAAGTACTTAAACTGGGATCCTACCCATATTTTTCACTGCCCTTGTTTCCTTTTATCATACTTCGCTTCCCATTTCCCTTTCTTTCACTCACTTAAACCCCTTTGACCTCTGCAGCCACATCTTCTGTCTAACTCTGCTCTGGCAGCTAAGCCTGAAGTGCCATGTCTCTCACCTACTGCTTTTGGCACAGGAGCAGCTGCTGCATATCACTTAGAAGTGGTTCATGTAGCACTGCTATTTGTATTTACGGTGTAAGAACAATTGATCTAGGTCATATTTCTTCAGCCTTTTCAGAAGAATGTGTCTCAAGACAGTTTCTGAGTCCTTGCTAGAGCAAGATACATTATATCTACTCCTTCCCTTTAATCCATTATGCCAATTATATTGGCAGACAAGGACATTAGATTGGTTTGACATCATCAGTTCTTAACGCACTCAAGTAGGCAGTCTTTTATCCTCTTACTGTCTTCTGCTGCTTTTGAATTGATTGTTTAAGAGTTTGTTCCAGAATATTTCTGGGAATTGAAGTCAACTGCTCTGTAATTGTCTGGATCCTTCCCCTACCCCCTCTGTCCACACTCACCACATGCTCCCCTTCTTAAAGATTCCCTTTTCTAGTCCTTTGGGACTTCTGTGGTTGAATTGCGGTAGATTTCTGACAATGTTCTTAAGCCCAAAGGGATGAAAATTGTTTGTCCTAATTCCTTTTTCCTAGTGCATGTGGTGAAAGTCATAAGACCCTTCTGAATTGAATACATTGATTTAGTAAATATCGAACCTCTTTTTTTGGCTTACTTTCCTGCTGATTGTTAAATATCATTTTGTTAAGCCTCAGCAAACTAATTTTTGGGAGGAGTGAAGCCCAGAATATAAACAAATTTTCTGCACCACTTGTTATTGCTCTTTTTTCCTGGTGCCCTAACTTTTTTACAGCAAGGGACTTCCTTCAGTATTTGTTGAAGTGTATTTTACTGATAGAAGAAATAAATCCTATTTGACAGACTGTAATCTTCTTCATCTTTTCTTCTTCTTACATGCCTAAATCTAAGCAGAGAAACAGTCCCTTAGAGAGGCATAAGACTTTACTTTTGAATGAGGCAAGTGTCCAAATGTCTGGATTAAGAGAGATAACTATACAAACATTGGGAAAAAAACTACAGTGTCAGGAGAGGCATTTTCTGACTGACTTCATGCCTTTTTAACACTAAATTTGGATCTCTTCTGTGGTTAGATTGCTTCCATCTTTGTACCTTTCAAACTGGCATATCTCATAAACATAAAATCCATGTATGTAGTTTGAATATTTCAGTCATACACCTGGGGGAGTGCTAAAATAGTACCAAAAATAATCTCTCAAGTGGAGAGCAGAAGTGCCTTGTACGAGTCAGAGAATGTTTCTGTATGAACTTCTATTCCTTTAAAATATTAATTTATATTTATGTATCACATTCCACTGAAAGATCTCCATATTTTTGGAAATGCTGATTGGCTCTGCTGTGGTGAATCCTATGAATCCTAGGAAGAAAACACCTACAATTTAGATCAGGGGAATCAAGCACAGAGGATAAATTACTTACCTAAGGTTACACAGAAAGTCTCTGAAGGACCAGGATTAAAAACCAGGCTCCTAACTCACAGGCTTTTGTCTTGTTAGCCTTCCCCAATACAAAAAACTTATTATAGTAAAATTGCCTTCTTTAAAATGTGGTTAACTGCTGCAATCTAATAACATTAGGAAAATTATTAATAATAATAATAATAAAAATAAAGAAATCTCTTTAGTATCCATCTGTTGTAACTTCCTTTCAGTCTGCTTTCAAGGACTTGGTCTACAGAGAGACTTCACTGAGCAGACAAGATTCCTTTCTTTTAATTAGAACATTAATATTCCCACTGTTTCCTTAGCTTCTCAGACTAATTTTAATTCTTCTCCCTCCAGTCACTTGGCAAAGAATGTGAAGACTTAGTATCAGGATGAGGTTCCGTATGCAGGGCTTTCTGAGTCACAAAACGTAAGGCAGTGTTGTTATACCTGACAATTTTTTTTTTTCTGTGCAGTGGTATCCACGCAAACAAATGTCGCGTTATCTCTGTACCACAGCAGGATTCATTTGCTTTGCTCCTTCACTCCCCTGAGCAACATTTTCCTCTATTTTGAACTGAAGGGAATTATGTCATGAAAGTGTGTTTAAAATGGTCGCAATGTAACAAAAAGTTTACCCTTCCAAATAATGCTACTACTACGACTACGACTAAAAAGCCCTTCCAATAAGCATGTTGCTTAGCAACATGAGGCATAGAGCTGGAGCAACTGTTGGAGTCCGTTCGAATTGACAAGGGATCTGCACATGAGTGATGGAGCCACCCTAGCTGGTAGCTCTGGCAAGCAGCTTTAAAAAAGGATGGTAAACCACCAAAATTACAGATAGAGAAGGTGGAATGACCTTCATGATGAGAGAAGGATGGTAGAGTACCGCAAAAGAAAAGAAATAGCAAAATGGGAGAAAGGAAAGTGAACGGGAAATCAAGGCAGAGTAAAAAAAAGATTATTAGGACTGCATTGAAACAGATATTCTGGCCTGAAAATTTGATTAATGTTCATCCCTAAGCAATTACAAGAAACAATTGTGCATGATAAATATAAAGTGACATGAATAGGAAAATTTGGGTATGTGCATTAGCACAACCCAAAGTGCAGTGATCACTGTGCCTGTTCATTCACACACTTGTGTGAACTTGAGAGGGAGCTGGGAGCTGCTTATGCAGAGCAGACTTCCAGTCACTAGCTGGACATGCTTTAGTGATCTCTATCCCAGCTCCACTGCTTTAGGATGGGAAGAGCACAGAAGGGGTAAAACAATGTATAGAGTGTTTCTCTACGCTCTGTAAATTTGATGTGCTTGAATATTCATAACATTTGAATAAACATTAAAACAGCCCATATCAGTAGTTTTCAGTTTGCACACCTTTGAGGTCACAAGTCAGTCATCACATGCTTTAAATTGTACATGACTACCAGATTTTCAGCTGCAGTTTAGATGTACACAGCCACTGAGGAGTCTGAGCTGGGCCAGGTGTGTGTTAGAGCAGGTGTGGGAGTACAGAGCATGTTTTCATTCCCCAGCATTTGAACTGACTTGTGCTATGTCTCTCACAGGATCCAGTTTTCACTTTCTGTAGTCCTTTGGAGTTTATACTCAGACTTTCTATGTGTGGAAGTGTGCGCGTCAATAATTGTTAACATGCTATACATTTCTTTCAGGGCTTCCTACCTGAGGGCTTTCAAAATGCTTTAGAGTTTTAATGAAAAGGAATATGCACTGTGTCCAAATTCTGCTTACACTAATGTCAATTCATAACAACTGCATGGATTTTAACGGTGGTGCCAGATTTACACCACTGTGTCTGAATGCAGAATGTAAGCTGCTCTGCCTACACTAGTAGCTTTTAATGCATAAGAACACAACACACAGCAATGGCTTCACTTTCTCCCCTGGAAGGTTATCATCTCTGGACTCAAATGTGGCAAGTCTTTAACAAAACCAGTGTGGCTGTTCAAAATAGGCTAATAATCCTCTCAGATACAATCAGAAAAACTGTTTGGGTCGTGTGAATTCAAGGAGTTTACAAATTTTGTATTTGATTTCAGATGATTAATTATAGCAATCCCTTTAGTAGCTCAAGGGAGAGACATTTTAAATCACATCTTTTAGCCTTTTTGAAAACTGAAATTGATTTAGTATTTTGACATGATTCATTATTTAGGTACTGATATAAATTTATGTGTTTCTTTCTATTTGAGAGAAAAATACCAAGTTTCCTTACAGTCATGTGTTACTAGCTACTGCATAAATATGTGAAAAGTGGAAAAAAAAAGGTATTTTCCAGTCAAAACCACTAAATACCTCTGGGTCAATGCCATGTTCCATTAGTTATCTTAGTGTACATGGGATTTAGTGGTGCTTTTTTAAATTGTTTTTTAAATATGAACAGATAGTATTGAATACTCTCCACACTGAAGTGAAAATGCATGTAGCACCAGACTCGAGAAACAGGGAGAGAAGATAGTCTTATCAATTGCTATGCCAGTTAATCAAACTTAGATCTGTTAAACAGACAGACAGTAGATGCCTGAGTTTTCCTTCTCTTCTGTCGCATGTTGAGTATAATATTTGAATGTCACAGCCCACTTGTTTCCTCCTTCGAGCATTCTCTCCTGATAGACTTTGATCTTGATGTTTCTGTCCGTGATTAATGCGTTCAGCTGCGCCTGTGTGGCTGGAGCCATCTGGGTTGTGGTCAGCAGGCCTTCTAAACCCATCCTTCTGGTACTTACTGAATGTGACCTATGGTAATACAATGTATTTGACACCCGTATTTAGGAACTTCTCATTGATACAGAACATTGTGATGTGTGTATTCAGTAACCCATGTTGGACTTAAAGACTTCTCCTAATACAAGTTCAATATGCTGATCCCTACCTGCCCTTGTTGTAGGAGCACAGAGGATCTAAGGTGTGCCAGCATTGCATGGCAGAACTCAG
Source organism: Oxyruncus cristatus (assembly GCA_013399855.1). Classification (NCBI taxonomy): domain Eukaryota; kingdom Metazoa; phylum Chordata; class Aves; order Passeriformes; family Cotingidae; genus Oxyruncus; species Oxyruncus cristatus. The sequence continues at coordinate 1,032,382 of VXAY01005482.1, forward strand.
TGCTGTGTTTCCACTGCTGGCACCAGAGAAGCTAGCAGAGGGATGGAAAATAGATGTGGTATTATGACAGTATGTCTAAGATGACAGATTTCAGGACAGCAGCATAGGTGCATGTTGTGGGTTTACCAGCCCCCCCACCCAATCAAAAGTTTTAGTAGCGCCTCTGCAAATGACAAATTTAAGGAAACAGAAAAGAAGCCTGTGGCACAGAAGAAATTCCAGGTTGGAGGAGAACAAGAGATAGCAATGTAGCCTCCAAGGTCAGTGTAACAGGAGGGAGGAGGAGAGGCCTGGGGGAACTCCCTCTCCCCCTCCAGCAGGAGAAAAGACTTAAAAACTAAACCCCTGCCACCTGTGGAAGATTATTTTGACTAAGGAGACCCTCCTGCAGCTCATGAAGGAGCTTGTGCCAGAGCAGAGAAGTGCACGGAGGAAGCCGTAACTCCTTGGGAGGCCTAAGATGAAACAGAGTCTTGCTGGAGACCTGTGGCCCATGGAAAGAGCAGCCTATGCTGGAGCAAGTTATTCTGGGTAGGACTTGTGATCCCAGTTAGGGATTTATGCTGGTGCAGATCATTTGTGACCCTAAGGACAGGAGAGTATGGAAGAACTGTTGTTCAAGGGTAGACTCGCGCTGGAGAAGTCCATCAAAGACTGTCTCCCGTGGGAAGGGACCCCACAAGAAACAGGGGATAGACTTGATGCCATTATGCCCTGTAACAGTGGTGAAGACCCTGGTGCAGCAAGTTGTCCCCTTGCAGTCCATGGAGGACCTCACTAGGCCCGAGTACCCCCCAGCCTCCGGTCCTGGCCCAGGGAGGAGAGGCAGGCCTGAGTCCAGAGGTTGACATGCAGCAGAGGGAAAGAGAGAGAGAGATTTCCAGCTACGATGGATCGGAGCTGTCGCCCTAGAGATAAGTCCTGCAAAATTGATTTAGAGGAACTGTAACCCTGAAAGTAAAGAAGAAACTTTCTTCCTCCTGGACTGATACAAGGGGAAGGGGTAATTTGTACATATATAGAATTTTCTTCATAAGAAAACCTAGTTAAAATTGTTGCATAAATTATTCTTTAGTTTTTATCCTGCTAGTAATAAATTTAATATTATTCCCCATGTTAAGTCTCTCTTTTCTGTGTAAAACTTCTCTCAACTTGTAGCACTTATGTAAAGAGTTTGAAAAAATTGGTCCAGAATAAACCCATGACAGTGCATACACTGTCATGGATGCACATCGGCTCCTGCAGAGAGAAACCACACTGCTTTGCTCCAAGTGGGCATAGTCTAAAAGGTCTCCTATGAGACTGTGAAGACCAACTTATTAGTACCCTTCCTCAGGCACAAGCAAACTCAGTAACCCATCTGTTCAGCTCACCTGTTCGGTAGATAAAGGTTTCTGGGAGATTGTTTTGAACAAGATCTGCTAGAAACAAAGAACCACCTTTGTACCTACCAGTTTAATGCTCTCAGTGTCCCAAAGGAAGTACATGGCATATATATTTTTCTCATCAAAACAACTTCCAAAATCCCACAGTCTGGGAGACTATGTTCCCTGGCTCCCTCTTCAGAGAAGTCAAGGAAATAAAAGCTTCACACTTGACCAACATTACTTGCACCCCATGCACTGGTGGCTGGTACTAAATGCTGGGATGACAGGAACAGGACAGGCAGTTCTGTGGAACCAACAGCTGTTGCTTGCAGGCAGCTCAGCTGTGTCAAGCCTGGCTGGTTCCTGCTTGTGTATGCTACTTCTGCCTTTGGTTTCACTGCTCATATCATTGAGATTGATGATGTGCTGTGGGATAACTTCTGTTCTCTAACTTAAAAACAGCTTGCATGACATAATGTCTGTGGTCATTTTACCTAGCAGTTACCAGTTTTTAAAGGGTGGCAGCTGTCATCTCATGCTAGCTAAAATGTTTTATTTCAGAGTTTATTGCATTTCTGGTCAGTTTTGAAGAGATGAGGGAATAGAATGTCCTTCTCTTTCCTGGTCCTCTGTCTTCTTTCCCCTTGCTATGCTAATTTAGGTGCCAAATACAGTGCCCTTCTCTTTGAATGCCACAGTGTAAATTTGCTGCAGCCTAGGGTTGCTGTGCGTGCTGGTCTGACACTCTCCAGCTATTTAGGATGTGTCAGTGCCAAGAACTGTCATCTTTGCCTGTTGCATGCACCACATTTGTTTCTCACAGGTCTATTCATTAAATAAGTGAAAGGATTTATGTAGTTGTTTTGTTGTTTGGCTTTTGGTTTTGTTTTGTGTGTGTGGGTTTTTTTGTTTTGGTTTTTTTTGTTTGTTTGTTTGTTTTTGTTTTTGTTTGTTTGTTTTTTAGTGGTTGGGTTTTTTTTTTACCCAGCAGTCACCTCCTTGTTAGAAGTGTTCCATTCTTGGTCTTGAGGAAGCTCTCAAACCCAGATATGGTGGGTGGCCCAGATGGTGTCTCAGCTGAAGAAGGAGATCTTGAATAGAGTGGAATATAATACTCAGCAGAATACAGACCACTGCTGCATCTCTCAGGTGTTAAGGGCATAATGTATCAGCCACTTCAGAACAAATTAATAAATGAACAGAATTGCCTAGGAGAGGGCAGAGAGTGCATAATTGGCATCAAGTGTGTTATCAGGACATGCTTCAGATAACAGTTTTCAAAAGCTACATGAGAAAATGACCTACTTAAAAAAGGCATGAGAAAAAAGCCAAAACTAGACTTGTATCTATTTCCGGTGATTATTTGAGTAGAAATTTAAAGATCTCTCAGTGCTTTCTGAAGAGAGAGAAAGAAATACAGCTTTTCTGGCCTATGCTCCATCTACCAAGAGAAGCGACTTTAAAGTTAAAAACTTCCTGTGAGTTAATGCCAGAGCTACAGTAGCTATTGCAGTTGCCAAAAGAGGCATTTACAATGCTGGTATCTTACTTATTCCTATGAATCTTTCTGAGATGAAGACTGCACTCCACATGGTCTTTATTGGAAATTACATTTGTAGATACACAGTTTTATGTAGTAATTTCTTTATGTCCTCATTGTGACACATTAGCCTCTCCTTGTCGTATCAGTCTCCTCTAGAAGTAGATAGAGGTATTTCTCTGCTGCCTTTTGTACTTAGAGACATGTTATATCTACTACCAGAGCCTCTGATAACCCAAAAACAGAAATGAAAGGAATTCTTTCATCCAAAGAAAAGACCGTGGTACACCAATATCTTAAAATGGTTGCACTGATTTTTTTTTGTGTTTGCCATGATATATAACTCTTATTTTACTGTTCATCTATTTTCTAAGCTTTCTAAACTTCCATAAATTAAGTGACATTTACCAAAACAAAACTGGCAAGAGATGTTTAAGGGAACTGTAAAACAGGTAGGTAGGGATACATCTTTTCAATTCTGGGTAAAAAACTGAGAGATGATTATGATCTTGTATTTTTACATTACTTTCAGATTGTAATGCATAACATTTTCATCAATCTGTGTACAAATTCATCAAGCTACTTACTACAAAATACTTACTAGTGCCAGAACTGTCATGCACAGAGCACGTGTGAACATGCCTTCCACAGCAGAGCAAGTACAGCTCTGTGCACCTTTCATCTCTCTGTTTCTAATGAAAGCACAAATGAGGAGGATATTCTCAATATTACGGCAGACCTGAATGAAAACTTTTGCTATGTAGTCTGTGATTTTTCCCACTTTGATTTGAAAACCAATGGTGTCAAGAACTGAAAACTCTCAGGTTTGTAAATGTTCATTTATTCCTAGTTTTCTGCAGCAGATAATGCTACAGCAGCTATTGCAGTTGCCAAAGGAACTGCTTAAAGTGCTGGTATCTGGTATATGAAAATAGTGTGGGCTGGTGTATGATTCAGACTGCATCATCAGCCATTGGCAGCGTTCTTTGATGGGCTTCTGAAGGTTTTGACCCTGCACTTGCAGTGCTCAATACATTCAGCACTCCCATTAGCCTTGCATCACGTCAGGTGTTACTAACTGGGACAGTGGCCCTGTAGAGAAAGCTGGTGGTGGGCTTAGAGGTAAGAGTGGGTAATAGGGGAAATTGAGACTGAACTGAGACTGGATTGGGAAACCTAACTGGAAGAGAGGAACTGTAGTAAAGAGGAGAAAGGGAGGAAAAATGTCACTTCAGGCGGAAGCAGCTTGTGAAGGAAGAGCTAATAAGCTATTCCTATACTGTTGAACAAGGTAGTACTAAGCTCTGGCTGTGAAGATGGCTAATACTCTCTGGCCACATCTAAACTGTTCCATGTTTTCATGCTCCAGAGCAGAGAGGCTGTACCCAATTTGATTGTTGTCTACCTCTGGCTACTCGTGGCCCTTTCCAATGGGAGATCTGGGAGAAGGCTAGTTGGCCTAAATGAAAATATGTCAGATGCAGTTCCAGCAATATATTAGTACAAAGTATAGGTGAAGAACTTTTAGGATCAGAGTGCTGATGTCCTGAAACATTTCTATTTTCTAGTATGGACAAACTTTGAAATTATGCTAAACCTTTGACAATCTGCTGCTGTAATCAGTTGTCCACTTCAGATGGAATGTGTTTTTCCCACTACATTATAGTTTTTCTCTTGACTCATATGACAGAAGAGCCTTCACGAGGAAAGATAAAAAATCATGTTAGAGGAGTATTTTCAAGGCTACAAAATCAAGCTTTCAAAAAATTTGGAAATATCAAAGCACTTCTGATGGATATACATTAAGGTAACCTTCAACCACATAATTGCATGCTGTTTTTCCCAGGACATTTACCTCACTCCGTGCATGCAGTAGATAGCCTTGGCTTTTCAATCATAGTGTCTGCTAGTAAATAATTTCTGTTACAGTCCAAGCACATCACTTGGTTTTGCTGACCATACTGGAAATCACCTGAGGATGTTATTCTGTTAAGTTTGTGTAGGCAAAATTATGAAAACTCAAACAGAGGAAGAGATTATATATTAAGGGAACGAAGAGCAATCAGAGTCATACTGAGTGTATTCATATGCATGTGGTAGGCACCAATGCAGTCAGTTTGCTGTTTGCCAGCTCGGCCAGACAGAGGGGCTGGAAGCTGCAAGACCCCCTGGATGCGGGAGGGTTCACTGGACAATAAACCCAAAGCATAGCTGTGATTTGGGCTCAGCACTGACTTACAAGTGCAATGTGAACATGAGGCCAGCTGCAGCTGTCCCTGTAGAAACATTCACAGTGCTCCGAGGGAAGCTGTCGGTGTGGGCTTGTCGGTGTGGGCAGTGTGTCAGTTCAGCAGCACAGCTGTACGCTGCTTGTGCTCCCCTCTGCTTTTCCCATCTTGTTGCTGGGAGGACAGAGTTGTGTGGCCTGCAAAGAATGAAGCTGCCATGCCTTAGACAGTCTGCTATGAAGAGGAGTTATAGGTGCCAGAGATTTTTATTTGTGCGTTCTTTTTTATTTGTTAATGTTACCCTGTGTTTCTTATGCTTTGAATGTATTTTATTAATAATAAAGAAGAGGCTCTATTTCTAGTATTTTTCATCAGGGGGTTCCAAATGACAGGTACTTATAGATAGAAGCATTGTCACCTCCTCCTTTTTGGGCTGTACCAGTGTGCAACGACCATCTAGTGAATGGGGTTTGTAAATCGCAGTATGGAAGTTTGTTGAAACTGCCAGTGGCTAATTCACTGGTACATGCTCTCAAGTCTGTTGGATTTTGCTCGCTCTTTTACCTGAACAGTAGTCTGCAATTTAATTAATTACTGACCAGTCCTAGCAGTATCTTTTACCCTATTAAATTAATCACCTTCTCTTTCTTCAAAGCTCAGCTGGCCTTTTATAGCAATAAAGAATTACTTAATTTAATCTAAGCCCTTTTACAATGTTTACCACATTCAATCTCTTTACCAGACTACCTGTGAAGTTGACCTGGCTTCTCGGAAAGGATTTCCTCTTTCCTTGGAAGTGATTTCTTGAGTGATGACCCATTTTCAAGGAGACAGCATAATTCTCTAACACCTCCTTAAGAAATTAACCCTCTTCTTATGGAAGAGTAGAAGAAATCTGGGCACCAGCTTCTTTGTCTGGCACACTTCCATTCCCTGTGAATGGTGGTTCTCTCCTCAAGCACGGATTCCACTACTTCGATGACTGCAGTCCTGACCTTTTCGTGAACTTTTCTTCTGTCTCCTGGGAGGTGTGTTTGAAAACTATTTCAATTTATGGTGCCTTGCTTGACTGTGCAAGTTTTTTTCAGGCAAACACAGAGGCCAATTAAGTGTGATATGGGTCCTTTATTTGTCCTTCAGATTTGCATGAGAGATTACAGTTTTGAAATAGAAATAGGTTTGAAGGAATATAACAGCTGAGAATTTTCAGGTATAAATTTTTGCTATACTTCCAACAGAATGTGAGAAATGGTCTCTCCTGCTGCAATTTAGTCCTTAGCAGTCCATCACTATAACTAGCCTTTAAACATAGTTCTTTCTGGAGTCCTTCACAACTCTAAAGTTTCCCCAATGGTGATACTAAATTGAGGCAAACATCACTTTTTAGAGAGCCAATATTTAAAGTGCAAAAGTTCCTCACTTTAATAATTCATACTGAGCAGGATTCAACTTAACAATTGCTCATTTGGATGAATAAACAACAGGGGGTGGTAGCTCAGCTGGAATAAATTACTGTAATATCATTTCAGTCACTAGTGTTACAGCAGTTTAGACCAGTTGAGGCTTTTGCCACACATTTTTATTTAGATTTTATTTTTCATTTACTCTGGCATTCATAATTATAGTAGATGTCAACTTCACATAATTAATTGATTCATGCAGACAGTCCCCTTGGAAACTGTCCCCTAACAAGGGTGTAAGAAGTATGGTACTCATTTTACAGATGATCGACTAAGGTACAAAGGGATGCTTTTTAAAGACATTGACATTTTTAAAATGTCCATTGTCTCGACATTTTAAAAAAATTGCATCATAGTATTGCAGAACCATAGAAATGTTGTCTGTTGACCTCTGAAAGCCTTGAGTCCACACCCCTGCCAGAAGCAGGACTCATACCAGAACAGGTCAGCCACTGCTTTGTCCAACCAAGTCATGAAAACCTGGAAGCATGGAGAGTCCATAACTTCTCTAGACAACCTGTGTCAACACTGAATTGACCTTCTCATGATTTTCCCCCACTCTATTATTTAACTTCCTAAACCATAATTTGTGGTGGTTGCCAATCTTTATATCACTTTAGCTCTAATTTTTATAATTGTTCTCAGTAGTGATAGGAAGCTAATTAACACACCTTTGGCCCACTTTTCTCTCAGATTAAACCAGTCTGACTCCTTCCAATTGTCATTGCAGGCCATGTGCTCTTCTCCTTTGGCTATCTCAGTAGCCCTATACTGGACCTTCTCCAATCTCTCAATATTGGATTTTCCCTCTAAATTCTGCCCTCTTGTACCTTAATATCTTTAAAATTCCATTCCAAATACAAAGATTGAGTAATCTGCTCCAAGACAACCAAGAAAATGATTAGTAATATTTTCCAAGGAATTTAGGAGCCAAAAGAGATAGACAAGAGATTGCAGTGATTTTCAAAATTACCCAGACAGCTATCAGCTTCTCTAGGTACCTAGTATAGTCTTGGCCTGCTTCCTACTGACTCTCAGGCAGACTTTCTCTTGTATCATAGAGTGAAGCACATAGACTTGGCCCCATTGTAATTGCTTATGAAACAAAAAGTAGGTGGATGTAGATTAAAATCACACTTAGGGAGTTGTGTGTGAAGCAAGGATACCTATAAAGGTTTGTTTGGAAAGGTGCATAATGATTGATGACCTGCCAAGTATTGTCATTAATGAATCGACCAGAGATCCATTTTTTACTATTCTTAAAAGTATTGTTTCTGCCTGGATATTTGTTTGTTTGCGCACAGGTTGTTAAATTTTTGGATCTTTATCCCTATAAATATCCCCAGAAATAGTACAGAGGTAGCATATGGTCTTTGGATATTGTTCAACTTCTAGAATGAAGTGATTAAGTTTATTAACATTGTTTAATACATTTACATTGCCATTGCATCTGGGAACCGTAATCATTAACCGGAGGACCTACTTCAACTCCATGCACTATTAAAATGCAGAACAAAGAAATAATCCCTGGTGCAGCCAGTGTTCAGTGTAAGCATGAGGAAAGCAGACGAATATAAGCACAAAAGCAGTAAAAAGACATTGGTTGGAAGGATAATCAGGACTGTCAGGATACCAGAGAATACTATGAATTTTTGTAGGTGTCACAGTATTGGAAAAGGAATGTGGTTCTCATTTGTGGAAGAATAATGGGACTGAAGTAAGGTCTGAGAAGAAAAAATAGTAGCTTTGCATCACATATGTTAAACATAAACTGATGACAGGACTCTCATGTAACAGTGCAGGGTTTTTGTGAGGACACAATAAAGGAGATAAAATTACCTCTTAAGTTTCTCTGTTGGCTGGACTAAAGAGCTGCTGGAGGTGCAAGGACTCTTGTGGAAGCTGAGGCTACCTGTAGATAATTGCTGTCTCTGACAAAGTAAATGTATTAAAACTGTGGTAGATAGGAAAGAACTAGGTGTGTGAACAATAAATTTGAGACAGTTCTTTTGTATCCCAGGAAAAGGTGTGAAGCAGTGGGGATAATTACTTTGTAGAATACTGGTTTTGTCCCCGTCCTTTCAGCTGTGCCACTACTATAATTTCTGCTGTTTAGTGTATTTGTCAATATCAGCTTGACATACTGATCAGCAGTATGTTTCTCCTTCTACATAACAGAACCACAGAATCATCAAGGTTGGAAGAGACCTTCAAGATCATCCAGTGCATCCATCAACACAGCAAAGCCATTATCATTCCTACAGCATATCTCCAAGTGCCACATCCAGACCTCTTGAATACTTCTGGAGATGGTGACTCCACCACCTCCCTGAACAACTTATTCTAAGGTCTAATTACTCTTTCAGTGATTTTTTTTTTTTTTCTGATATCTAGTCTGAACCTCCCCTGGTACAGCTTAAGGCCATTTCCTCTTGTCCTTTCATTTCAGATGTAGCAGAAGAGACCAACCACACATCCCTACAACCTCCTTTCAGGTAGTTGTAGAAAGCAATGAAGTCCCTCCTGAGCCTTCCCTTCTCCAGGCTAAACAACCCCAGCTCCCTCAGCCAATCCTATTATGCTCCAGATCCTTCACCAGCTTTACTGCCTTTCTCTGGACTCATTTCAGCAACTCAGTGACCTTTTTGAAATGAGAGGCCCAAAACTGAACACGGTATTCCAGGTATGGTCTCTGTATTTACAAGTACAGAGGGGCGATCTCTTTCCTAGTCCTACTGACCACACTGTTCTCAATACAGGCCATGATGTCATTGGCCTTCTTGGCCACCTGGGCACACTGCTGGCTCACATTCAACGTGCTGTCAACAGCACCCTCGAGTTTCTTTCTGCTGAGCAGATTTCCAGCCATTCTTCTCCCAGCCTGTAGCACTTGATGGGTTGTTGTGACCCAAGTGCAGGACCCAGCACTTAGCCTTGTTGAATCTCATACTGTTGGCCTCTGCCAACTGATTCAGCCTGTTGAGATCCCTCTGCGGAGTCTTCCTGCTCTCCAGCAGATCAACACTCCCACCCAACTGGTGTTGTCTGAGAACTTAGTAAGTTCAATCCCCTTGTCCAAATAGTCAATAAAGATATTAAACTGGACTGGCCCCAATATTGAGTCTTGGAAAACCTCACTAATGCCTGGCTGCCAGCAGGATTTAATTCCGTTCATCACTGCTCTCTGGGCCTGGCCATCCAGCCAGTTTTTTACCCAGCGAACACTGCATCTGTCCAAACCATGGGCTACCACCTTCTCAGGGAGAATGCTGTGGGAGACCATGTCAAATGTTTTACTCAAGTCAAGATAGACAACATCCACAGCATTTTCCTAACCCACTAAGTATATCACTTTGCCATAAGAGGCTGGTTAAGCAGGACCTTCCTTCCTAAATCCATGGTGGCTGGGCCTGATCCCCTGGTTGCCCTGCACATGCTGTGTGATGGCACTCAAGATGATCTGCTTCATGACTTTCCCTGGTACTAAGGTCAGCCTGACAGGCCTGTAGTTCCCCAGATTCTCCTTCTAATCCTTCTTGTAGGTGAGTGTTACATCTGACAATTTCCAGTCAACTGGGACTTCTCCAGTTAACCAGGACTCCTGCCAAATACATGAAGTGGCTCTGTAAGCTCTTTTGCCAGTTCCCTCATTACTCTCAGATGAATCCCTTCTGGGCCTATAACCTGTGGGTGTCCAACTGGCACATCAGGTAACTAACCATTTTCTCCTGGACTATGGGGGCTCAGCTCCCTGTGACTAACTTCCAGCTCTGGAAGCTCAATACCCTGAGGATAATTGTTTTTGGTGTTAAAGACTGAGGCAAAGAGAGTATTAAGTACCTCAGCCTTTTCTTCATTCCCTGACACTATGCCAGCCTCAGTTTGCCTCTGTTGTATAAAATTTGCAAGGAAACCTGAGTCCTGCAGCAGGCTGCAGTGTTCTGTAGTCGGGGGGCTTGCAATGGTGGTAGTAATTTTTGTCCCTTTTACTGAGGGACTGTTGACATGGTACTTAGTGTTCAGGAGCTGGAGTGAAGTTTTGACCACCTGGATAAGCTTCTGTCTCATTAACCCCTTCCATTATTTCTCAGCTCTTAGCATCAGGAGGTGAGCAATAGGAAGATCACAGGCAAAGTAGCCATTTAATTAACACATCAGTGCACCATCTGCCATTCCTTCCTGACTCACCAGAGAAGAGCTCTGCTCTCACTGCTCGCCTTGACCTTACCAAAAACTTCATTAAGAGTTGAGAGACGGGCTATGTTAAGCATGAAATGTAGAAAAAACAGAGAGGCACTTAATGTATAATGAATTGCATGAGTAGTTATGGTAAGAGTTAGGTAACATCCTGGTAAGGGGAAGGAAGTGGGCAACTAGAAAAGAGATCTAGTAGGAGAGTGATGGATATGTGAGAGAATAAGAATTATCCTTAATGATTAATTCCTCTCTCAGACATGCTTATTGAAAAATATTTTTTTCTTTTAATGTTGAATATCAGGGAATCAGGAACAGGAGTTGGTCCTGGTTTTGCCTGTATAAAGTATCTTGGTTGCTTGAACCACTGTGAGACAATGGAACCATGTGGATTCATCTAACATGATAAACTTAGAAATGTACAGATGAGATGAAAAGGATTTTATTTCAAATTCTAAATGGTCTTCTGAAATGTGAGATGTACCTAGAAACTAAATATGTCTTCCTTATCTGGGTAACCTATAGTTGAAAATAATTCCTGTAGAGCTTCAGATATAACTAGAGGATTTAAACCACACCTGTGAGCGTGGACCCTAAACTAGCTACCTGTACTGAGAGAGATTTATTTCTTAATTTGTTTCCTCTGGGAACACCAGTAGGATTTGAATCACTGAAACTGAGTTTTCTCAGAATGTGAACACCAGAGAAAATGAAAGAACAGAAATAAAGGGACTTGGAAAGAAGACCTCTGCCCACAGGAAGACAGAGTCAGGTCTTTTTCTTTGGGCGTTCTCTGAGGCCAAGAGTCTTTCAATGACATCCTGAATGACAGTCCCCTCTGAGATTTGTTTGTATATTTGCTCCTTGCCTTTCTTACCAGCCTACTGGTGTTGAGTCCTTTTGCAAGCTCCTCGTTTGCCAAGATTTCACACTTTTCCTGAGTTATAGAGATGTTCTTGATGTTCTTGCTCAGATGCTCACAAGTAAGGCTGAATCCTCCTGTCTCCTCGGAGCATTTTGCCTGAGCTGTGGTCCAGTAAGCAGTACCATTAAACCTAATACTCTTTTCTATGCAAAAGCATACCATGGAACCACATTACAAAAGTGGAGAAAAAGATGCTGCTTTCTGTACTACTTGGCATAACTGTGAAATAACATTTGCCTGTGTAATCCCTCTAATATAACAAAATCCTCTTTGAATAACCTCTACATTTTGTACTTAAATGTGAACGACAAAGAGTAAACCCCATAATTAGCTTATATTACTTAAAAATTAGATTCATTTAAAAAAAAAAGTGAAATATTTATGGTGATAAAGTTTAAAGCTATTTGAACTTGAATAAGACGTGAAAGCCCTTAAAAATATATATATATCTTAATATACTATTCTTACAGGTTTTGTTGTATTCTCATATAACTTCAGAATAAGACAAGCATTAATAGACAGGACAACTCACCTAGCTTGTTTTTCTAGCTGAATAAAGTTAGTGTTCTGAAAGATTACAGCAGATGAAGGTTTTCCTGTTACAAACCAACTAGTTCTCGAATGTGTGTGACTGTTTCAAATACCTTTGTGGAGCAAAAGAAAAGGAACTCTTGTTGGATTTATTCCAATTATGTTGCTGAATTTGAGGTAGAACTATGCGTCAAAACTCTGAAACACTCTTCTTGCTTTGCTTTTCCAGCCCTATCCCTAAAGATCCTTAATTTTTTTTTTTCTACAATCTGTCTTTCAGAAATTCCTTTCTAGACAGTCTTTTGTTTTACCCTTCAATGTAATCTCACCGAGGCATCTAATACAAAGCCTTAAGAAGCATCAGGTTAACCCACATAATCCCTCCTCCAGCCCACCCTTTGGTTTCTAGCCAGGCTTGGGTTCACCTACTGCTTGTACATGATTTGATAAGAATAATCTTTCCTTGTCTGACCCTGATTCCTTTATTCTCATCCTCCAGGCATTTTGTCTGACTTCTCATGCTATCAGACAAGACATTCTTTCAAGTCTCTAAAAACAATGTGCAGTTTTAGATACCTTGCTCTGTCATTTCATTTTCACCTTACTTTATCTAATTACTTCTTTCTGTGCCCAAAAGCCTCTATTTTTACACTTTGACTTACCTGCTAGAGGTTTATACTAACATACCTTAACTTTATCCCTATAAAAAACCCCAATGTGTACTGAAGCTACATTTTGTTTTTCTGAGTTTCTTTTATCAACAAACAAATCTCTGAAGTAGTAGCCAAGTATTTAGATTCAGGAGCATGTATTTCTTAAGTGGATCCTACCTTCTCCTTCATTTAAAATCTAAAGGCCCATTGCCATTTACATTCATATTTTAAAGCAGAAAACTTAAAGTCTTCATCTTCCCATCTTGTCTATGAATTACAGGTCTGGACATTTTCTAAAATCTGAAGATGCTTTTGGTTAAACCTGTTGTTGGTTTTGGGCAAAGCATGAGAAAGTGGATGGACTATAAGGTGTTGCATTTTTTATTTGTTTGCGTGAAACCAGAGAAAAGTTATAATCAATGGTCCAGTTAGGCCCTCTTACCTGCAAAGTATTCATTGCTATTACTACTGATGCAGAGAGACAATTCCCTTTAGGCTTTGGTGTCAAATACTGTTCCCCTTTGTGGCTTTTAAAACCTCAGTAGTTTGCTAGGGCTGTACAGCAAGTCAGTGCAAACTATTGTTGTTGAATTACTAAACATTTGAAAATAACTATTTATTAGTACACTAATAAAACACTGTGTTATATTGCTGTAAAAGCCACCATGACCATAAAAAGAAGTCAAACCCGTAAGTCATGTATCACTTTTTGAAAATCTACAGTGAATACTGCAAGAAAGCAGCTCACATGGTCACCAACAGCACTGGAGATGTTTATAATAATTTATAATACAACATGTCAAGAACAGAGAGACCTGGCATTACAATGTTTGCATTAGGGTACCTGCAGCAAGCAGTGCATGAGACTACTATAAAAATATGGATATATTGAAAGAGTGTTCAGCCTTTTATTAATGATCCTTAGAGAGGTTTTTACATTCTTCCATATATTTTCTTGCAGGAACTGTCTACTTGATCTATTATATTCAATAAAGAGACCTTGTTTGCATTGACATCTGCAGTTTTGGAAATAGACAAATAGAAACTATCAAAATTAATGTATTGATAATGGTTATCTTTACACTCTTCTTTTAGTTCTGGTGTTCCATACTCCAAAGATACAAATGATTTTAACTAATCTGAAGCAAAGCAGATCTTATTTTTGCTTTATGTGGTAGTACTGCAATGTACTTCATTGTAAAACAGAAGTGAGTTGTTCCAAAGGGCTCAGGTGTCTGCCAACCAGTGCCAGGCTGTCAACCCTTCTGTGTACTGGGGAGTAGATGCTCACTGGTGTAGACGCTCTGACTTTAGCCAGTGGTACTAAGTGAATAACTGGTGCCCAAAGTGTCTAAGGACATGAGGACTTAGAACTAAGGATGTTATCTTTCAGGTCATCTGAGGAATAATAATGTAAACAATTCAAAATATAATGCAAACCTATTAATAAAGGCCTGTTAGTAAGAATCCTACTGGTAAAGAAAGTCTCCTGACCATTACTGTGGTATTTCATAAAAAGTTTGTGAGTGGTGTTACTCTGCTATGACTGCAAACAGCAGTGTGAGCAATTAAGTAAGTCCTGGAGGTTACATGGGTATCAGGTCTTTCTTACCTGAGAATTAATATTGAGCATGTCTCTTTAAATCAAATTTCTTAGATGCATTTAAATGCTGACCTTTTTTTTATTGCCATCCTTTGCTTGTATACGTATGAGAACTCAAATCTTTTCAGAGCAGAGACCTCTTATGAGGTGCAGTTATTGCAGATGGATGAATTGCAGGTTTAGTCACTGTCATATAAACAATTGTAATTCAGGTTATTCCTGATGTACTGCATTTCAAGTAAGCACCAAGCCTTTTCACCTTAATCTATTTAACGTATGCCAAGCAAATCTGTATCTGATTAAAAAACTGTTTGAGGTAGACAAGCACAAAGGCTTAGGCACACACAATAATTCTTGAACATCCAAATATGGGAGATTCATAGCTAATCATAACTTACTGTGTGGGAAGGGATGTTTAGGGTCATGACAAAATTACAGGCTGAATTTGCCTGTTGATTTGAATCATTACCTCAGTTGGTGGTTCTGGTCAGTTCAACCATTTAGTGTTTTGTCTTCACTCAAGTAATGCGTTTATACATGCTGTTCCTGGCTGCCAGATGTCACCACAGATCTAAAATCTGAGGGAGGTTCTGATGCAGAAATGACTTTAGGGAGATGTGTAGAGTGTCACATGGAGTATTTGTCATTGCAGTAATTAATGTAAGCAGTAATGACCTCCAAGTCAGGTAGATTCTTATACTTAATGACTGTGTGAGCAATGAACATTGTCTCAGACCATTAGCTCCTCCAGGCAGTTATTTAAGTGAGGCTTATCTGCCAGTCAATCTTGCCCAGCATTAACAGGTACTCATAGCTAGTTTCCCAAACTTCCACTATCATTCAGTAGTAGGGAGTGCTACTCATTCTTCATCCAAAAACAGTTTAAAAGTGTGCTAGTTTACATAAAATTTCCCAAAAAGTAATTATCAGGCTAATAGTTCACAATTGACTTGGACAGTAGTAAGGTGGATGAGTTATTCACCCATTTCCCAATACTTATTTTAATTTGATGAGAAAATACATGCTGGGATTAAACCATTTTGTGTTTAAATAATCTTGCTGTAACATTATAATATGGAAAGTAGCTGCAAACTGAACTGCATTATGACAATACATATTTATTCATATTTTTCTGAGACCATAGCAACAGATATTATTGTCATACTATTTGAAAACCAGTATTGTTTGAGCTCATTTAATTGCTGCTTTTAAAAAGTGGGCTCAGGTACCAGTTTATTCCGCTCTGTGGGTTTATAGAAGAGTTTAGCATAGCATTTGTTCTATTACAATATCCCTGAAAATCTTTCTAGAAATCCTGAAAAGGTCTAGGATGCACAAAAGAGCTGCATTCTCATTCAGCAGCAAACAAATTGAACTTATTTTAATAGATTCAAGATTAGATGGCAAGATAACATTTTCAAATGCAACTCATGGTGTCTGACATGGAAGAATTTGCAGCTGAAATTGGTATTTCTATCATTACTTTGCTAGTTCAGGGTCTACTAATGGGGATATGCACCTCTGTGTTCCCAACTAAAGATAAGTAAACAATAAATCTCCTCTTTTGTGAGAGTGTTCTTTTTTTAAAGGAGATAAAGTTGGTCATCTCATTTGGACAGAAAAACTCAATAAGCCACTGGAAATGTGGCTAGCATAAAATTCAGTTATGTAGTTAGAAGACAAATTTGAACACCCTTTTCTAAATTTATTTTGGTGAGGTCATCACCTAGTGGTTTCAATCTTGATGTGGGGATGGAAGGGAGAATCAAAACCAGTGATACTAACTGGATGTTCCAATTCTGTTCCAAAAACGAGAACCAGTAACAATTTTGCTTCAAATAAAAATAAAAAAATAAGTAGTTCATTGGCTCACTGACAATCTTAGCATATGTCAGACTGGATTAAAAAAGAATAGAAATGGACTGTAGAGGTTTGAGGACTCTCCTGAGGAGATTCTGGGTGCTGATATGAGAAAAAAGTATCAAGAAAAAATCAAGTAGTTGCATCATGAAAAAAAAGTAGATTTGTTTTATGTAGTGAATTTTATTTTATGGCAGGTGAAGCTGACAGTGAAACTCTATATAATGTCTGGCTTATAAAAGGTTTTTATTGAAGATATTCTCTTTGACCAAAGAAAAATAACTTTTTATTAACAGATTAATTGGTGTAAAACTTACTTCTTGTTCATTGAACTTCCTATACTCTGAATCATTTTTTCAGCAGTCTTAAATAAATGACAACAGTTCTGTTGAAGACGTATTACTACAAATTTGTAATCATAATTCTGATTTTCCTTCATACAGAAATACTTCCATTCCTTGCTAATCCCTCACACTCTTATTCAGTAGAAAATAAAAAATGTAAAATTTCCAAATTGTATTAGATCTATCAGGAACCCAAGCCTTCTGTTCCATGAAAATTCTCTGATTTGGGAAAAACTGAAGTGTTTTCTAAATGTTTCTGATTTCATGTATAATGGGAAATGCATATCTATGTATTTTCTTATCTCCTTAAATATTGTAAAATATATTTCCTATAAATACCACAATAGTTAAGGTATCAGATGTTGTCAAAGTCCCATGAGTCTTACAAATGTATTTAGAAGTTTTTTTATCACACTTCAGCAAATCATTCTGTAGTATGCCCTATCTCCCTTTATGAATTACAGTTGTCTTCTACAATTTCTAAAAAGATTTAAAAACTCAGGGGAATGTAGAGAAAATAGTAGCATTTTGTTCAGGTGTGGTATCTCATCATCTCTTGATCCTTTGTTTAGACCAGAAGTAGACAGGTGCCTAAAAACATAATTTAATTGCGACCTTGGCTTTTAAACTAATCTTTAGAAAAACTGTCAATTACATAAATGGCCAGAATCACTTCTACTTTCATCCAGAAGGGTTTGATTTAACATTTTGGCTAAAACAGTAGAAACTTCAAGCCTGTGTGAAATAAAGAGCATTTTCATTACATATTTGAATTTCGGTCAAGGGTTCCATTATGAAGAAATACGAAGAAGTCACTCCTTCTACTACCACTTCTTTCCATTTCAGACTGAAATATGAATATATGAATAGCTCTGTCGTGGACAGGGCATGCTTTTCCCCTTTGTGCCCCCTCTCACCTTACCATTCCAAAGGTTTTAAAAACACAGTTTTATATGGGTTTTTTCACTCATAAGAGGAAAAGCAAACACAAGAGAAACAGATTTGGAATACAATTCATGATGGATCTGTACTCAGGAAGTCAGCTTTCTGTCTATTGTGGAACTGGAAAACTGTTTAAAATAAAGTTAATTTGAAATTATGCCTTTTTCTCCACTCTGGGTACATAAAGAGTTATTACACCAAAGGTTGAGGTTTCTTTTCCTTAATTTCATGTGGATTACTTCCTTCATGTGCATGACTCAGGAGCACGTGCAGTCGCTATTTTAAAACACTGGATTCAAGAATGTTAACCTGTTACCTTGACTTGTGTTCCCAAAGCATTCAAGGACACTAATAATCATAGCTGTCAGAAATCACGTCCCTCACAAATCACATGTAGATCAGCACATCCTTCTAAAGTGAGTGCTGTTAAACACACCAGCCCCAGTGGATTTGTTAAGCAGTATTGTCTTGCCTTTTACTGCAGGCTTGGAGAGAGGCCTGGAGAGAATAAGACTGAATAATACCTTTCAGACAGGTGATCACCAGGCTAAGCTTCTAAACCCCTTGGTATTAGAAGATAGTCAGGGTCATCCAAAATAATTCAGCAAGAATTCATGTGTCACGAGTGTTAGCTCTAAGGGAGATCAGGAAGCCATTTTGCTGAAAGATACTAACTATTATATTGTATTGAGTTGTACTGTATTGTGCTAAGTATCAAGTGTCTAGTTTTGGTCCCCCTCCGGTTCAAAAGCAATGCCGCATAACAATAACTAATTGTAAGGGAAATCATTCCCATGATTAATGTGCCCACTCCACATGGATTAGTCACAGGTTTGACGTCCAGAGGGGGATAGAAATGTTCTTCAAGGTTGTTAATGACTTTTCTTATCTTCATGTTATGAATGTCTTTCTGCCCCATCCTACTGCAGACTTACTTCTGAAAAGTTTTGAGCTGGGCCAGTATTTCAGTGACCCCATGGCAATATATTCCTGTTGCTGTGAGTTTGGGCGGAAGGTTGAGAACAGCCCTCAGCAAACACGACTGCTTTTGGTATGAAAGGCTGAAGGAAGTGTAGTTACATATATTTGCAAGATCTCCCTTTGAGCTCTGTTTGCTCTGCCTTTGGCTTTCAGTTGCCTTAGGGCAGCAAGTAATTTCTGGATCAGCCCAGCAGAATGTGAGTTTACTCAGCTGTGGGTGACAGGCCACCATTACTGCAGGTGGCTTGTGCCTGAGCATCACCTGAGACAAAGGCTGGCTACCGAAAAGAGCATGACTACTTGACACTAAAGACTGTACCCAGTTACCAGGAGTGAGCAGATAAGTTCCTCTGTACCCTGAGATTTTGAGTTACAGGTTGTGGATCCCTCAGTGCAAACTGCCTCAAACATTAGGTCGTGTCTTTCCCAATTAGCAGTCATGTAATTTTATAGCAAGTTTTTTGATTTATATAATAAATTTATATAAAATTTTTAATTTTTTAAATTATTTATATATATTTTTAATGGTGTATTTTATAAAAATTCACATGTTCTTGGAGTGTCACTTGTTTTTAATAATTTTAAGATGTGGAGAAATACATGTCTTGGACATGTCAGGTATGAGTTGCAAAAAACAATGGAACCAAGCATATGTTGTCAGTTATGCAGTGTCCAAGTCCTTTTTAGCTGTTTCTGTGACTGACTACCCTGTACTTCTTCACCTCTCCGTTATTTTTGTGTCTGTTATCCTGCTCTGTTGTGCACCTCATCTGCTATAACTTTTATCATGTTATCTTGCAGTGTGCCTGGCCCAGGACTATTCTCTTTTCATTTTCCATTGAGTCTCCCTGGCAGAACCACTCATTTGTTTTCTTGTCTGTATGTGCTATTCTCAGCACACCTTATTATATTCATTTTCACTTAGTTGTATGGGTTTTTTTAAGAACCTCTATGCTTCTGATCTATAAGTCATTGCCGGAAGGACACGGTGATTGAAAACCTCTCTCACCAGCAGAATGGTAAATTGCTTTTTATTAAATGATTCAGATTTCTTGAAGTCTTCAATTTTACCTGGGTCTACTTTTATTAAAAAAAACCCACAACAACCAAAACCAAACAGATACTTTTTAAGAATGATTTGAAAGTAAATATTTTAGTTTGCATATCTTTAAGTGCAATTTACTACAGGAGTGCAAAGCTGTGATTTTTAGAGGCAGAGCCTAGATGCATTTATTACTAAAAACATCCTGGTGATTTACTGGTATAGCAAAAAAAAATGCAGCAGAACTTCAGTGGTAGTATCTTGCACATCAGCAGGGAGGATTGTGTCTCTCCTGGTGTTCACAGTTTTGCTTGCAGTAGTCTAGGAATAGTTGGTTGTGGGATGCTTGATGCTGTTTTTTATAACTTGATTTGGTGAAGAGCCAAATGAAGAGCCTCAATGACAGTGTACCAGAATGTGGCTTTCTGGAGTTACTTGTGGAGTAAAGCTGTTCCCTTACAAAGATGCATTTATTTCTTTCTTCTATTGGTCATGCACTAATCAATTTCTTTCAAAAAATTAACTCACTTGGTATGGACACACTTAAATTTTGATTTTATAGCAGAAAAGTGGTGTGTTTTTTAGTCATTGAAGACATCACATGATAAATGCATCTGTTCTTCATTTGTGAGGGTATGGAATCGCTTTGCACATAGAAATAACGAAGTTGCTCTGAGATATGGAAGAGCTAGGAAAGCACATTTTAGTGTCTTCCCTAATAGCTTTCTGCATATATATGCTCACAAACCCATACACATGTAAAAGTCAGAGTCAAGCCTCCAGCAATTGTGGAAGTTAATTTTCTTTGTTTCATTGTATTTTTTATTTTATTTTATTTCTTATGTTTACTGCAATTACTGAGCACTTATCCTGTCTGTAAGAGTTATGGAAACTCTAGGCAGATAATCATTTCATGGTTTATCAGGGGATATATATTGTACATTGTACATTGTCTCATGTCCTCGTAGTTGTACCAATGTATTAGGATGGCGTAGTTTCAAGTTGGTCAGACTTGCCCTAGGGAATTAAGGAGTCTGCCAATATTAGTATGAAAAAGGAAACAGGATACTAGTGAAACGTTTCCCTCCTCAGAACATCTCATATCTGCAGGATCAGTGTGTTGGAGGCTTGTTGGGTTAACTTCTGCTCTATGATACTTCTGCAGAACAGGAGGAGCCCATCATATTTTCCTTTCAGACTCTTTAGATGACACATGTTGTGATCTGATCTCTCAAGGAGAACCTCAAATTGAGCTAAAATAATCCAATTCTGGCATATAGCAAGTTTGGTTCAAAGAAAGATGTCTCAAATGTGAAGAAGTTCAGGTGAAAAGCTGATTTTTTTCTGTCTTTCTTCAAGCTCTTGAAAATGTAGCCAGTTGAGAGTTGAGTAATTGTACTCAGGATCAGACTTTCCACATAAAATTATTCATACCTATTACAGGTTCACAAGTCTTCAAAAGCCTAATGCTTGACACTTAAAGTAATAACTTGGCTAGGCAGGAGGTGTTATTTTTCCATTTTCTGGATTTTAAAGACAGACTGATTTTATACAATAAGAGATTACACAAGTGTGTATCTGTGACACAACACATCTAGGAAACACTGTAATTATGAAAACCTAATGACTAGCCCTAACTGGAGGTAATGCAACTTTTTTTAATGTTGTCTGGAAGGGTAGCTTGTAGAAAAGTTGCAAACAGGACTGAAATTCTCAGTGTCTCTGGGAAGATTTGTGTGGTATTTGAGACATGGATAATGATAGCTAGAGTTCAATTCTGCCTCTTGCCAGTGTAAAACAAGGAAAAGAAAACAAATGTACAGATGTGTTTCCTGACTCATGTGAGAGAACTATATACACATATAGATCGATAGAAGAAATTTAGTCACGTTACATACACATCAGATGTGCAAATCTCTGTTTACACTAGCACGGGGAAAGAGCTACCTGGACATTTCTTGCTTTGCTTACACTGGCATGAATAACAGACAACTCGGATAAGATCCATGGATTTATTCCAGGTTTATGTGGTATAACAAAGAACAAAACCTGACCTAAGTTGCTTATGTCTTCCAGTAAGGTGATTTACCTGCAGTAATCAATAGTTTATTAGTAAGTAATTTAGTTTGTGATCTTCCTTTTTTATTTGGGAGTAAATCTATATTGTTCCCATGTAAAAGAGAAGAATTTTACAAAACTCAGGAATGTGAACAGCCAGCTTATGCATGTCTTCAAGAATACTCTGCTGAAGTGTAATCCGTGAACCTGTGTATTTCAGAGTACTGTAGCAAATGTCACATCCCCTGCTGACCAGAGCAGACGCTGCTGCTCCCCTGATCGAGTGGGTTCCAAATTTTGATGCCTATACCTGCATCTTGCATGTGGGAATTAATCCTCAGTCTGACTGTATTAGAGCTGACAGCCCTCTAGGCCGCTCCAGCTGTCACCAAAATAAATTCTCCACCAGCCTTTCTGCCTGTCCAGAACGCTTTAGGCAGTAGGGGATACATTTTTCTTGTTTGTGTCCATCTATAGTGACACAGATGACAACGTGGCTGTAGTAAAGCTGAAGCGTTCCCTGGCAAAAAGAACTCCCTGGCTTGTCTTTTTCTCATCCAGGTTAATTCAACTGTCATGATGTTTAACTCTGATGCTATGGTTGTACGGAGTGAACCTAAAAAGCCTCCTGGCTTCACAGATAGGTGTTGCCAGTCAAGGCTGGTGACTGGTGTTTCACAAACATTCACATCCTGAAGAGAACTGTCGGTTGATTTTGTGGGCTTGATGTAGAAGTAGAACTAACTAGCATACCACCGTGTGTCAGTTCACAGAGAGGGCAGATAGACATCTGAGACATGAAAAACAACTGCTGAGATGAGGCATTCCTTTAAAATGGTAGTAAACTTTGCAATAGTCACTCCTTGAGCTAGGAAATCAGTGAATTGTAATAATTTGGTTTCTGATCACTGTGAAATTCCTTTGATAACTCAGTGGCTAAAGGTTTTTTGGAGAGGCTCTGGAGACAAAAAGGCAATTTAAACAGCCTTACTTAAGTCCTCCAGTCTCTTTTCAATCTATTTTAGACTGTTTTCTCTTAGAGTCCTCTCAATCTTTTCAATACCTTTCCTCAGGCAGCAGGCCAGGAAATAAGAGTCCACAACAAAGTTCTTAGCAATTCCATCATTCTTAATTCTTCAGAAAGGAGAATGGGATATTTGACTCCTTTTTTCTACTAACTGGCTGAGACAGTTCACTTTGTTTCCTCATCCTTCTTGCATCTAGATAATAAGTACTGCTGTCAGGAAGGTATAGTAGGAAGGTCAATGGCAGAGGTAGAACCATCAATTTGCTTCTGCACATCCCAGATGTGTGCTGCACACCCTAAATGGTGCCAGACAGAGGGTAATGTGCACCCCTCATCATTCTTAGGCCTGAGAGAAGGATGGAGTAGTAGAGCATTTACTTCTCTCATGCTAGAATACGGACTAGCACGAACAGGATCTTCATGCTGGAGTGCAGCAATGGTATCTTGTCATCTCCCCCAGGTTCAGAAGAATGAGGGTGCACAATGGTAGGATATGCTGGTGTTGGGATTTTTTTACTTCTCTGATCAAAGGGAATTAGTGTTGCTAATTGCCTCACTTCTACATGGGCCTGCAGAAGAAAGAGATGGAGTCATGCCTGTCCCCACAATAAGGGCAGGAATTTAGAGCTGGTGGTGAAAGAACATCAGCACAAGTAGACAAAGACATGTTAAAAGATGCCTCCTGAGCACACATCTGGCTTCAGCTGTATTCCTGGTGGAGTTTCAGTATGGGAGAGCAGCAGCACACAACTCCTCAGAAGCTGGGAGAAAGAAGCAGTTTCTGGAAAAATGAACAAGTAACCTCCTGGCGATTGACAGGTCTGTTGCTGCTGGGCCCTTCCGTATGACACTGTATGACACTGCTTCTGCCTTGGCCTTCTCTCACCCACTCTGTCCTGGCAACCTGCAATGATAAAAAAAAAAAAACAACCCTGCAGTGTGCTGTCCTCTGCTGTCAGACAAGGGAAAGAAAGGTCAAGCAGCCAACATGTTCATATGCCTAAGACCCACACAAGACTGATGCGAGTGGTGGACAGAGCATCACCTGAAGTGCACACCTGCTCTGTGCCAGAACAGGCTCTGGGGACCTTTCTCTGCTCAGCCTTGGCGTTTCCACAGCAGTCTAACTGCAGCTCGCCCTCAAATTGCTACCAGCTGGCTGCAAGTTTTTGTGGCAGACTCTGGGCAGGAGTCTCCCTGTGAAGCCACTGACACATCCAAGTAGGGGGACAGGGGGAGGTGTGCTCGCCTTCTCACTCAGTAACAAGAAAACAAGTAAAATGCATTAATATGCCATTACCTCCATTTAGGTAATGAAATGGTCAGTTGTGGCTAGTAACAATGTGATATAACACAGTTATTGTGTAAATGTTAGATTCCAAAATATTCATCATCTCTATTTGAAAATAAATATATTACCATCCTGAAATATTATTCACACCGTTTTTTTATAATTAACTTTTAATAAGTGATTAGAATTTTTTAAAAGAGATAGTTTGGAAGAATGGAGATTACATTAATTATTCACTTTCAAAAATTATAACAAATATATCTTTCTTAGTCAATATCACAATGAATGCTAAAACCAGTCATCTAGCTTGGGTAGAAAGGTAATATGGAAATTCGATAAAAGTTATAACTGTAACAATAGTTACCCTATTAAGGACTAAAATCAATGTCTAAGTAATAGTACAGGTCACAAGTAGTCAAAACATAGTCATTAAAGAAAGATAAACATGTTCTCTTTTGTTTGGTCTGTGGGATAAAGTCAAATGTGAATTCCAACTGACAAGCATTTCCTGATACAGCAGCTGGTATGGCAACAGCTATTTAACTACCTGAAATGCATACTTGCAATCAGATAGGCTTCCTCAAATAATCTCATTTTGCTTAATGTTTTTTTCTGTTCTGCGGAAGAGGTCTTCAAGCAGTGTGTGAGCTGCAGCCTGGTAAATTCCAAATGTTAGCTCAGGAGATCTATCCTTACAGAACTGAAAGGTTTGGAAGATGTGTCAGCTGCAGGAACTGGTAGTTTTGGTCTTGTTAGAGGGACTGTAACCAAGTTAAGATGCCAAGAAGATGGCAGTGGATGGATAAACAGCAAGGTGGGTAAAATAATGGTTAGAGGCAGATTAGAAACGCAGCAGTGCCGGGTGTCTTCTGTGACATGTCCAATTTAATATCTTTGTCAAAAATGCTAAGTAGTGCATTCTTACCAGGTTGGCAGATGACATCAAACTGGGGCATCAAACTGGGACATCAAACCAGTTGGTATGTCCAAGCAGGAGTGCCATGCAGAGAGACAGGAGGGATGGGCTAACAGCAGTGTGCAGCAGAGATGTACAACAGTATCCTGGGCTTTTGTGTTTATTTGTTTTCAAATAGTTTCAAATACCTTTAGTTGAAACCTTTTATTCCATATCATTCTAAATCAGACAACATATCTTGAGAAAAAAATCCGGTAGGGACTACCTCCGGGAACCCACACTTTTCCATAAAGTTGTCTACTTATGTCTTACCAGCAAATAACCAACATAAAATGTGCTATTGATTCCATAGTGAGCTCTGTGTTGTCTTCAGATCATTGGAGTTTCCAAAGTTCTCCAGTGCTTTGTGATTTTAAGTGTACTGAAAATAGAAGAAGAGGTCTTCATTCCAGGTTTCAAACTCCTGTGTAGATGCAAAAACTGGACCCTGTCTTGGGAACTAATTTCCAAGCAAGATGAAAAAAGGATGTTTTCTTTCTACCTTTTGGAGACTTTTTACACTGAATTCTTAAAATCTGAAGTTTTAATGCATACTTTGAAGGCTGTCATCCTCAAATAAGTTTCCTTATTAAAATGGGGAACCTCTTGCTATGCAAACATTAATTGCTGGTAAAAGAATGATCTTCCTTTCCCCTACCAAAATTAATCACTCGCTTTACTGCTGTCACAGTTACAGAGGAACATAGGGTCTTAAGTGGCCATGGTAAATTAAATAAAAAAAAACTACTTAAAATCTTTTTTCAATTCAATACACATATCTTTGTAATGAGCTTTTTCAAAAAATAAAATTTCCAGGTCAGGTTAAATAGTCTCTTTTCACTTTGAATATATGTAGATGTTACAACACCTTTTAATCATCTGGATAATTGCCCCTGTTGTGGTTTAACATCAGCCAGCAGCTGAGAACTAAGCAGCTGCTTACTACCACACCAGTAGGATCAGGGAAAGAATTTGAAAAGTGAAAGTCAGAAAACTCATGGGTTGAGATAAAGAGAGTTTAGTAGGGAAAGCAAAAGCTGCACACACAAGCAAAATGAAACAAGGAACTAATTCACTGCTTCCCATGGGCAGGCAGGTGTTCAGTCATCTCCAGGAGAGCAGGGCCTCATCACACATAACAGTGACTCGGGAAGATAAACACCATCACTCCAAACATTCCCCCTTCCTCCTTCTTCCCTCCATTTTATATACTAAGCACGATGTCATATGGTATGGAACACCCCTTTGATCAATTGGGGTCAGCTGTCCAGGCTGTGTCCCCTCCCAGTCTCTCATGCACTCCCAATCTCCTTGCCAGCATGGAAATACAGAAAAGCAGAAAAGGCCTTGGCTCTGTGTAAGCACTGCTCAGCAATAACAAAAACATCTCTATATTATCATCACTATATTCAGCATAAATCCAAAACACAGCCCTATACTAGCCATTGTGAAGAAAATTAACTCTACCCCAACCAAAACCAGCACAGCCCCAAAAGAGAGCCATCATGTTACAAACAAAGGATGATGCTGCAGCAGATGATTTTGAACTGTCTTTTTTCCTTTGAAATTATGTATGATGAAATTATGTAGAGATATTTCAGATCAAAAGTTAAGCATAGGTGTTTTAAAAGTTTATAGCATTCTTTTTTAAAAAAAAATTTACATAGTTTTCCATATGTAGAGCCTGAAACCCACCGTTTAAGATACAGTTAGGATTGGACTGTAAAACAAAACACGATTCCCTCCTTTCTCATGCTATGATAGTTGGAGGTTTCTTTATGGTATAAAAGATTATCTTTTCTACTTCTATGTAATCTCTCTTGGGAATTGGTTGGTTTTTATTTGTGGCATCTGCAGGCCAAAATGATTTGTTAAGGGAGTGGTTGAGAAGCCACTCTAATGTTTTGGTGTCAATAACAGAGTGTAATTTCTTCTCACCATGGCCTAAGTCTAACCCCTCACCATTACTGACTTTATCTGCTTTGAGGGTGCGACTGTCTTTCCTTCTTTTCATCATTATCTGCTGGTTGGAAGACAGCATGAAGAAGCTGGAAAGCTTTCCCATTCTACTCACGTTAGAAAGGTTTGAATGACCACCTTCTAAGTTTCAGGAAGGGATCACAGAGTATGCTGAGTAGACACACTAGTCACATTCTCAGGTTTAGCCTTTGTGAAAACAGAAACATGAGCATTTGGGGCTAGAATAAAAACAAACAAACAAACAAACAAAAATAAACAACAAAAAAACCCCAAACCAAACCAAAACAAACCAAACCAAAACAAACAAACAAACAAACAAAAAAAAAACAAAAAAAAAAAAGAAAAAAAAGTAGCTTGACTATTGCCCAATGGCTTGGAGATCCTCACAGAGTGAGAAATCAACATTGCAGTTCCAGGTGAATATGGTAAGCATTCATATTCTACATCAGACCATTTGTGGCTGAAATCTAACATCAGCTCAAAGCATAACTCTTATTTTCCTGGCTCCATGAGTGATCATGCCTATCTGACCCATATGTAATCCTCCAGAATGTGTGTTTTCACAATCTAATGATGATTGGCAGCTTAGGTTGTCTTGGGTTGTGGATTCTTCACCTCTCAAGAGGATGAGAATCTGGATAATACACATACAGGATTTAGAGGTGTCAGAATAAAATTATAGAGAAGATGAATCTTCTGCTTGAACTGACATAAACGTTCAAAAGAGGAGCAGGCAAGGTAGATTCTGAGCAAGTAGTGGCAATGCGTGACAGTGAGGGTAGCTCTGACATTCATACAAAGCTGGCAAATCTGACATAAGCCCCATAACCCCCTGCCTCTCTGGAGTGATAGCTGCAAGTAGGATGTTCTGAAGCATCTCAGAAAATCTTCCCTTGGAGCTGGATTCCCATATCCAAACCCAAATGGCTAGTACATTTTACATGTGGTGTGGGGCCCTGCTGGAACCAGGAGGGTGTAGGTCTCCATTCAATCGTCTTTTCTATCTGCTGTCCCCATATAAGCATCTCACAAACTGTAGGACATCTCATATTAACTGGATCCTTCTTCTAGTAATGGGTAAGTTGAATTGGCTTTTAGACTCCATTGACTGTATTGACCTGTTCTCCAGTGATTATAATAGAAGCTTAGACATTAACTCACACGTTGATGTTTAAATCTTGCTAAATCTGGTGCTTAATTTAGAAGAATTTCACTGCCCTCAGGAGGCTTTTAAATTCTGTGTGCAATCAATCTGTTCTTGACTTAGAGAACTGCCTGGGTCTAGCTGGGCTTCAGAGGTGCCTCCCTTTTTCTTTAGGTTGCAGAAAGAACCTGGACAGCTATGATAGGTAAAGCTAGATTACCCAGCAGAGTTCTATGCTTGGCAGGACAATGTTTTAGTTAGAATTCTAAATTAAATACAATGGATTCTACCTATCTGTCTTCAGAAACCATAGCTAATTCTTGCTTGATTTAAGAACCTAATTACTAAAAACAGCCCTGAAAATCTTTTTCTAATACATAGTTCCTGAGAAGAACAGGAAATAAAGTGGTTAGGTCCAAGGAGACACTGAATAAGAAATGGAACATACATACTAATCAATTCCAGTTTCTTTTCTTATACTTTGAGGTCCTTCAGGCATCACCTCTTGCAATTTCCTGAGTCAACAGCCTAGGGACATAATGTAATAAATCACTGAACTGATAATGGGAAAAAACACTAACTTGTTGCTGTTCTTATAATTGGATTCCGAGGACCAGATTTTTTAAATTGTTTCAATTCCTAAGGATTTGACCTACAAAAGGATTTATATTTTTTGATAGTCAGTATTGTATTATGTAAGGTTTAGGTGCCTGTTTCTTAAGCTTGGCTCCATATGTTGAATAAGGCACATTATCTCCTTATACAATGCATAAAAAGTAGACATCTCCAGCCAGACTTCCCAATAGCTGCCCAAGTTAATCAACAAGAAAAAAACCCACTGAGACTGGAGCTGTTAAATCCCACCTCTCTTGAGGTGCTTAACTCTTAGCCATAGGGCTGAGCAGTCATGAGCAGTAGCTCCCAAGCCCTTCCCTATCTCATATGCCCATTCTAGGTTTTATAGAAGAGAATCAGGAAGTGATGGACATCACTCTGAAAACAACTGGAGGAAGGAGGGCTACAAAAACTGGAAAAAAAAGCTCAGAATTCAGCATGCTTTCAGGATGTGGTAAACAACTACTATTCTATCTGAAAGGATTCACATAGTTCTCCCTGATCTTCTGACAGTAAAACCCAGTCAATGGGCTGTAGAGAGCTCTCTGACAGTATTGCTGCAGCAGTGCTACATACAAAAGAAAGTTTGCATTCATAGCACCAGAGAGAAGGAGCAGCAGAAAAAAAATTATTACTGAAGTACACTTGCTGAGACGATTATTTAAGAGAAGCTGCTGGTGCCTATTTCTTGCTCAAAGTGTTTTTGGTCATGTGTTTTATAAATGGTTAGATTAAAAAGTGAAAGTTCAATTATTTTTGAGTTTTCTTTTTCTCTCTTCCCACCTCCCCTCCCCCTGAATGAAAGGGAATTTTAGCTTCCTTTTTTTTGAGGTTTTCCGTCCTTTGAGTTTTTTCTTTTTCTACATGGATCTGTTGGAAGTTGCCCACAGGATGTTTATTCTTGGTGGAGAAAAACCTCTGAAGAAAAGCAGAACTGAAGAAAGAGAAAGCTTGAAAATGCAGCTGGACTACTGGATCAAACAGAATACTCTAATGCTACTCAGTTCAGGATTTATTGAAAATTATTTAAGAACTTGAGCAGACCTGGGAAAACTGTAAAGGAGACAGGGACTGTAGAAATCAGGGAAGGAGACAGGGACAGTAGAAATCAGGGAGGGACTTCTGTGTAGGAACAGAGTGCAAGTTGAAATCCTGAAAAAAGGGGTGACTGTGGGACCTAAAGTAGGAACCTGTACAGTCAAGAGAGGAAGTTCAATTGGTTAAAGTGATTAACTTGTCCTCATAAGAAGCAATTAGATATAAAATGAAACTAGTGCAGAACAAACAAGACGAGCAGTACTGTAACATAGTTAATTTATGTAACTCCGTGGCACAGAATGGTCCAATGCAGCCTAAGAGGCAATTGTGTCAAAAGCAGATAAATGGCTCTTACTTTATCTTACAATTGTAATTAATGGATGGAACATTTCAGTGGGAGTGCTAGGGTAAGTAGTTATGCCTATCTTATCAGCAATTGAATTTTTCTTAGTGAGGCCTCTTGCTTTCCATGCAAAGAAAGATGTTTATATAAAGTAAGTAGAAAAGATTACAACATTGCACTGGTTAAGACCTGGCTAGAAATTAATCACTTTTTGCAGAGAGGGAAATAAAGCTTGCTCAGATGAGATGCAGCACAGCTTCGAACCCGAGGAACTGAAAGTCTACTATCAATACACGATGTCTCCATCTGCTGATTGCTAACACAGATTTCCACATCCCCTGGTATAACCTGATGGAAAGAACACTGCTGATGCTGTGATGGATGCCTGCTTCTAAGTGGGAAGCAGACGTTTTGTTAAATCTGGTCTCTAAGTACAGCATTGCCTAGCAACTACGAGAAACAGATGAGCCAAAGTGTGAGAACATTTCACCTGAAACAGCTTGAGGCTTGGAGGCTTTTTGTTTGGTTGTTTTGGTTTTGTTTTGTTTTGTTTTATTTATTTTTTTTTTAAAGAAATTACCAGACTTTAATCTTGTGTAAAACAATATTAGGTGATTTATGTCTTATCAACATGGAAGCAAATTAGGATCTCACAGGGAGGAGTGCTAGGACATTTCCAAGAGCACTGATTCACAATTGTGAAGAAATTAAGAGTCAGTAGTTAATTGAATGGAAAAGACCCTTGTCCTAAATCTTCATTGTAAAGAGTCATTAGCATTACATATATGCCAACATTAAGCCCATGGCACTCCAAAAGTGCATCAGAACAGCAGCACTGCTATCCTATCTCTCATCCCTTATAGCACTCCTTACACTCTCTTTCCCTCTTCCTTTCAAGACATATTCCAGAGTAGGAGCTGAAGTTTAATAATAATTAATTCATAGTTCACCTCCAAGATTCTGCTTTAATAACATCACTTTGGCAAAGGTCCATGTTGCAAATGATTTTGCTAGCAACACCAAACCCCTTTACAAAGCCTTGGATCTGAAATCATGAACATCTTAAACTGCTGTGTCTGAGTGATCTATGGCTGCTCAGCTAGATTTCCTGTATGTTTTGCTTCCCTATGCTGGAAAAATCCAGGACATATTTTGTTAAACATTGACTTACCAGAAAAAAATCTTTCCCTGAATATGTATGTAATAGGAAGACAGAGGAACTGCATATGGATTGCTAAATGTATTGCAACTCTTGAGAAAATGAGGTCTTTCATGAGAAAAAGTTTTTGCCTTTTCCATGTATGTCTAGGGAATACATATTTTGAGTTGCTTCTAGGTAAACTCTGTGCTGAGCTCAACTGCCTCAGTATACTCTAGTGCCAGCTGCAGCAACACTGGCTAGCTCAAACACCTGAACAGAAACTGTAAGTATGTGTGGCAGAAACTGTAAGTATGTGTGGCATCTTGCACATGGAAAACAAACTCTGTTTTAATAGGAAGCAATCAAATCAGAAGGCAAATCATAGAATCACGGGATATGTTAAATTGGAAGGGAACTATCAGGATCATCAAGTCCAACTCCTGGCCTTTTGCAGGATCAAGAATCACAACATGTGCCTGTTAGCATTGTCCAAACGCTTCTTAAACTCAGACAGAATTGGTGCTGTGACCACTTCCCCTGTTCCAGTGCTAAACCACTATCTGGGTGAAAAACTTTTTCCTGATATCCAGCCTAAACCTCTCATGACTCAGCTTTATGACATTTCCTCCAGTCCTGTCACTGGTCATCAGAGCGAAGAGATCAGTATCTGCCCCTCCACTTGCCCTCGTGAGGATGTCAAAGACTGCAGTGAGGTCTCCCCTCAGTCTCCTCTTCTCTAGGCTGAACAGACCAAGTGATCTCAGCTGCTCCTCTTACACTTTCTCCTCCTGACCCTTCACCGTCTTCGTTGCTCTCCTTTGGACACTCTCTAACTGCTTAATATCATTCTTACGTTGCAGTGCCCAAAACTGCCACAATATTCAAGGTGAGGCCGCCCCAGTGCAGAGCAGAGCAGGACAATCCCCTCCCTTGCCTGACAGGAGATGCTTTGCCTGATGCCCCCCAGGACACGGTTGGCCCTCCTGGCTGCCAGGGCACTGCTGACTCATACTCAGCTTGCCATTGATCAGGACCTGGAGGACCCTTTCCACAATGCTGTTCTCCCGCCTGTCATTTCCTAGCATTTACACATATATATTGGCTTTCAGCATGCTTTTTATTTCTAAATATGAAGTATATAAGAAAATAAAAATCTCTGCCTATTTCTGGTCAGGGCAGCATAAGATCTAAATAAAGGGGCACTGAATGTTACTGCTCATACACTGAAAACACATCTGTGACTGCCATGTGATACATAAACACCCAGGCTAATGCTAAACCTGAATCCACTGGGCTATTAATAACAGCACAACTGGGTCAGCTGCGAATTGAGTGTGAACTCATTTTATCATGTTTCCTGGGTAAGTCTGTAGCCTATCCTAAGCTTTCTGCAGTTAACTAGACCAAATTGAACAGCTGATATAAAGCTTATGCAAATAATTTCTGCACTACAGTTATCAAAATATCAAGGTGTTCGAGATGTATATTAATGTTTAGATCAGTCAAGGAGGATACTAAGGTTTATATCTGGATTCAGGGGCCTAAGCTTCCTGATTTGGTCTAAAAAATTAGAAATTTTGTAAAACACGCTCTCATTGAGACTTGCTACCATACTGAGTGAAATCATTAAAAGATGTGCAGCTTCTATTGTATCTTTATCTAAAGGGAAAATATCTTACTTTTAGATTGGAACTTGATGTAAAACAAGAGTGAGAGGTTTTTGGTGTGCTACCTGGTCTGAGAAGTTAGTAGGCTGCATAGCCAGCCTTGCCATCTGCCTCCTTCTGCACCAGCCTCTTGAAAAAGGGCCAGCTCTGTTTGATTGATGTATCATATTATAGAGTCATAGAATCATTTAGGTTGGAAAAGAACTCTGAGATCATTGAGTCCAACCTTTGACTGAACCCCACCTTCTAGCCCATAGCACTAAGTGCCACGTCCAGTCATTTCTTGAACACCTCCAGGGATGGGAAGTCCACTGCTTCCCTGGGCAGCCTGTTCCAATGCTTAACCACACTTTCAGTGAAGAAATTCTTCCCGATGTCCAACCTGAACCTCCCGTGGTGCAGCTGGATGCTGTTTCCTCTTTTCTGTTGCTATTTGCCTGGGAGAAGAGGCTGAGCCTCACCTGAATACAACCTCCTTTCAGGTAGTTGTAGAAAGTGATAAGGTCTCCCCTGAGCCTCCTTTTCTCCAGGATAAACAACCCCAGCTCCCTCAGCCGTTCCTTATATGACTTATCCTCTAGTCACTTCACCAGCTTCCTGGCCCTTCTCTGGACACACTTCAGCACCTCAATGCCTTTTTGAAGTGAGAGGCTGAGAACTGGACATAGGACTTGAGGTGAAGTCTCACCAGTTCTGAGTACAGGGGAACAATCCCTTCCCTGGTCCCGCTGGCCACACTATTTGTGATACAGGCCAAGATGTCATTGGCCTTCTTGGCCACCTGGGCACACTGCTGGCTCATGTTCAGCTGCTGGTCTATCAGCACCCCCAGGTCCTTTTCCACCAGGCATCTTTCCAGCCACTCTGCCACCAGTCTGTAGCGCTGCATGTGGTCGTTGTGACCCAAGTGCAGGATCCTGTACTTGGTCTTGTTGAATCTCTTAAAAGTGGCCTTGGCCCATTGATCAAGCCTGCCCAGATCCCTCTGCAGCTCCTTCCTGCCCTCCAGCAGATCAACACTTCTGCCCAATTTAGTGTCATCCTTACTTACTAAGGGTGCCCTCAATAGTATTACATCATCTAACTTATCTAACTTCTAGACACCTAAGCAAGTTAACGCACTTGATACCACGTTGGTAGCTAGTTATTTCATATTTGTTTAAAGATTTAGACCCTGAAGCATTAGATTAGTCTGCACTCCACATGAGATGCTCACTCGAAGCAGGCAAAGTCAGGCTCCGTTTTGTGGCTTAAATATCTTATTATGGCCTGGAGAAAGGAATGACAGACTGAAACACTTTTCTGCTAGTTGGTCCTATGGTTGATCCTAAGTACTTTTCTCTCAACAGATGGATGCTGATCTTCTTCTACTGATGTTTTGGGTTAAGTGCTCCCTGACAAGCCTCTATTCTAGTCTTTTTCCTTCCTAAGCAGATTGGTGGTCGTGTTTTCTTCCTCTCTAAGAGCTCTCCAGCTAGTAGGCTGCAACATATTCAGTTTTGTACAGCAGGAACCAAAATAGTTTTTGAAACTTTTTTCTAGAAATATGACATCTGAAGATTTGAGATATCCTCCCATCCATGTTCCCCACAGCTATACTGTAGATGAGAGTTTTTTGAATATCTCCTTTCGGTTCTAAGCACGGAAAAGGAGATTTAATCTTCCTATTCCTAATTGTTTAACTGCATTTTCAAAACAAATCATGCTCTGCTCTGGATTTATAATGAAACACACTCAGGGTTTTCTGGTTTTGTTTTTGGTTTTCTTTTGGTCTAAAATACTTACAAGTTTTTTATCTTGAATGTCTTTCTTGTTATACAGCAACAAGACCATGCATGAGATGTAAAGATTTTAAGTCAACATTTTCTTTGTGTGCTGTGTATTGAAACTTTTTTTCCATTATTTGTCTTTCTTCTACTAGACAAAAATGCTTATAAACCAGAACAATTGTAATAGTATTCTGACAAGTCCAATTTATATGGCACATTGTCACAAAAGAATACCTAAGAAAATGCAGAATGGCTATACAAACCTACTAATATGATTTAGAAACTCCTTGCAGAAGCTACATACAACAGACTATTAAAACTGCAAATACATATTAAATATGTATGTTTTTAAAGAAAATTTTATAAATATTCAAATTTAAGATAAACAAATATGGAAGAAAAATGCACTAGGAAACTGATATGTAGACAAAGGTTTATTTACACCATACAACATTTTAAATATTTTATACACAGCTGCAGCAGAGAAAGCTACTCTGAGCTTTCCAGAGAAAACTGCAATAATAAAGATGTGAAATATATTATTCATATAAAAGTGAGATTATTACTTTATTGCATTTAAAGCAATGAAGAATGTAGCTCAACAGACATTCATTTAATGACAAAAACTTTGCTTTTATATTATAAAGTAAAAAGTGTAGTAATGGCCAAACAGACTGTTATAAACTTTAAAAACTGCATAAATATATACATTGTGCTTCATGGTGAAGTTTTTTGAAAACTAAACCAAATGAAGCTGTTACAACATGAATCGTTGCTTGAGGTTTATCTATAAAGATTACCTTACAAATCCATTCCACGGGTACTTACAACACACGATGGTAAGAATTGTACACCTGGTTCTCCACTAGCTGCGCTAGTGGGAATATACTGTACGAAAAAAACCACTGACATTTGGCACAGGAAGAGCCTGACACAAAGGAGTCGCAATGTTCAGATAGGAGCGTCAGGATTGTCAGGATTCCCAAAGTCTCTTTATAGTCAGTGCAACGAATTATTTTTGTTTTGTTTCTGTTTTGTTCAGTTTGTTTTTGTTAAACTTCTGTTTGAAAGTCACCTTCTTGCACATCTAACGGCAAGTTCAGACACTTCTCCCATTCTGCTGGTCTGAGTTCTAAAGCATCTTTTGCCTCTGTGTCTAATACGTTTATCGTTGTATAGTGTTGGTAGTCACCTGTGGTTTTGAAACTGTCCCATGGAGCTTTGCTTGGTCCTGAGTTCTCCTGAAGACCAAAGAAAGAAGAATTAAAACCAAGGATAAAATAATGTGGTTTCCATGTATAAGGCTGTTTGCTAATGTACTTTCATGAGACACAGAAGCCAGAGAGGGGAAATGGCTTTGCAGGGAGCCAGGCTGGTGGGTGTTCAGCACCACTGCGACTCTTTCTCTGTGAACAATCAACAATTTGGCAGGCTCCTCACCTGAGCTGCCAGCTAAGCCCTTTCTTTCACAAGAACCAATGTAGTGAGGAATGGCTGAGTGATCCAGTACCAATAGCCATCTTTCTAATGGTGGTTGTG
The DNA here is from genome assembly GCA_013399855.1 of Oxyruncus cristatus. Lineage (NCBI taxonomy): Eukaryota > Metazoa > Chordata > Aves > Passeriformes > Cotingidae > Oxyruncus > Oxyruncus cristatus. Next base: position 1,068,619 of record VXAY01005482.1, read on the forward strand.
TAGAAAACGGGGAGAAGAGAAGGGAAGGTAATAGAGAACTGTTTGCTGCCTGAAATATGGAGTGGTTTGAAAGAGAGATTGCCAGCTGGGTTTTAAATTGTGGCAGGTGCATGACAGAAACACAGAAGGCTTGAAAACGCTATGAGAGCCACCTTGCTTTACATACTGATGAGCTCATGTATATTAGGATTAACAGACTGAAAGCTGGTTTTGGATTTTTCTTTTTTTTTTTTTGAATGCTAAGTTTTATAGGGTAAAAGCCATTATGGATTATGACCAATTTAATTGGTGATTTCTGCTGTAACATGATGGGTGGGATTCAGTTGCCAAAACCTAGCGTCTTTGCACCACTTTAGTTGCCTTTGGACTTTCTGTTTGATCTCCAACAATCTCTCATGAGAGGTGCAGGTCTCCTTTGAGTCCTGTGTCATCACTGCGTGCACCATACGGTAAACTAGGACCTCTGAGACTGTCTAAAATAGTCTGAGATGCCTATATTTAGGTACCTGGATCACTCTCTGACTGTCTCACAGATAGACCATTCCTCTAGGCAGCTTTTTTTGGCAGACCTTTCAAAAACACAGCGCTGATGCGAAACAGAGTAAACACAACTCTTCCACTGAGATTCCCTTTGAGATTTTGAATTAATTCCAGCTTTATGTGAACAGCAAATCTCAAGTAGGGAGGCAAATGAAAACTTTACATGTCAGCAAATCTCAGAAGGGGAAGTGAGTGAGAACTTGATACAAAATAACACATATCACAGCTAAAGGTTCATCAAAGAATCAGGGCTAAATTTCTGCTGGATTAAGATGATGTAAATGATGTAAATCCATTGGCCTCAGATCTGCTTAATACCTCTTCTTCATGTCTGAAAGCAGCTCTTCTGAAAAAGTTATAGAATACAATGATTCTAGCTTAGTTCCATTGAATATACAATTTTCACATTATAAAATTATATAAAAATTATTACTAATCAAAATATTACTGCTAACAAATATGTCAGACTAAATTAGCTGTTTTAATTAGGTGAAATCAACTACTGCTCTCATTATCAGATGCAGTCAGGGTGTAATGCATGTGTGTATCAGTGTGTGTGTATAAATTTGAATTATGACGATAGCAGCCTCAACTCAAGATGATTTAATTTTTGCTTTTCCCATGCTAAATATTTATAAACCTATTATGGAAAAGACATGGCATTACAGAGATCCCATGTGCTTTTCAGACCATCTCACGTATAGGTAAAACTAGCTAGACTTGTTTGTAGTAATTTATTTAGTATCTCCTTGCCCAGCCAGAGGAAAAGCCCTATTGTCCAAATTATATCAGCGAGCTGATTTCTCTATACAAAGCCCTTTAGACTCAGTAGGCACATGCAGATTTGAAATGTGTTTCCTACAGTTCAATTACTCGTCATCTATAATGACGTCAGTGAGTTAGTTATGGTCTAGTTGTAAAACCTAATGAGTCTCGTCATAGGTTAGATTACTGAAAATATCTTCTGTTCTCATTTCTGAGGCTGCCTAAAGGTGAGGTCTTCTTGGGAAAAATACTGAATTCAAAGGGCTCTTATTTCACTGTTGCTCTTTAAGATCCATCATATTTTAAATATAATAGAAGGAGAACTTACCATACTGCCTGATTTTGGTACATCCCGAAATCTGTCCAGAGTCTGAAATTTCTGATTTAACTCTTGAAACAATTCCATGTGCCTCTTTCTTGTATGCATGACCTTCTGCAAAACGGAACATAATTGCTTATATTTATAATTGAATCTGGTTGGGTTTTTTTTTTTTTTTTTAAGAGAAGCATTATTTTTCCCGACATAATAAAGTAAATTGAATTTGGCAGGGCCATCTTTTCCCTATAGACTCAAGCAATGGAAGTGAATTGCACTGAGCCTTCTCTCTGCTCTGTTTAATGTTCTTCCTGTGTACAAGAGACTGTTTTCACCCCACATTTATTGAGTTGCTGAAATTAGGGGACACTGTTTTTCCTCTAGCTTAGATGTATTCTGAAACTGATGGCGATTTCTCAGAAGAATATTTCTCTTGCACATTAGGAATGTTTTCTAGAATTTCTGATTCCAGCACGGCCACTAATATTTTAATTTCTGTAGGAAAGCAACAGCAGTTTGTAATTGTCCCTGTCAGAATAATTTTTATGAAGATGCTGAACTCAGAAATCTTGGCTCAAAATGGAAAATCCCCAAATGTTATGTCTTTTTAATTAGACATTTTCTTGTCATTCCAATCATTATAAAATGCAGTTGAAAAGGCATTCATATTAAGCAAAGTAGGCACAGTTTTTCAATTTTACTTGCTTTCTTATTTTATGGACAAAGCAATTGGAAACCATCCTCCCTCTAGCCCATGAGTAGGGCACTCTTCCACAAAAACTAATTACATGGCACTCCTTTGCAAGAGGTGGGGACCCCAAACAATCCTCACGGTTCTCAGGCCTCAGTTCACAGGCCTCAGCCATGAATCTGCCTGGGGCAGCTACATGGAGAGTGAAGCTGGTTTTCAAGTCTAGGTTGTAAACTCTGTCATCAGAGTTGTTTTCAAACAAATTCATGCTCATTTATGGATTCAGACCAGCCTCTGGAGCAAAGCTGAAGGCTGCTTACTGTTGAACCAGTCTCATGGTTCTGTGGTCTCAGTGGGCAAGCGACAGGAGGGACTAAGGATACTTCACCTCAGTACAACAGTGGGTGGGCTCAGCTTGGCTTTTCTTAAGCTTTTGTAACTAACTGCTTGAACTTGAGTTACAGTCGAGGCAGCAGCCAGTACTGCTGACAGAAGAGGTGCAGGACACAGGCCTCTCTGCAAGTCCACTAATTGTCAAGCCTGACTTTCCCTGGAGTTGCGCATGACAAACTCTGCAAACTTACGTATGTGGTACCTCAGTGTGACCCTTTCCAGCAAGTAACACTCCTGACAAGCCTAGGTTAGTACCTTTTAAAATGGAGTGGCAGTAGCTGACTCTCAATAATCCTTTATCAATACCAATTTTAACTTTGTCTTTCATTTGCATTATGTGTTTATATATTTCCTGAAATGTGACTGCTCCTTAGGCCATGCATTTATACTGCTATGCCATAACAACCATATTATCCTTAATATAGCCACACTGTAGCTTGAGAACTTATTTCATTTCTGAGAACAGGAAATTGACATTATTCAAAAAAGAGACATGAGATACATTGAGCAATCAAATGCCTATTAACTTAATGCGAGTTGTGGGGTGAATAAGGGAAAACTTTGTGTAGGATTTGGTAATAAACTCCTTGCACAATGTAATTTAACTAGAGACAGCTGATCTAAATTTTTGAGAGGAGTTTCACTTTAGAGACTTCCTGGGGATTCTTTTAAGATACTACTGTTTTAGTAGACAGGAGCATATAGCAAATTTCATATATATAGAATCTAAAAAGGGAAGGTTCTACCTCAAGGATTATTATTGGCTGAAATATCCAGACACAATGATCGGAATAAAAAAGTTTTGTTTGGTTAAAATACTGGCTCTAAAAAGCAGTAAATAGCATATGACTGTGAAACAAGTACCTCCATTTGGAAACTTTTTAGTGGAAGGCTAAGAACATAGAGAATGCTACTTTCTTATGTCTTTTCCCGAATCGTGTACCCAAGATGTCGTTAAATAGCAAATATGAATAATGCAAATGTCTTACTCAGTTCATTACATTATTCTTGAGGAGAAGCAGGTGGGAGGAGAAATAAAACACTTGCACTGGGAAGTCTGCCAGAAAAAAAAGGCTTTAAATTTTATTCTTAATAGCAGAATGACTGGTATGAACATGCACCTATGGATTTTTCAGTTGCTTTGTGTTTTCCTGGCTTCCATTCCATAATTCCTACCCACTGACAGCCACCCCCTCCCCGCTACTTATAAAGAACGATCTGAACTGAAGGTGAGGTGCAGTAACTTAAATTTTCAACTTTAACTTTTATTTTCTAGACTTCTTTCAAATTCCTGGTTAGAAAGCACCATCTTATCTCCTAGAAAATATACTCTAATATGGGTAACTCTTTCTCTTTTATGAGAAAACAACCTACAAAGTATTTGTAGGGGGTTAATCTGTTTTATCTATGAAATAAGCAATGTGAAAATCACCACTTTATTAATCTTAGAAATACATAAGTTTTATCAATACAAATCTGGAGATCTTGACCAATATATACTTGGATGATTGTGATAGCATCAGATCTGAACAGGATGGAAAATGAACTTCTCATGCTGCACTTTGAAAGCACACCTTCTTTAGATGCAGCTACATTTCTGCCCATTAATTCCACATCTCTGCCAGAAGCACCCGAGTTAGCCACCAGGCTACAGACATACATCTTCCTGTGGTCTTTCCTGCAGGTTCCATAACTCTTGTGCCCCATAGCCTAAAGGGGGTTACTGACACCCCTTTCACATTTCTACCCCCACCAATAAGTCAGATAGAGGGTGTGTTTTGAAAAGACTATGCCTTGCTCTGATGAGCATCTGCTCACAGAAAGGGATTCAGAGTGTGGATGGTTATCATCAAGATGGGAAGAACTTCAAACATAACTCTCCACCCAGCTCCCTTTTTTTTTTTTTTTATTTATGATAAGGTTTTAGCTAAACTCTAATTCAAGAACAAATATTCTCATGAATATTTCATGACACCCCAGCTGTACTGTATTCAGCTCTGGGATCCCCAATATAAGATGGATGTGGACCAAGATGGAGCAACTGCCAGGAGGATGACAAAGATGATCAGAGGGCTGGAGCACCTCTACTATGAAGTCAAACTCAGAGAATTGGTGTTGTTCAGCCTGGAGAAGAGAAGGCTTCAGCAACACCATATAGCAGCCTTCCCGTACCTAAGGGGGGCTACAAGAGAGATGGAGATACAGTTTTTACAAGAATGTGTAGTGACAGGACACATGGTGATGGCTTTAAGCTGAAAGAGTGTAGGTTTAGATTAGATAAAGGAAGAAATCTTTTTTGATGAGGGTGGTGAGACACTGGAACAGGTTGCCCAGAGAAGTTGCAAATGTCCCAGTCTTGGAAGTGTTCAAGGCCAGGTTGGATGGGGCTCTGAGCAACCTGGTCTAGTAGGAGGAGTCCTTGATCATGGCAGGGGGTTGGAACTAGATGATCATTCATGTTTGTTCCAAAGGTATTCTCTATGTGATTTTATGATTTGTGGCCAATAAATAACAATATAATAATCATCATCATTACAATGTCATTTAATTTGCCTTAGAGATTTTTCTATACTGTCACAGGTAAAAATATTGTCTCTCAAATATTGTATGAAGCAGCTAAGTGAAAAGAACAGATGGGGGGAATGCCTTCCCAACCATGTAATGGAAGCATGCTGTGTTTTCAAGATGTTATAGGTATTATCAGTTGCCAAACTTAGGAACAGGAAGGGATCTTTCCCTGCAGGCATATTTTTTTTACCTTTGCCTTCAAGAGATGTCGTCAGGTTAGTAAAAGAAGGATTTTAAACTTCTGTGAGTTGTAATGTTATAATGAATAGCTATGGCAGATAAAATTCTGAAGGAATGCAGCTCCAGCAATTAATTATCAATTTAGCATTATTGCTGGTGAGAACACTCCACTCTGTGGAAAGAAAAGAACACATCCTGGTATTCACACTTGTCAGGTGTATCCCTGCTCTCCCTCAGAGCCAGAGATGACTTGAATCCTGGGTAATAAGGGACTTTTCTGAATTATTTGGCATAAATGTTATTACCAGAGTAGATCCACTGAATGGCTGATAGAAAGGGGAGAGTGAGATTGCTGGGGAAATACAGCAGTCAGACACTCCCATAGAATTTAAAGGTAGTTGTGATCTTGAATCCTAAAATGCATGTCAGTAGTAGTGTTGAACTCTCCTGTATGTTTTTGTGATTGCCAGAGCACACCTATCCTAAAGTCTTCCTGGGATTTTCTTCAGCATCTGTATTTCTGTTCAACATAATTAGAATGAATTTTATTTGATCTGACAGCTAACTGTTAGTGCTGAGACTAAATGAAAAAGATACCTGTACACCTTTAGGGAAAAAATGACTGGGGATAGAAGGCACTTAGCTGGGGTTACCACAGCCAGCAGCAGCAAGGATCCAAATTGTCCAGACCAATAATTTTGGTCATGTTTCGAATACCAGACTGCATGAATGAGTCTAAACTAATCTTTGGTAATAGCTAGAAAAGAGCTGTAAAGCTGTTGCATGTTGACTGTTCATTTAGCAAAATTCAAAGTTCAACGAAATTAGTCAGTATTTTACAAAATCTAATAATGGAGTGCATATCATGTAGCAGAAATACTTTATGTGGACAGACTAACCCCCATTTGTTACAGTCTGTCTTTTTGTTCCTACATAAAGGGATAATTTAGGAATGCAATGGTAAACTATCTAAAATGGGAAAAGAAGATACAGGTGCTCAGTTTTGAGACCTTCCTCTCTAACCAGCTCAAGATATATGACAACGGCTACCAGTCTGGATGTCATCTTTTTCTCTCTCTCTTTCCTTTGAATGGAGACACAAGTTTTCTGTAACAGTACCCACACAGTCACAAGTCTTTTATTATTTATATTACATTATTTATTTATTATTTTTATTATTTATAATCCATTGCAAAGGCCTTTAAAACTATGTCTGTATTTCTGCAAGTATTAGAGATAACAGGGACAGAGAGTATTTTATGGTGTTGAGTAGCCTTAGTCTAGCTGTGTTCATATTACATTGCAGCTGGCTTTGAGTTTTATCTGTGGCTCTTGGAGAAAAACTGTCTGTGTCATGCTTATTTGTTTTTCCTTCAGATTATCCATTGGAACCCACTAGAACAGCCTTTTTTTTTTTTTTTCCTTTTTTTTAACTATGAAACTATGACTCTGCAGTACTAAGTCAAACATGTCCAAAACTGTTCTCTGGCACCACCTAACATGGAATGTTCCCCATGAATACTAAATTATTCTAAATTCTCTTAGTCTCCCAAATAAGAAATCTACAATCAAATTGTCTATTGTAAATGGCACCCAGATGGTGCTGGTTCCCTAATGACCCTCAAAAACTTTTTGGAGAGGCAAAGGTTGTCCAGAATAAAATAGTGAAGGTCATTCTAAAAATTAATCCATACAGAAGCTGGAAATTTGTCACCCAGAAATATTCCCTCAAATGCCTAATTTAGTAAGGTAGGCATAGCCTGAGTGTTTGTCGTGTATGGATATAGAGAGAGACGTGTGAGAAGTTGAGGGTGTAGAGATGCTGGGAGAGTGTTAAAAGGAAAAGGACAGAAGGAACCAAACTTGACACAGCCTTGTCCATACTGCATACTTAGCATCTCTTATCCTCAGAACCACATCCATGTCATTCTATCATTTGTTATCCTCAGAACTGTGGAAGGGCATTGTCTCAGAGAATTCTGGCTTGCACTGCTCAGAGACAGAGCAGAGAAAGAGTTAAACGTTTAGGTAGCATGTCCAATCACTCTGGCTTGATCTCACCTCCAGACTCTATTCTGTCTTGCAGTCAAGCGGCTTTGACGTATCCAAATAGCAGTATTTTGGACACACCACACGATCTCAATTCCCTTCAGCAGGCTGTCTTACTGATAGAAGGAATCTGGGTGGCGATTTGAACATTTTATAGCTTTTTTATTTTGTTTTACCTTAGATAGATGGACATGCTAAGCGCAAGGATACAGGAAAGCCTACAGACATAATCAGAGGAATCATAAAACAGGGAGGTGAGATGAGGTTATTCTGAGTCCATACTTCTAAAACACAGTAGCAACTGGCACACTCACTTCCTCGGCAGTCACTCGCAATGGCCTCATCCTTTCCTTTTTACAAACAAATATATTTTCCTGCATTTTAATAGTAATTCTAAAAATATTAGACCATGAAGCAACAATATTGCAAACAAGTCAAGACAAAGGTGTAAGCATCTTAAATACACAACAACACAAAGCTGGGAGGAGTGGTTGATAGCCCAGAGTGCTGTGCAGCCCTTCAGAAGGACCTCAACAGGTTGGAGAGATGGGCAAAGAAGAACTGTCTGAAATTCAACAAAGGCAAGTGCAGGGTCCTGTACCCAGTGAAGAATAACCCTGGGCACCACTACAGGCTGGGCCAACCTGCTGGAAAGCAGCTTTGTGGAGATGGACTGGGGGTCCTTCTGGTGGACAACAAGCTGTCCATGAGCCAGCAGGGTGCCCCTGTGGCCAAGAAGGCCAATGGTATTCCGGGGTGCATTAGAAGAGCATTGTCAGCAGGTTGAGGGAGGTGATCCTGCCCTTTTACTAAGGCCTGGTGAGGCAAATCTAGAGTGCTGTGCCCAGTTCTGGGCTCCTCAGTACAGGAGAGACATGGAGTTCCCGGAGTGGGTCCAGTGGAGGGCAACAAATATGATTATGGGACTTGAACATCTCTCTCATAAGGAAAGGCTAAGGGAACTGGGCCTGTTCAGCCTTGAGAAGAGATGTCTGAGAGGAGACCTCGTCATTGTATGTGTGTATCTGAAGGGACGGTGTCAAGAGGATGGATCCAGGCTCTTCTTGGTGGTGCCAAGAAACAGGACAAGAGGCAATGGGCAGGAACTGATGCACAGGAATTCCCACCTGAATATGAGGAAGAACTTCTTTACTGTGCAGGTGACCACGCACTGGAACCAGATTGCCCAGAGAGGTTGTGGAGTCTCCTTCACTGCAGATATTCAAGAACTGTCTGGACACAATCCTGTTCAATGTGCTTTAGGATGACCCTGCTTCAGCCAGGAGGTTGGACCAGATGACCCACTGTGGTCCCTTCCAACCTTACCCATCCTGTGATTCTGTGAAATTATGTGAGTGAAGAGAAAATACGTAATGGGTGGCCTGATTCTTGAGAGTAGGATGTATACTGCATTGTTGGTATTTATATGGTGTCAGATTATGTTCCTGAGTGACAGGAAGAATATTTTAGTACCTGTCCACAGAGAATGCTCTGATTGTGAAACACATATTTCTACCTTTCAATAAAGAACAGTCAAATTTAGAATTCTTTATATCACTATAATTATAAAACTTCTGACCGTATTGCTTGAATTTAATTTTAGAATTGCTTGCTTATCAGAATTTTGCTATTGTTTCTTTTTATTTTCTATGCATTTATCCTAAAACATATTTAGGGTAATATTTTAATTTTATTTTCCTTAAAATTTCCTGTGTGGATCTTTCTCTGGTGCACTATTCGAAATATTACATGAGGACTTAAGGTAGCTAGTCTCTGGGGCAAAATGACCTAAGAGATTAAGGCATGATGCTAAACTACCAAGAAGCCAGCATCAATCATGGAGGATCAGTATTTCAGCAAAAGCAGGTCACCAAATCAAACCCTTCTTCCTTGCAAGGCTCCTATGACCACTGCTATGGCTAGTTCTGCCTCTTTCATTTCTACAAACTAGAATTTGAAATCTGGAAGTACATGCGTGTGCTTACAGCCCAAATAATAATATGAATTGCTTTTGTCTGTGCATGCAAACAGGGCAATTTTTGAATTTATGGTTGATATATACTGATTGCTGGCTTTCAAATTTATCTCAAGACTTGTAGCTTCCTTGCAAATATATTTGTTCAGCTTCTCTGGAGACACACATTATGAATTGTATCAAACGACTTCTATGCACAAACAGACAATCTATGTAAAAATCCCAAACCCATACATTACAAACATTCCCTTGAAAACCAACTGTTGCATTCCTTCTGGTAGGAATCAGAGAAAAAACCCCCCTCAAATAAGCAAAACTCTAAGAGACCAATCATACTGAATGAGATAGAACAAAATAGTCATTAACTGTCACAGCTAAATCTTCTCTCGCAAAAGGGTCTGGAGTCTGAAATTGTGGATATCCAGCCTAAAGAACCTTACATGAACTTGTTTTTTATTTAGCATGTGATCCATTAGCTTTGACATCTTCAGCACTTTATCATTCAAAATTTGACACATTCATAATCAATACTTGGATGTGAAACTCCTATGCCAGTAAATTAGTATTGAAGAGAGATAAAAAAAATTATTGAGAATCTTTGAGCAAAGCAATCTTCTGCTACCTGATGTAGCCTGTCCTACAAAAGTGCCACACTTTTTCAATAGGTAGATAGCCAGCAACGAAAAAAAAAATCCAACAAAACAAATCCAGATGAAAATGAAGAGGCAAAGAATTTAAAAACTGAAATCATGATGGTTAATATTGCAATATGACAGTTTGATCTCAGAACATTTTGCAAACAAGTTGCACCAAAGTAGTTTTAATGAATTGTTCATCATGTTCTGTACAGTACCAATTGAAAAACCCTATCACATCTACTATGTCAGAAGGCTAAAATCTGCTAAAATGAACACTTCACATTTACTTTTAGGAAAAATGCTTTTAATAATCAGGAATAATTCAGTAAAACTTACTTCAAAGTCAAGGTCCGAATAACGTGATTTTCTTCTCTATTAAGCAGTAAAAAAAAAAGAAAAAAGAGGTTGTATTAACAAGGGGACTATTCACCAAATCATATTAATGAGTCTAAATAACATTCCTGTTTTCCTATCAGGTATATATTAGGTATTCTGTAAGAGGATGTAGATTTTATCTTGATAATTTAAGATTATTGTGTGAGTTTGCATAGTTTATTAGACCAATATCATATTATTTTCCCTGAAATAAACCAGACTGCATTTCACCAGGATGCACGATGTGCATGTTATTTGCATGCAATTGAACCAGTTGGTGTATAAAATATGTCTATTTCTATACTTTTGTGGTATTTGAAAATTATAATCATATTTATACTTTTTACAAAACTACCTATATATATCTGTGATTTAGATTTTTATAAGTATACAGAAATTGATCCTTTCCTACATCAGACTTGGTACATTGGTACAACTCCATTGATTTTAATGAAATAAATGACAGCGAAATCAAGCTAAAGCCATCTACACTTGCCATAGCTTCAGCTTGTTTGTTTGCAATGACAATCTGGATGGAGAAAGCAATGATTTTGTTTTAAACTAATGACAAATCTGATTCAAAGCGTCTGATATAAAGCAAGAATGATTTACTAGTGAAGTAATCACTTGAATAAAATGCAACAGAATATGATTGCTCAGACATATCACAAATAATTTAGCACAGAATTTTTTAGATTATAAACAAAACCAATTATAAAGTCAAATTATATCATAAAGAAGCAGAAATATTATAAATAAGGGATAAAAATATCTTTTTTTCTTCTACAGATAGAAATTAAATGTCTTGCAATAGATTAAAGAGATGTAGAAAGAAGAAGCTAGGTTGCAAAAGCTGAAAAGAGTGCAAAAAACATGAGATTGGAAACAAACCATCTTCAGGAAGGAGACTACCCCAAAACACCCAAAAAGGCTTACTGCTGCAATTTAATCCTAATTTTTGTGGTAGGGTAGGCTGGTTTAAGTCACGGTAAAGGAACCTTTTCAAATTGCACCTAATTTCTTCATTTAGGTACAAATCAAAGTCACCAAGTCAAGAAGAAAAATGTTTCTGACTTTGATTTGATTTGATTTAAAAAACCTGCAGGTTTTAGTAAGCTGTTTGGTTTTCCTGAAAGGAATAATTTTACAAATCTTTCATTTGTAGAGAGCAGGAGATGTTTGGTCCCTGAGCCCTTGATAATACCACTTTGTCACATCTTGTCTGGTTTTGTAGTAAAATTTTAATGCTCCAATCCACAATAATATGAAGAGTATCTCTGTAACACTGTTGTCACTCTGATGCCTAAAGGGCTGGGAAGTAGTATCAACGAATAGTCTAATACAATTAAAACAACCAACAACAACAAGCTTTGGAGAAGCTATCTTTAATCATCAAGGCTTGATTTGACCTAGCACACTTCCAAGAGAATACTTTAAAACAAATTAAACAACTCTTCCCAACTAAGTAACATGAAAACATGGAAACAACAAAGGTCTCAGAGGAAAGAAAAAATACCAGGATGTTATACCCAAATTATTAAAGCAGCTAAATTCTTCCTTTTCATTCATATTAAGAGGGCCACAGTACAAGTGCACCTTTGACATAGGCTTTCGTCATTCCACAGTAAATCAGCAACTGAAGAAATCTACATATTTCTGATGAAGAAGGACCTATTTTTAAGGTACAATTAGAGCACATCTGCAACTGAAAAGGCTCAGTAGTTACAAAAGAACAAACATGTACAGCAGATAACAAGGTGAAGCTTTGAAAAATGCTTGAAAAAGCTATTTTTAAGCTAGAGTTCAGTAATAAACCAGATATCATTGAATCCTCTGACTGAGAATCCTAAGTAAAATGAAAATTAGGAAGAAATGTGTAGATTGCTAGGTACCGTGATGTGTAAAATTGGAGCATTTTTATTTTGCCGCAAGTCTGTTTAACCACAGTGAAAATATTCCTGGCATAGCCGAATTATTAGGTTTTGCAGGCAGAAAACTCTACCACTGTTAACATGGCACAAAGACATATCCAACAGACTGCAACATATGCAACTGTGCTATTGTTAGAGAAAAGCAACCACTGCATTTTTGCTGTTAGTTCACAACATTTATGACCAAAGAGGTCATACCACAGGTTTATCTCACAATTTTTCTTGGGCTCAACAAGAATCTAATCACAAACACATTTATTTTAAACTCATAAAGAGCATCTGCTCTGTGCTTGTGCTTCACTTTTTTTCCCTGGCTGCATACTGTGAAATACAGCCCAAGTGCTGCCACAGTCTATTCTCCAAAGACATAAAAAGTATTTAGTTGCCACACGCCCAAATGGCAGTGGTGAAGTTCTGCAGGTTTCTGAAAATCAAAGGATGCTGGTTATGAATGTGATCCTGCAACACTGAAAGTTATTTGTAATATTGCCACTGACACCACTAGGTAAATGATCAGGTCCTCCTGGCTACTACATCATTGTCTTGAAATGACTGCAATGTTACTTTTTGAGAGAGGGAACATATTTAGAAGCATGAAGTCACTGGGAAACTTATAAGGATGAAAGAGTGTCCCTTCAGTCTCAACTGAAAGTTGGCATTTTATTCAATTGTTCTCCTAGTTTCTGTATGATACATAACAAGCCTAAGCCATGAAAATAATTACTTTGTAATTGCATATATGCTTTTTTTCTTATATGAACTTTATTTGTTATGTCTCTTTTGTCTGAGAAAAATGGCGCTTTCCACACACACTTAAATGCTTTCAGAAATCAACCACCTAGCTCATTCTACACTTAAAACTAACAAAAGGCAGCAGCTGAGTGGAATAAGGGATGAAAATTCCATGCATCAAATGAGTTGCTGAACTGCTAATGCCAGTATGTTTCTTTTCAAAAAGCTCTTCCCTTTATGTACCTGGAAAACTGAGAATAATTTTAACCAACATAAAAATTACCCTGGAAGCTGGTGGTTTTTTCAAGGATCAGTTGGAGTTTCACTTGAGTATTAATGTTAGTAGAATATAGTATTTTGTATTTGACCAGGTTCTGCTATGATGTTTCAGTATAAAGTGACATTTCTACTACAATACTTTCCCTAGGTCTTCAGTGGTTTAGGAATTTCCTTGGTAGGAGCTTATTTTGACATCTAAAATGTGCTAGGGTACTGAATTTCACAATTTAAATAAGTATAACATGACAAATGAAATTATGTTGTTTATCCCTTTGACATTTCATTTGATGCTCCTGCTTTTTATATTATAGGAGATATGAATAATCATTCCCTATTCACTCCTCAGTCATCTGTTTTCCAAGCTGAAGAATCCCAGCTGCTGGAGAACTGCAAGGGTAAGTAATGAAGGGACTGTCTAAAAAGCTGAAGACCCATGCAATTATTCAGTGGCAGGGAGTTAACTTGTATAATTCTGAAAAAAATGAGGGGTGTGGGTAGGCAGTGAACTGCAACCCATGCACAATTATAGATCTTCCAAAAAAAAAAGGTCACATCTCAATTTAAGCAGGCAAGAGTGTGACAACCTTTTTTGAAAACTCCAGTGACAGTTCTGCATTGGTGCTCTACACTGGCAGAAACCAAATCATGCCTGTTAATTTGGGGAAATTTCAGAGGAGAGAAGCAAAAAGTACTTCTAAGAGGAAAAGGATAAAAGAGTGATACAACTTTGTTTAAACATTGTCTCTGGAAGAAGCAAACACAGAAGCTTGTTCAGAAACCTTAGAAGGACATAAACACATAAACAAAACTGGTCTGGGAAAAATCTGAAAAAAATCAGAGATCATGTTGGGAATAAAGAAAGTTTATTTAACTGTGCAATGAGCTGCTAAGGGAAACAGTGGAAGCCTTTTACTCTACTCTTGAAAGTGAAGTTTGACTATGTATTAGAGAAATATACTGTAAAAAATGCTCTTACATTGATAGAAGACATGACTTGACAAGATTTTTTCCATCTCTGATTTCTACAGTTCTTTAATCTTAATTGATAAAATCCATTTTAGTAGAAAAAAATCCCCAACCTTCATGCCAGGACCAAAGTGAACCTCTCTGAAAAAATATTTGCACTAGTAATTTGTTTTAAATCAATTTTACTTTGTGCTAATCATGTATAGCTTCTCTGTGTAATTCCAGAACAACTTTAAACTCTGTTGAGGGGCAAAAATAGAATTCTGAACAATAATTTCCATACACCAGCACACACTAATCTGCTGGCACCAGGAAAGAGTTGCTCTTGCTAAATGACTAATAAAATCCCTCTCCATCTCTGTAAAATGACAAATGCCTGTTTTTCTCCTTATTCTAGTCTGCATTACACCACTACCTGATTAATTACATCAGATTCTCTTAAAGATATATTGCATTTTGCAAAGTATAATTGAAACCAGAGATACCATATTATAGTAAGGACTATAACCATGCTTCCATTAATATAAAGACTTATTATGAGCAGTTTATAATTCACTCTGAGATCATATTTGACATACAAGATCTTAGCCTGGGGAGGATTTTTTCCCAGAACAAATGTAAAGGAAAATCTTTTTTGGTCCTCAGAGATATAAAAGTGGCATGTGGATAGACAGTTTTGATTTAAAATGCCTTTTGTGTGTATATAACTGAAAAAAACCCCTAGTTTGTGAATAGATTATGTTGGCTGTAATATGAGCTATACATAAAGCAAGTAAATTTTAATGAAAAAAGTGAATTAGCTTTTTAATGTGACAATTTTATGTCTTTAAAGTATGCTAGCAAATTTAGCACATCAACACACAGCACAAACATAATTTCAGAGATCTCAATTTAAAACTATACTGGCAAATTATTGTGGCTCCCTTTTTTTCATAGGGCAGCCTGCACTTGTATTTACTCAACCAACCAAAACCACTTGTTTTCTTTTTCTGAATGCTTTGGGGCAAAATGTAGCATTTCTTAAATGAACAACTACAGTATAAAGCCTGTGATATATGCTGCACTTCACAATACTGACTAAAATTTCAGTTCTTCTAAAATTTCAGTTCTTCACATCTTCAGTTACTAGAATCAACTTTGCCTGATTCTACTTGCACTCCTGTATGGTAACCTGAAAATAAACTGCATCAATTTCTGAAGTCAGAGGAATCTGAGACTCACTCACATGAAAGAAAGAGAAGGTTGTTACAGGGCTAGACTTCATTTCACTGAGAGTCACAAAATTGGCAAGAGCTGTCTCCACAACTTATTGAAGAATGAAATGAGGAATGGGAGGAATAGAAATCTGAAATACACAATGCCTGAAAATAAATGCATTGCGGAAACAGGATAAAGAAGAAATTCCTGTGGTGCTTGTCTCTCTATTTTTGTTCTCTCATTTTATTTCTGATGTCATAAATCAAAATGACTTCACACCATTTTTCTTTTGTTTTCCCTGATGCTCTGATACTTTATTGATGAGATTGACTATTTTAACTGTGTATTTCTTCTCTTCTTTCCAGTTTTTCTTGTTATTATTTTAGACCTTGTTCCTTCCATGCTGCTTTTATTTCATTCTTCCTGATACTTTTATTTTAAGCTCATTCTGCACTTCTGCCATATTCCCCCCCCCTTTTTTTAATGCATCTTTCTTCTCCTTTTTATCTATACCTTTACTTTTTCTTTGTATTTCACTATCTTTTACATGTCCCTTTATTTTCTCAACTGAGCAGTATTTTCTTCCTGAAGTCCCTGTCAGTGATTTGGCCAAGGACCACAGAGTTGACTGTCTTTGAAAGTATTACAAGCTCTCAAGAATTAATACAGAATACAGAAGGATTGTTTTGGTCACACAATCAACTTACTCCACATAAAGATCTCATAGCAGAAACTGAGACAGAAAAATAAAGAAGGAAGATATGAAAAGACTGGAAAGAGAATTCCAGTCCTTTACATGGCAAATAATTTGTGAAGTCCTTTCCTTCCTTTTCTTATAAAGCAGATGATCTTTATTCCCTTTAATAAAAGTTTCTGTTGGCTGTCTTTGCATGTCCTTTGCCTTACAATAGTTTAAAGTCTTTGTCTCCTTTCAGCTCTTTTCCATTTCTGCTCACACTATCCTAACCACAGTTCCCTTGAAAGAACCCTTGAAAGAACTCTTCTTCCACAAAGGTAATGACACAAGTCTCTTCACATAGTCTGGCAGCAGGTATCTACTCCCTCTTCCATTTTTTTTTGCACAATAAAAACAGATGAATTACTTATCCTGGAGATATGTTTCTCACATCAGATTCTTCCTCTGCATTTAAACTTCCCAACTTTACTTTGCATCTAAGTAGTAGGAATCCAATACTTCACTTCAAAGTAATTTCATTTTAATGAGCACATCATTCTGAGTGTACATCTTCAAAACAAAACCCATTCCAAAAGACTGTATCGAGTGTTTTCTTCATTAAAATGAAAACACTTTGAACTGAAGGAGCACACTCCAAGTCACCTTGATGCCAAGGTAGCAAAGCCAGTTTTAATCCATGTGTATAAGGGATGTGCAGAAGATTAGTCAGATATTTTATTACTCTGCCTCAGAAACTCTACAATGTATCAGTATGCCTGCCTGTGTCTATAATCACACGGGTACTGTTGGGTACATACTAAATGAAATAAAAATCACTGATTTGCACATTGTGAATCTGCAGATCCTAAATTTCTACTTATCTGGGCTATACTTGCATGTAAATATTACAGCATTCTCAGACTATCTTTTGAAAACTGAAATTCTTCCACATATAATAAGTCATGTAATTGTTCCCATCTAAGAATTTTCTTGAGGAAAAAAATACGTAGATATAAAATTTTAAGAAGAAAGTTTGTGGCACACTGTAGGATTCATCTGACAATTTAGGACGTTTACATTTTTGATGTTCATGTCTGAACTATTCATTCTGGCTTCCATTATGGAATCTAAAAAGCAACACCTGCACTGAGGCATGTGATTTACTTCGTCCTGGAGCAGATGCCTAAAAGTGGCCTAAAAATGCCTATTTGTCTCAATTGACTCTAAAGGGGAGCCAAATATGAAGAGCTCTTTTTTCATTTTATACAGGAAATGCCTAAATTTAGATATCTAATGGTAGAGGTTGATGGATCCTCCCTGCAGAGTTAAAAGTCAGGATATACATTTTTTTTTTGCTGATACTATAGTTGTGTTCCACCATAAACAGAGGGGAAAGCTTCCTACTGCTCAAGATCTTCTCCTTTAGAGGTGGTCTAGTCAGGAAAGCTGTGGGCAGGATGATTTTGAATGTCCCGCTGCAGGTTTTGCTGCTCCATAATGTCGGAAAACCCCTGTCTTTTGAAAGGTCTTGCAATCTTCTAAAAAAAAAATCACTTGAGCTCTTTACTTTGTTAAAGGCACCAACAGAAGTTAATCCAGCTGGTCAGTTCCAGCCAATACCATTTTGGAGCTTAACCTCAACCCTTGTTTACACACTGCATATGTAAAAACACAGTTATGTTCTTTATGTGGCTGGATCTGCTTATCAGGATCTGCTTGAGACTCTGATTTTATTCTATATACATTTTTTTTTAATGTGCCTATCTTCAATTCAGTGCAGCACATCCTCATCAGAAGATGAAGTAATGCTATATCATCAAGTAGAGTTGAGAACCACAAAGGCAGACACAAAAGCTGAAAAAGTTCATTTTATTTCTGATCTTCCCTAATATCTGTTGGTTTTTTTTTTTCATTTTACATGTGATTATGCTGTGTTCAATGAGGTTTACTAACATAACTGTTTACCGCTTTCTGGACCAAAATACAGGCTTCTAAACCTAACGTGTTTACCAAGCTGGAAGAGACTAAATATTTATTATCATATATTATTATGTTTTACTACATTTTCTACCACATACTTGTTAGTCTCTTCTGAGCATAAAAAAGATATACAGAATAGTGATTGAGATTTGATGTGTACATCCCATCTTACAGGTAAGCTTTAATAGTGATATAAATACAGTTAAAATAACTGTACAGGAGCAGCACATTATGCTCACAGATTTTCAGGCCTCAGGAACTGTAATTTTGTGTAAGATGAAGTAACTATTGTCCCAATTTTTACAACTTGGTTGTAAAGGTCTACTTTTTTTTTTTTTT
>VXAY01005482.1:1087244-1139441 GCA_013399855.1 Oxyruncus cristatus
TTAGGTGTCCTAGATGACATTTGTCAGCAATGGAAAGAAAGAAGCATCACCAATTAAGAGTGGATGGTATGCTGGAATGTACATCTATCTTGTCAAGGAATGATGAACCTTCCTCATATATCTCATCCATACGGCTAATCTTAACTGGACTGGATTTGAGTTTCTATATCCGACAAAAACTATCCGAAAGACAGTACTGTAGATAGGTGGGAGAGGATACTACTGGAAGTTGACCTTAGCTATGGTGCTTCTGGGTTGCTTTAAATTTGAGAACTCCCATGTACCACTTAAGATCCATTAAATAACATGCGTGAACTGAGGGCAGTAACTCCTTTAACAAAGCAAACTTGCTTTGAAAGAGCCTGTCTGTCTGAGCACTGAGTGGGCAAGCACCTACATTATCTTTTAAACATCATTTTGTAAACTTGTCCCAGCTTATACATATTCACTTTAACAACAACCAAAACATGGACAATTTTTGATTACTGCAAATCCCCACATTTCATTTTCAATTAATTTTTCAATTAAATCCAGTCTTGTAAAAACTTATTTTAGTACACACTCAATATAAACAGCACTGAAAATATTTCACTTTCAAAGCTTGTAAAGACACCTCTTGAAAAGAAATCCTAAATTCTTCTGCCCAAAGTCTCCATAAAACTTCAACTCCATTTTAAAAGAAATATCCATACATATGCACCATTTATGAAATACGAGCTACAGTTCTGTATGTAAAAAATTGAACAATCAGGCTAATCTCTGTTTCCCTTCACAGACGGGTCCAAACATTTCAGAGTAATAGCTAATGGCTTCCAGATCGCACAAACAGTAGAATTTTTTTCTACCTGTAACTTCTTTCAGAGAGCTCTTAAGTACCATGTTTTTCTCATTTGTGTTTCTCTTTCCCACAAAATTCAGTGTTTCACAATATTTGAAATGCTGGTGAAATGTATTTCCAGATCTTAAGGAGGTCCAAGGATGAAATCAACTCCACCTCACTGCTGGCTTTGCTTAAGTAAAAGCTTAATAGGAATGGCGGTATTTGCCGCTTAGGTTTTAAGAAATGATTTAAATAATTTTCACTTTGATAATGCTTAAATCCCACAGACAGGTTTTAGTAATAACTGAAATCCTTTTAAAGGCTTTTCAGTTCACTTTTGCAATCTGACTGGAATCTAGGATACTCCACATGAAGCCCACCTGTACCTATTGCACACATCAGTTGTACCAATGCCTGCACACACATGCAAACAAAACTAATATTGGTGAAATATTGGATGGAAGAATCCAAGATTTACACTAATGAGAGCAGAATCAGACCTATCATATCTGAGACAGATATGATTGTCAGCAATAAAATAGCAAATATTTTCAACTGCATGTGCTTGCAGGTAAGGCCAATGATTAGCACTTGAATCTTGCAGGAATAGTTTTTCTTCTCATAGCAACACAGAACTTTCCAGTGGACTTTACCTGGTAGGTCACGAAATCCTCAGCAGTCGTGTGGAATGTTAAATCTCCAGAACTATATTGTTTCATACAGACTGGTTCTGAAACTTTAGTCTTGTTTTCTAGGTATAAACACTTCTGATAATAAGAGAAATATGAACAGCAGTGTATGATCCCAAACAACAATTTATACTGAATTAAAACATTAGCTTCACCCCTTAGACACAAGACACAATTTATTGTCTTATCATATAATTAGAACAACAGAGCATGCAATTTGTTTACACACCACTGACCTCTAAAGAGCTCATTGATATTGTGGATCCAGTTTCACTTCTTGATAATCCTGCATTGTCATCCAGCTCTGAGGCAATGAAATTCTTCACTGCTGTGCGGGGCTCAAATGGCAAATTCTGCATATGTTCTTGGGTGGGAAGATGCTGGTCTAAATTGATATTAAATTGGTCCATTACAGAGGGATTCATATTGAACTCTGGATTAACTTTGTAGTGCAACAGCCTTTCATGAGGCAAGGTATCCATGCCTATATTCATTTTGCTCTCATCTTTCAGCGATGGTTGGGTATTTACTGAGCCCCGGGGCATGACTATATAATCGCTTTCTATCATCCGTTCTTGAGGATGGACTATGTCCATATCTGCACCTCTCAGATTATCATCAGTGCATAAATACACAGTCCTCCGCAACTCACTGTTGTCTTTTTTCAAGCACTGATTGGCCAGTTCACTCATACTCATAGGCATGTGGAGCCCTGTTGGTTGCTGGATTATGACTTTGGAGATGATGTTTCCAGGCAAGGTTGAATAGCTCATTCCTTCAGGGTTTGGTCCCTTTTCCTCCTCTTCATCATTCAGTGAAATTCTAGAAAGTGTTCCTGTTATAGTAGCTGCTCTGCAAGGTCCAATGTCTTTATGCAGAACTGTGGGTCAGAGAAAAGAATTCTTACAACATGAAACCATGTCTACCGAACACTACTTGAAGCTTTATCTAGCAGCGCTTCCTTTACCAGTGCATCTTCTTAAATCTTTTCCTATCCAATTACTAACTCTTATTTTATATTTATAAATAATTTTTGGGAAGGCTTTTGTGTGGCTCGTTTTGTTGTTGTTTTTGTTCTGTTTTGTTTTTTAAATCAACATCTCTTAATCTGCTGCGTACAAGTGACAGATTTCTGACTAAGCTTCAGTCATTTATATAAGTTAAAAACAGTCCTTCATTTATTCCTACTGCCTTGCATAGATATTAGGTGACTTACAGCTTAAGCAAAAGCCTGCCATGTGGAACTCATTAAGGGTTTTAAAAAAAAAAAATACACTATGACATCTGTACTGCCATTATTAACTCCACATAACCTCCTGGAAAATGTCAAACAGATTGTAAGGCAGAATCATTTTGTCAATCCATTGTAATGACCTACCATAAGATTACAACCATGAGCATGTGTTCCTGAGCTCCAAAATGTTCCTTTTCACTGGCTTTTAAAAACTTTTCTCTGTTAAATTATGTTTTAAATAGAAGTGACAAAAGAATTACCACATTGGGAAGAAATTCCATTGGTATCAGAAAGAATATTTTGCTACATCTGAAAACGCTATAAAGGATATAAACATGTTTTATAGTAGAGTCATAACCCATGTTTACTGGGCTTATTCCAGCTAGGTACAAGGATTTTCTGGTCCTGGTTGAAATACTTTAATTCACACCAGTTCTAGTTTGCACACTAAAATCCTCCTTATGGGCTGAGATAGAGAGACAACTTGAAGTATCTCAGGTATTACATTTACATCCCTTCCAGCTGCCTAAGGGCTCTGATGGCCCAGATCCCGCAGTACCTGTCAGTTTACTGCCTTTTTCCATAAGAAGCAGCTCATAAGGCATCCCACTCTCCTACCTCACACTAACTCTCATTTGTCCATTATGAAAAAAACAATTTGCTTCTAAACAACAGTGCACAAATACCCAAATTCAGTGGCTGCTTCATTGTTTCCAGTGACAATTTTTAAGACATTTCAAACAGTCACCTATCCTGGAATTTTTCATCAAAAGAAAGTGAGTTTAAATGTTTATCTAGTAAAGCCTCCTCATAAATGCATTCAAAGTCCATCTCCTTAAGGATGCCTCTGACAAGGCTCCCCACACTGCAGAGCTGTTATCAAAGGTAAGAAGTAGGAGCTACATGGATCAAGGCTGGATTTTTGTCTGCACTGGATGGTGACAGACATTCATTTGTGTTACAATGTACTATCCTATTCCCTTCAAAATACATGTGCATATTAAAACTGATCTATAGGGAAAAACTAATATATTGCAAGAAATTCAACCGGCAGTTTTTTAAAGGTGGGTGACTGGAAACCCAGACTTTACCTTAATGAGATCAGCTTTCTTGGCTGCCCATATAGCCATCAAAGAGAGGGAGTGTCTCCAAGGTGGGTGATGCAGAACTGCTAAGTCAGGCTTCTGCCCTGACTCACCCTGTGAAAAAGACACCCTCTCCCTCCTTCTCTGTCCATTCCTTGAAAACTGAGGGTGTCTAGGCAAGACTGCTGCCCTATGAAGAACGGTTCTTTGGGAATATCTCCTAGATTAAAAAAGTTCTGTAGGGTTTAAATGGCCATTTATTTCACACTGTACTTTCTTTAACCAAGGTTGGCAAATAAGTTGCTGAAAATGTGTTATTTTTAATATGTGGAAACAAACATAGCTGACTAATTAAAGATCACACCACTGAAGTTTCTTTAAAAAAAATCCAAGTGGAGGAATAAAATTTAATTTCCTTAAACTATGGTGGATTTCACTCAAAGTCCTAACAAACCCTCTTTAAAATGAACACAAATTGATGCGTCCTTCATATACATAGCTGTTAAGATACCCTATTTTTTGTTTTGGTATAGCAAAATGATTGTATCATATTTGCCTGTGTAACAGGGCAAGGAAAGTTTAATATGTTAAGAGAGGTCTTCTTTCAAAAACTATTTTCCTTCTAATAACACTTTTGGTTACTTTTCAACTGCTGAATTCCAGTTAAAGCCTTTTGTAAGAATATGAAATAAATGTATTCATACAGTGGCATCACTTTTCAGTTTTTCTTTTTGATTGACTTAATAAATATTTTCTCTAGCTGGTTAAGCCCTGATTTTTCTGGTTTTCACTTCATAAGGAACTAGTACAAGACTTCTTTTTATTGGCTAAATATTCTCTCAGTGTTCTTACCTGACCGACAAGCAATGTCCACGTCCTTCTCAAAATCAGTCTGTAACAAGAAACAGTGAAACAGAAGAGCCATTATTAATTAAAAAATAAACCACAATACTTTTTTGGCAACCAACGCTTCCAAAATGTCCTACTTACAGGGTCACAGTCTCTTAAAAGTGGTTTCTTGTTGCTGAGAAGGTGAAGTGTATTGTTTTACAACAGCAGAGCTTTACAAAGTTTCCTAAAGTATAACTGGGTGGTTTTCAAAGTATGCTGCCTGACCAGAAAAAATAAAATAAAATAGGTGGAAGTAGAATATATAATTTTAATAAAATGATACAGTGTGTAGTTTTTAATGTATATGGAAGAATAACTTCTACATCTCATTGAAGGATCTTCTTTAAGAAAGCTTTTCATAGTAATTTTATGAACAGAACTATGAAAAATAACCTGCATACAAATTACTGTGAATAATGTAACCCAATTAGTCCACCCTGTTTGTAACATCATTAATTTGTTATGACGTGCTTATTTGTACTAAAACATTCTGTCATTCCTTACTACTTATGTAATCACATAACATTTTTTAGTTGTAATAGAACAACTATTATTTATTTCATTGTGTAAAAAATTAATTGTAAGAACTAAGAATGGATTTTAAAAGTTGGAAATCAAAGCACACTTTCCCCAGTTAAACAAAACTATTTATTCTGTTAGAGAATTTAATTAATTTTTGTTTTCTTTCCACTAGAAGTTTATTACACGCAAAACGTTCAATAAAACGGATCTCTTTCTTGCTTGTGGAGTCCAAACATTAAATTCTTTTTTTGAGTCATCATTTTTGAAGGGCATCTGCTTGCTGAGTCCTGCATTTTTGCTGAGCCTTGCATATTTTTAGGCCCTGATTCTGTCTCCATTATAGTCAATGACAAAAAGTTGTTGAAAGTGAAGAGACCGATATGTTGTCATAATATACTACTTAACAATATTAGTAAATTCAAATTGACATATTGAGTCATTCACTACCTTCTTAGTTCAAGACACTAAATAGATTCCCTCTGCAGAACCTCTAGCACTTTCTCTGACTTAGTTTGAAAAGAACATTTTTCAAGGCCTCATGGAAGGAAGACTCCCAAATGCATCAGTACTCTTTACACCAACAGTAGAAAAAGTCACGATATATTATTAGATTACTTTCGCATTCTCATGTAAAACTCCTGTGTCCTAAAGAACACTGATGGAAGATATTAATTCACTGTGCTCCACTAAATAATCACACCAATAATTTAAAACTTGCTAAGAGATTTAAGCAAGCAGATAATGACCTAAACAGACTTATGCTTTAAGTTAAATTATGTTATTAATTTATGTTAATATTTCAGCTATGCATACTTGCCACACACAATACAGTAAGCTTTTGCTTTTGGCTAGGAACACTAAATTCATAGTCAGAGAAGAAAATAAAAGCTAACCATGATTTGAGCATGTCCATTAGGAAAAGAACTTGAAGAATCTGCATTGATTGGATCCTGGCAATTTCTCAGCCGACATCTGAATGCATCTTGAACCTGTGAAAACAATACTTTATACCAACTGATTCTTGTGTAGCATAATATAATCTACTCCTATTAGAGATTTTATTAAACTGTATGGAATGCAATGCACGATGTTTCTTTACCACACTTAATAAATCAGGAGCAATAAACACAATTTCTGCCATTTTTTACATCTGCTATATTTTGTGGCTGCCACAAATTCTGTCAGTCTATCACATCAAGAACACAGAATTAGATTCACCTACTACCAGAATTAGCAAGTGATGATATGGTATTCAAGCCAAATCTGTCTTAGTATTTGGCTTTGTCTTCTCATTCATTTTGGTACAGGTCTGATAACAGGATTAATAGAACAAGATTAATTATTGTTAAACCATTGCAAAATAAAATGTATCTTCTGGTTGATAAAAGTAAGATTCTTGAAAGACAATTCTTACCAGTTAGTGTAATCAGACACATGGTGCTCTCCTAATTATACTTTAAAGAATAAGGCTATTTGAAAGATCCTACTGATTCAATGATAACCTGTAATTCCACATATAGGGAATCTCATGCATATTCTCCAGGAGTAAAACTCAGACGAGAGAAATATCTTCAGTGTGAGCACAAGAAGGAAAGTGGACTGTTTGCACAGCAACAGATTTCTTGAAAGTAGAAAAGGAATTCCTCTGAAATTAATGTTTACTAATATGATCAATAAAGTAAATTTTAAGACTTGTCCCTGAAATATAGTATGTTTGAGGAATTATCTTGCAACAGGAAGGGCTATTTTCACTTCCATTTTGGGCAGAACATATATCTAAAGAAATACTCTTATGCAACACTTCTGTCAGAAAGATGTGGTTCAACAGAGAGGCACATTCAAAAAGAAAATACTGTTCATTCGACTGACAGTAGAATGCAAATATATTTTGCTGCTTTCTCAGGCGTACAACAATAAGGATGGTAAGGCAACTTTTGCAATCTAAAGGTTTACAATGTGAATGTTGTTTACAGAAACACAAGTGTCCATATTAGATATACATAATCATATACCTGATTGCAAGAATGACTTGGAAAACAGGAACTTGGTTGGGTGATCTCCAATTGAAACAAACTGATATAATTTCTTGTTTGAAAATGAAAGAATTCTCAATGAAATGCCTATGAAAAACTGCATTAATTTATTATCTGTAAAAATTACTTGATGTCATATTCAGAATAATCAGAAGGAATTCTGTGAAGAGCAGAAGAGGATAACTCATTAATTGTTCATGATGAGAAGCTGTCCTCTTTCAATCCACCATGTTCTATTGCAAGTTATTTAGGAGCTATCACAAAAGGGAAAATTAAGTAGAAAAAAATTATTTTTGTTATTACAAAACATTATTTTGAAGTGCTCAACCCTTAAATGAGTAAGAGTGCTCTGCAGTCTTGATAAGTGACTGTTGCAGATGGAGGAAGCTAAATATAGAGCAGAAAGAAGAGTGAAGCAAGGTGGGAAGGTTTGGATTAATTTAAAAACACCGAGACTTACCACATGTGGTAATTTAAAGTGTGCTGTATCATTGTATCGAGACTCAGATTTTGATTTTGGGCACTACACTTGCCTTGTTTTGCCATGTGTTTGATGTTAATTTAATTTGGCATCTCCCAGTTGCTGCAAATTTAATCCAAGTCTTCTCTCACTTTATCAATGCCGAAGTTAGGTCACACTTCAGAGTTTTATGCACTTGGATAAGCACTGGCACAGTGAATTGGCAAAAAATAAAATAAAAATTCCCTCCAAAGCATCCCCAGCTGTGCTGAATCTAATCTCAAGGCTTATGATGCTTGACTCCAAAGCATTGTTACTTCAGGACATATTGTTTGATCTCACTCTGTGCAGTGGGCCTCCTCATTTTTGGGACACTGAGTTCATAGAGCTTTCCTAGTTCTGATAGCTCCAGAGATCTCAAGAATTTCACATCCTATTTTCACTATCTTCTGTATTTAAGTGGTGAATCTTGGTTTTAGGATCCTCTTAAATACGCATGCGCTTTTCAAGTGCAAGCAGCATATGATTTGAACATGTTAACAGAATGTCAAATGTAGCCGTATTCATCATATTGACATATGTTGCAATTTCTAGGTGTTCTTGCCCAAGTCAGAAACATAATGATTGAACTTTCTAAATACCAGCTTAGTTTTCTCAAACTGCTTGTTCAAAATCGTTGTTTGAGTAGGTAACGACTGTGCTGTCTTTAGATTTTATACATTTTACACATTTTACTTTGAAACATAATCTTGTTTTCTCTCCCTTCCTTTTAGAATCAAGATACGAGATGTTCTTAGAGCCAGGCAGAGCAGGAGAGACAGATGTGATGAACGTGCAGATAGCAGGGAAGTGGTTTCCTTAGCAACAGTAACCAGCTCCGAGCTTTTATAACTTACCCTCACCCTACTCCTGTACTTTTTATTTTTCTCCTGCAACATAGAAATGTGGGCTCTAGACACCAACGATGCATTTAATCCAAATGCTCTCTACTCCGCAGAGCACAGCTAAAGAAGAAAATACACGTGGGTTCCTCCCATCACCAGAATTAACAAGAGTTGCTGAGTGTGATTCAAATCAGCTTTACAGCATCTTGTATTCAAGCAGATCAGGCAAACTATTTTTCTCAGACGGACAAGCTTCAAAGCTAACCTCTCCTATCATTCTCTTTTCTGTGACGCATACATCACCATCTTCCAATGCCCAGTAAGGTGAGGAAAGAAAACAGCCCTAGGCTCTCTGGGCTAAGAAGACAACATAAAGCAATAATACCTAACTCTATTTTGCACTTTTTCTTCCAAAATTTCCAAATGGTCTATAAGAGGTCTTATGCTTAGGAAGTATTATATTTATTTGAGAAGTTAGGAAACAAAAGTACAGAAAGATTTAATTTCTATCCAGAAGACACTGAGGTGATGGAGGACAGAAACAGAATACACATCACATAGTGCCGACTAGGACAAACACTCAGTCGGCTTCCTAATGCAGCCCTGACACACAAGATCTTCAATACACAGTACCAGAGAAAGTAACAAATGTTTCCATCACTTATGATTTTATCAACATAACTAGGAGGAAAAATGGAGATTTTATATATAATTGTAGAACTCTGTCTTTTTTTTTTTTAATGTAATGATGATAAAGGCATAGTAAAGAAGGGCTGTCCTCTTTGTTTGAATTTTATGGTGGTATATTCCACCCCATTTTTTTTTTTTTTCCTGACAGTCAGAATTATTGTTTTGCCTGTGCTGGTACGCTATAAATATTAGATCAATCCTATAGGCTATAACTGAGATAGCTTTGTAGTTTTCATCAAGAGTGACAAATATGTTGGCAAGTTTTCCTTGACAGGCACTGGCAGAGCTACATGCTTTTTCAGACAACCAAAAGTAACAGACTATTCTTTCAGCTGGAAGGTAACCTGTGAAGTGCAAAGACTGCACTGCACACTCTGCATGATGGCTACTGTTTTGGCCTAGGGGTCTCTGGATGCAGAAAGCCAGATTCTCTAGAGCCAGACTGAAACAGGAGTTACATCTCTTTCCATGTAGTAGCTTGTTGCAGTAAACAGTTATGTCTTTGCTGCTTCAATCTGTACCAAGTAAGTGCAGACTTGAAACAAAAATTGTTTCAAGTGCATCAACTTTTACTCCTCTTCTGGAAGACAGTTCTTTTACTTTACTTTTCCCATATGAAAAATACTACTTTAATTAATTTCTCAAGTGTTTTGCCTAGTTTGCAATTTAAATTTGGAGAACTAAAGAAGATTCATCGAGTTCTGTCAAATAAGAGGTCAATCAGCAATATGCCTAGGCTTCTTTGTCTTCCACCACCATCAATATTATTAGCTTGACTGGAGATAGTCTACTGAACAGTGAAAAAGTTGTGTCTGTACATTTACTGCTGCCTAAGTTGGCAGGACTGAAGAAACACTCCTCCTCCTTTTTGACAAGGGAGAACCCAATCAAACCTCAGTGCTTTTTGGACCTCACTGGGAAATCTTCTCATGAAGACATTTTTTAAAAATACCATGTAGACAGTTTATTTAGCTGTTTTATCAATGCTTGTCTTCTAGAATTTCAGTGTTAGAACGGGGATGAGTAACTGCTGAGGCTGACTTGCTGGAACAACTCTTCTAAGAAGTTAAAGGGAGTAATGATTCTTTGCAGTTAGATTTTATATATCTATATATGAATTTCTCTCTCTCTCTCTCTATACACATCTGTGATTTACTAAAAAAGCAGTAAATAAAATAAACCATAACTACTGATTGCCTACACATAAACAATGAAGATTCTAAATTCCTGTAGGAACATATTTATAATTAGATATTCTTGTATATTGCTTGCATTAGAAAGAGTGAGTCAAAATTGGTTCCAGTCCAAGTCCAACCAAAATTGGTTCCTAGCACTTTAAAATTGAGTTTACTTATAGAAAAGACTAATTTCACCACTATTACCACAGTCCTCCCTGCGAGTATGGTCAGACAAGAATGTTTCTCTGAGAAGTTCAGCACTATCAAAGCGTTCCCTGGGGATGAAGCATTTGTAGCAAAGAGCTGTCATTAGAGTAGGAAACCTGTCTTTAATTCAAGGCTTAGGGAATTGCTGAAAGATGTCTGTTGATTTTCATCTTTCATCAATAGTCAAAATACTTTTTTTCAAACAGTCTTCTGTATTACTGCACTGATGCAGGCTTCAATGTCTGATTTTTCTATTTTTCTATTTTATATTTTATACAGTGCTGTGCTATGTTACAATTTAGAATTTCTCATGAATTTTGGTCTGTTTTTTGACAAAATCAATGACATCAATATCAAAGGCTGTGTTGCTGCCTCTCTGAATCCTTACAAAGGACACAAGGAAATGGAATTAAGAGACAAGGAAATTGAATTAGAACATGAGGAAATGGAACGAATGGGGGAATTTAGATTGGACGCTAGAAAAAGGGTGGTCAGTCACTGGAAAACGCTTCCTAGGCTCATGGGACCAACCCTGTCAGCTTTCAAGGAATGCCCGGACAACACTCTTAGTCACACAGTTTAGTTTCAGGAAGTTTTGCAAGGAGATGAGTGTTGGACTCGATGATCCTTATTAGGTCCATTCCAACTTGAGATATTCTATGATTGTGAAAGTATGATGCTGTTCATACTGCTTTGGTTTTGAGTGTTTCACATGCAACCTTGAACTAAAGATATTTATTTTAAAAACAAAAATTGTTCCCTAGAACAGTAAGTGGGAGGTGGTATGCACTTTCTAAGCCAATGAATAAATCCCAATGGATACACAAATTTCATAGACAGCAAAACCAGTATGAAACCACTATTCTTTCTACTGAAAATAGGTTCAGCATCTTGCCATTTTACTAAAAGAATATGTGAAATGATGACTTTCTGATTTACAGGTGATACTACCCTCTTTCACAGATGTAAATCTTATGGGGAAAGAAAATGCTGAAAAAATTGAGGGTACTACAAGACAGTTCTAGATAAGACAGATTTGTCTTGAGTATTATCTTATTCTGCACATATTTTTATCCTGAACAATAAGGAAAGTCAAAAGAAGAAAAAAGAAAATGTATTAAAGGAGTAAGGCCCTTCCAACAGGAAAGCTGATAAACTAAGAAATACAAATGTTCATCGCCTTTCACAGCATGACTTAAGTGGGAAGGAATCAGCACAGTGTAAGGTGCTAATTTCTGCAAGTTATTGATGTTTTTCTTTAAAAATTGAAAACTTAAATTTTGATAAGATAATCACCTATGCATTCTGTCCAGGATAGAGATATAAAGCTCATGCAAAGTGGTGCAGTACTGAAAGACTTGAATAAATTATGTTATTCATAATTATTTTTAATAATATGGCATAATTTAATAATATGGCTAAATTTCAGTGTTTTAAAGGGTGTCAGTGGGGAAAGGGAAACTGTGTGTGAGATTCCTCACTCAGAGTTGACATAAACCCTTTTTGAAACATCTCTCTGCTTGTTTTAGTCCTGAGGTGCTTTCAGATTGTTTACTGGTCTGGTAAATATCCTGAAGCTGATAAATGACTAGCCCACAGATGTGCCAGTGTACCAGGATACTACTCTCCAGTCCAGCTCCGCCTGCTCATTTTTGATAGACAGCCCCATTACTACAGATCTGCCAACAAAGCTGTTATGCTACTGCTCTCAAATCCATCTCAATAAAAATGTGGGGTTAGTTAGCAGGTTAGATAGGTTAGAGAAGCTGTCACCAGAGCCAGATTAAAGAGCACTTGTGTAGGAGTTCTGCCCTCGGGTTTCAGTGGCGATGAATCCTGAGGCAGGTGGCACTGGGCTGTGAAGGGCAAGCCTGGGTACTGGCTTGTCCTCACTGTTCTCAAAGCACTCATCTGTCTTTATCCTTGCTGTTCCCATAACTTTAGTATGTACCCGAGTTTGTAGAATGGTATATCTTCATGAACATAACACATCATCTCCTTGTGGCCTCTTTCAGGGACAGTATAAGTAGAAACAATTTTGTGTTTGAATCTGTTTTAGAAAGTGTAAAAATCCATAGCTTTTGGTCTTCAGAAAGGCATTCACATTCACATTTCCCTATAGTCACAATATTGGGAAAGCCTAACACTTGAAAATAAACTGTACTTGGGATTGATCAAAAGACACCTTGAATTAAGTTGGTACAGTTTTATACTGACATTTTGCACTTGGCATTACCTGATCTCTCTCTCTCTTTCACTCATTCCTATACATCTCACCATAAAATACTTTACTCTGTCCATGAAATATATTTCCGCAGAGTAAGCTGTATATAACATTAAAGAGTAGTTGAGAGTTTAACAGGAGCATAGCCCTTTAGAAAAACTGCAAAGCCATTCCTCACCTCCCTTCGGAGAATACAATGGACCATGACAATAACAAAGCCTTGTAATGAATCAAATACTGCAAAAAGTATCTGAAATAATATTGATCTTTTGTCTGTCATGGCCAGAACTGCAGACATCCAAGTCAGGGCTAAAAGTGGCAACACCACACAGGAACTCCAAAGGGATGCCCTATTGAAAAAAAAGGAGAAAAGTAGCATTGTAATATCGTAAAAAAATAATGAAAGCTCACTATTAATATAAAATGTATTTAAGGATTTTTTTTCTATCAATTTAACTTGAAAATCACAGACAAGAATGTAACATTCATACTTTATGTTCTATAGAATATCCTGTATTCAGTTAATAAACACAGTTGCAGTTTCTTTATTTTTTTGTTAAAAAGTATTTAAATGTGCTTAGCACTCTATACAGTGTTAGCAAACACAGTTTTCATTGTCTCACATGCACTGCAAAAGATTTGTAACAAGAAGATGTAAATGATCAGGACTAACATGGCATTACTGGCGGTGGTGGCTGACAAAGCTGTTGTTGAAACTACTCCACACTTGGCACATTTGAGCGTCAAACCGCTATGAGGCTCACTCATCTGACTGCAAACAAACAGAACACCCACAAAAAGAACAAAATATTGAATTGTCACCAAAAAAACGTTGCTACCGAAATTTAGCTTTTAAATATGACGTCATGCAGAAAAAGTAAATAGATTTATTCAGGATGAATGCTCTATGTTTTTGCAAAACTATACTTTGTACTTCACGTTATTGTTAGCTTTAAATATTAATGCTATGGGCCTTCATTTCATGCAAACTCTATTTCTTCCATTTAAGCTAAAAAAGGCCCCAAATGTCCAGTACTGCTCAGTACACTGAAGTAAACATAAGCATGTGCTAAGATAGACACACAAAGTGAAATCCCTCTATTCAGACCTGCTAAAAGACTGTTGCATCCAAACTTGCTTGAGAAAGGGTATAAGACACTTGAAAGAGGAGTGTGAATCATGAACCATTACAGAACATTAATAGGTAAAGAAAGCTGCAAAATGTATTCAAGCTTCAAATCGGTATGGGAGCACTGTATAGTCAGATTTATACCAGTGACCTGCATGGCCCACTAATATCTGGAGTGGTTTTTTCATGCCATATGAAGGTCTGAATACAGGGCTTGAAATGTATGGAATCTGATGAAATAAATATCAGTTGGTACTAAAAAAAAGTGTGACCTATTCTGCATTTTAATAAAACACAGTACACAAGCATTAAGCTCAAAGCATTTTGTATGGACGATTTGTACCTTGGTACCTGTCAGAAGAGTTAAAGGACAAAACAGGGAATTTAAGTTTTCTTTTTCATACAGCATGCATTCAACGTCCCAAGAAAACTAAATAAAGATTTTTGCTATTCCTTCTCTTTCTGCTATCAGAACCAGGAATAACCATAACTGACTGAGATGCAACAGGAAGGGTGCTTTACCTATTCCCAGCTGGAAAGTGGTCAACATGGTGAAGATAGGTAACACTTCATTTTGTTTCCAATTTATTTCAACCAACAGAACTGCTTGTTATTGCCAAACCCAGCATTCACAAGACTGCTAACATACTGCCCAAACAACATTGAACTCCAGTGTGTTCCATTTTGATAAATCAAAAGAAGAATTTCCATAAAAACGTGCAGTATATTTCCATAAAAATTCAGTTTCTTCTGTACAAAAACAGTGAGAACTCTGATCTTTCATAAGATGATTGTGGGGTGTGAAAATAACCCTGTTAATCCACGTCCATTTACAACAATTAAAGATATACACCAAAGAATGAACTAGAAAAATGCCTCAAGTAACCATAAACTAAGCTTGGGAAACTACTTTACTACTCTTTGCCTGGCAATACTTCAACATTATCAGACTGGATTATTCTTTTTACCTCTAAAAAACTGCTTTGAATCTTGCAACTAATAACAGAATTTCAACCCAAATACAAATTTTCTGGTTGGACCTATATATATGCTACCTCTTCTGCCAGGAAAATGATTGAGAACATGACTTAGATCCATCAGCATATTCATTTTTTTTCCCATGTGTTTATTCTTCATATACTTATTAAGGTGGCAAAAAGCATATGGAGTTAGTATATTTTGCCCCATTCACTTGCTTTAAATCCTATACCAGAACTTTTGACAAATATAAGCCCAATATTTGCCAGAAAGAATGAAGTTGACTTTCTGAGCGTGGCTGGCAAGAGGTACTTGAGGAAGGAGTAACAATCATTTTTCTAGTGGAGGGCAAAGGCTGAACCAATTTCCGTACCCCAAAGACTAACTCAAGAGACATCATCTGCCAAGCTGTATCAAGGAATGCTGTTGCCAAACCACCATCTCATACTATCATACAAGTTAAGATTGTTTCTCATTAGGTAATCTACATGTTTTCCCAGAATAACTGGATTATTTGTGACAGAATAATTTCTACTTCTTTATCCATTTATTTTAAAATTAAATTATTTTTAAATAAAATACATCTTTACTAATTTGCATGACTAGAAAGCAAGTTATTTGTTTCATCAGGAAAGTAAAGTATAAGCAAATAGATTTCTGTAGGCTACAACTGAGTAGCTGGAAAAAAAAATAAGAGTTAAATCTAAGTTTGAATATGTGTACAAAAATGTACAAAGCTCCAGTTCCTTATATCACTGGAATTAGAATTACGAAGTCACTGTTACTTTTGAAATAATTTGGGTAGTTTTTTAATATTCTAGATTTCACTAGTGTTATTACGGAGTTAAGAACGGAACAACACAGACAAAAGTAAGGTTAAGAAATTAATACTTTCTAATGATAAAAAGTAGGTAAATGGAAGAAATAAAATTAAAACTTTTGGTACATGTTTGTTAGACAATGGTGAAAGAACTGAAAACCAGGAAGGCTTAATTGAATTAATAATAAATAGAAATCACACCAGGTTAAGTATTTATCATAAATGTACTCATCTAACCAATGAACTGGACTTACTAGGAATGCATCTGTTAGTTATATAATAAAATAATTAAAAATGAAACTGCAATAAATTTACCCATAGCAGTAATACACAGTAAAATGAGGATACCATTGCTTATCATTGTTAGAAACGCAGATATTGGTGAAGTTAACTACAAGCTGACCCAAAATACAATACTCGAAAACTTAACTCTGAAAAAAACATTTTTCAAAGTAGAAATATAGTTTCATAAACATTAACAAGGTGATGATGGACTTGTGAAATATTTTTCTCCAATATGCAATGAAACTAGGTTTGCTACTGTGGTACTCCAAATCATTGTCATCCACCGAAAAACAGTTTCTGATACCACCGTTGTCATAATTCTTTCTGCTCGTGATAACAAAGAGAATTTGAATGTAAATGCAAGTAGATAATAACACCACATTTACCTTTTTATATTTTTCACTTTTAAACAATTTGTTTTTTACTTCGAAATTCTGTTACACTAATTTAGAAAACACACCTGTGCAGATGTTATTTGGATGTAAGAACAATGGCAAATTCTTAACATAGTCAAAATGGCAGAAAAACATTGACCTCAGTAAGGGATACATTGCTGTAAGATATATTTTATAACAATTAACACAAATAACATACCCTCCCATAATCATTAAATTTGACAGCAAAACAAAAATAATCAGTTCCATCACTACACACACTTCAAGAAACACTTTTCCTAATTGCAAGAAGTTTACACGAGTAACCATCTTGTGAAACCTCTGCTCAGATCTGTTTTATTCTCATTTTTATTAACTTAATACTGTTGTACTTGTGTTTTATTATGCTTAGTTTGTTCAGTTGCATTCCCTCAAGATAATGCAACAGCAGCTTTTGAGATTAATGGAATCTGTTAGACATACTGTTACAATGATGTAAAAGTTCACAGCACAATCAAAAGCATTTTTGGTGAATATCTGTAATTTAAAATTGGTGATAAAATTTTAATGTGCTTTAAAATAACCCAATTGTTGCTTACCCCGCTCTGTGTTTGAGTTTTTTATCTAGGATTCCATCTCTGGAAACAAGCTTATTAAATACCAAAATGCCAATCACCATGTTGACCTGTCAAACAGAAAACAAATAGTTGATCTTTCAGTGCCTGAAAGAAAATACTGTATTCTGTTACTTCAGAAAAAGGATCTTAACAGGCTTGAAAAATGCCTCCCCTTTTCCTTCAGAAATTGTGTAGCACCGCCCCTGACCACACAAAAAAGGCCATATTCTCAGATGGGTAACAAATATGCATCCTGCAACAGGCTTGTTTTTGAATCTTGAATTCGGTGTGGTATCAAGCTCTATATGTGTACATGTCTGTTGGCCAGAAGCTTGAGTAATATAGCTTTAATATTTCAATTGAAACAATATATCCTATTCCAGGAAAACCATTGAAAATTTGAGTTGTGTGCACAGGGAAGAGCTAGTCAGAACATATGATGACTGTAATCATGTTCCTTTTTAAACATTTGTGTCCTATGTGGGTGTTCCCACTTATGCAGAACCAGCCTGTGGTTTTTCATATCTTCCTGCACATTTGTCGCTATGTCATTCACCAAAATGCCAGTTTTGAGCCTTGTTTGACTGCAGTTTACTATTTTTGTGGATCAGGTGAATTCCTGGGGTAAGTCTGCTTAGCTCCATTAAAGTCAATGGTGTTACGATCACATACATGGGTTGAAGATCTAACCTAAAAAAATTTAAAGTGTTTCAGCAGTCAGACTTTGGCACTTAATGGACATACTAATGGCATTTAATGGACAACTTAATGACTGTTATTATCCATTTGCATTATTGAAATGAACTCTGTGAACCTGTCTCTACGTGGCCCTGCAAAGAGGTAATACCAATTTTTCAATCTACTAAATCAATGTTCCTTTTTTTATTTATTAGAAAAGGATAATCCTTTTTTCCCTTCAAACAGGTTTTTCAATATCTGTGCCAAAGTACCTAATTGTTACTAGTCTGTCCTGCCAACTCTTCTTCAGCTTTATTTTCAGCATTAACATTTTTCAGCTGATGTTATATAATTATTTGGCTTCACACACTTAGGCTTAAGTGGCTGCAGGGAACAGCTCCTTCCACAGCTACTAGCTAATGGTAGGGCAAACTGCTACTGTGAACTTCAAACATCTCTGAACAAAGACCTGCCAGTTACACAGAGAACATACAGTTAGTTCCATGTGAAAATTATGACTGGCTTTTCGTAAACATCCTTGGCTCCTCTACCATGACTGTGAGTTGTACAAAAGGATCCTGGCTTGACTCCAGGCAATGATGAGACAAACTCTATGGGAGTAGTAAACATCCATTTCAGGAAAATTTATGTAGCTAAATAGCTATATCTTTGATGACTAGGAAGACCGATTCCCTTTTACAAGGGAAAATCAGAAATAACCGGTGCTGATAGAACTATCATAGTATAAAATTGATGGAGTGGAAAGAGGAATTAGATTCAAAATCTGCAAGGGAAAAATGCTAAACAAATTACTGTGAAAAATCCATACAGATTGCAGAGCAGATGACTGATAGCCGATGGCACAGGTAGGATGCAATTTATCTTACCCTGAAGTAGACAGTTGAAATACTTCTCATGGTTTGAGCTCTAAAAGTGTGTATTTTTCTGCACTGACAATGAAATATAGCTGGGATAACTAGCTTAGATGCAGAAATCTACATTGCAGATGTCTACAATTGGGCAAAAGTGAATCCTACTCCTAAAAGCATTTCCAGAGATGTGGAAGATTAATACACAAACAAGAAATTTTTCCTAACTATGACTTTTTTCTTTGCCTTCAAAAGCAGTAGCCATGGAGAACTTGCTGGCTGGTTCCACTCCTTCTGTTGCTTTTGCTAGCACAGCAATACACTGCCAAGCAGCACTCTATCAAGAATGTCACTGAATTTCACAAGGAAGTGACAATTGCGTAGATGCCGCTGATAATAACTCAGTGATGCCTGTAAAAAGTTTTCTGTGCCACTAATCAGCTTACTGTATAAACATGGAAAATTAATTGGTATAAAGAAGTGATATAATTAAATGATTCATGCATTCAAAACACTGAAGGTCTGTTAAACAATACTAATCTCAGTATTTACAGCAAAATGCAATGTTACTGTATAGCTAAGCTTTTATAATTGAAATAGCACTTTCCATCATTTCATATGAAAATACTGGAAATTATATTAATGTTTACCAAGACAACAGCAGCTGCAGGTCCAACGAAAGCATAAAGTAGCCCTCCTTCCAGAGACAGCCAACAGCTGTAAAGAACATTAGAGAAGAACTAACACAAATTAAAAATAAGTATAACACATTGTCAAAAAACCATTAATAATTACTACAGCATGAGATTTTTTTGACACGTGAGATTCATATGCACATACAAAAAAGAAATGCTTTGTTGATATGATCATGTAGACACCTGAAAGGTATTTCCATTACCAATTGTTAATGTTTCAAAATCTTTAATGTCAATTATACATAAACTGAAATGCCCAAAACGTATTTAGAGCACAATAGAAAATAAGTTTGCAAATATTTATTTAACCTCCTTTAACCACGTATGATGAGTTAACTGAACAGGCCTTGCCAAGCAGGTGTCTACAAACATTTCCAGCTTACCAGGTCTGATAGTTCTATACTTAGAACAACGAAGGGTCAAGTACCCGTAATGTGGAACTTGGGAAAAAAAAAAGGTTTCTACATACCCTGTCATTTAATAATTGCTATTAGAACTATGTCTTCAAGACAATATTCCCATTGGAGAAAAATCATATATGATCTAACTGTTCTGTATTCTCTGGAATATTTTGCAAACAATTTAAATCTATGTTTTAAAGCATTTGAAAACTGTATTTTCTGGAGATCTACTAATCTCACAGAGTTTGTCATACCGCATCAGGGCTTTCACTGGAAACCATCAGATTTCCAAACACAGAGCACTTACAGAATCAGATTCTAAATATTTGATATACCATGATGTAAAGCTTTTCATATCTGCAAAAAATCAGGAGCTTCACACGCTGAAGTAAATGCAGCTGTGCTATTTTCCTAGTGATTACACATTCAAAGAACCGCATGTTTATTTGAATGCATGATCACACCTACATACAAGAAAACTCAAGTATATGCATTCAAATAATT
Organism: Oxyruncus cristatus; assembly: GCA_013399855.1. Taxonomy (NCBI): domain Eukaryota; kingdom Metazoa; phylum Chordata; class Aves; order Passeriformes; family Cotingidae; genus Oxyruncus; species Oxyruncus cristatus. Next base: position 1,107,512 of record VXAY01005482.1, read on the forward strand.
TACTTGGATCTCACATCCAGAAACATTCACATCAGAATCATACATATCTTCTTTATTTTATAGTAATGGCTTTGTACTTTTGAAAACTAAGTAAATTAAATGCAAGCACATCATAATATTAATAGTCTTTTAGGGCTTGTATTCTCACTGCAGAGAATAAAATTGTTTTCCACCGCAATGAAGCCATGTGAAAACTGTCACATGAACCCTAATGCACCAGTGTGCTAAATTCTGGAACGATAAATGGATGGAATTAGTTCCTATCTGCCCCGGTGTTAAAAACGAAATACATGTCAAGCTATTCTACATCCTACCTCAAAAATCAACTACAACAGTAATGTTCAATTTATTTTTGTAATGTCAAAAAAATGCTTTCAAAACTTTCTGCAATTTTTCCTGCTATTTTTTCCAAAGTTAGGTTTTGCATTGTCAGGATCTTTCTGAGAGGGGGGAATGTATTCATAGTGCATTTCCTCATCAGTGTGAACTTTTAAACTTAGTGAAGGTGAACACTGCATAATTAAGATATGTAATTAAAATTTTCATGTTTTTTGGGAGACAGAAGAATCAGTTAATAAAAATAATCGATGTATTCTATTTGAAAGTTAATTTCAGTTACCTGTGCTGAAAAAAGTGTCTGGAATGGGGTGTGTGTGTTTTTTTTGTTTGTTTGTTTTACTAAAACAAAACCAGTTTCTACCCTAAAAATCTTTGAGACCAAGGGAGAAATGTTTCTTCCCTTTTCCATGTCCTCAAGTAAAACAGTTGCTCAAGAGAGTGATTTCCATTTAGAGGCAGAGCTGGAAAAATGTAGATGTTGTCCTCTTTTCTTTACACAATCTGAATTTTCAATAGTGGATTTTCACTAATGTGTGACATCATTTTTGCAACATATTCAACATCTCCTAGTTGAGGACTCTGAAATTCATTTTTTCCCATTCTTTTTCTGTTGAAGACATTCTGAAGATAGATTTTCAGGTGCCTTCTTCCACCACAAAGCAATTGTCAATTTTTTACTCTTTTTTCCTTCTCCTTTTTTCTTTCTTTGCTCTGATAGCTTTTTTCCAGTGTTTTATAGTTGGTTTTATTTTATTCTCCTGTTCTGTCTACTTTCTCCCTGATGTGCACATAGCAGAAAGCCATATAAATTGATTAGTATTAAGAGCAGACACCAGTGGTTTTATAGGATCATGCTACATGGTCATAAAATTCTGCTGAGTGATGAAGTATCTGTACACTTGGTCCTGTGTCCTGTACATTTTTTGAGTTGGTTGATGCTCTCCAGGAGAACGATTCCTTCTCTAAAGAGAGCATGGCAAGAACATGGCTACAACTGAATTTTAATTTTTGCTAATTCAATTCCTAGAACTATTACTGAATGTAAACATAAGTAGTTCATGCAGGTTTATTGACTATAACATGTAGTAGTCGTGCTTTCATAGCTGTGATCATCTGAAGAAAGGTAGCAAAAATATTTATTAGTCTTACAGAAACAGTTGGGAAAAGCTATTAAGCTTTCGGATACACATCTTTTTCAGACAACCTAAAATATCTAAAAACTTGTCTCTGTGGCTTTTTAAATTATTTTTAGGAAATCCCTTCAGCTTCTCTATCTATATCACTATAAGTGTCTGCATGAAGTTCACGATTAATTTTAAATGTACAGAAATACAACTGTCTAACAATTAGGACTCAGAGACTGACAATCACATAATTGGTTCCAGTGTGAACAATTCTGAAATATACCATACAAAACTGAGATCTGCTTCAAAGATCCTTGGACCTTCTTCCTTTCCATGAAACTCTCCATGAAATTCCTCAGTTTTCACTTTTAATGTTCTCCATTTGAAACCTTCATTTTCAAAACCAGCATCTTTCAGACCAGGAATATTTTGCAGCAGAACACATTTCTGATGGCAGCATGTGTGTAATTGATTGCAGATAAACAGGCAAAATATAGTGTAAGCAGCTAAAAAGCTTACACAAGTTCTTCAGTTATGGGAGAAGGGGCAGGACAGGAGCTCTGCTTTTACACTGCCCAACAGTCATCATTATACACAATTCTTTGCTGCCTTCTGGAGCGGGACAGCACATCAGCTGGTGATGGAGGAGAAATCTCCACTCCTCGACTTCACTGTTTTCTTTAGGTAATTCTGATGTCAAAAACCAATAAAATATATTTGCAAATAAGCTGAGAAAGCTGCATTATGGTTCTGTTTGTCCCTTGCACACATCCATTTGTTCTTTTCTTCCACAGTACTGTGTCAGCTGAATTTGAAGCCTGGGAGAGGAGCTGTTACATGTAAGAGACCTTCTCTTTTTTACTTTACAGGTTACCCTCAATGAATGATTTGTTGCTTTGTCTGAATATTTCAGTATATCCCATTTTAAAAATGTATTCAGCCCAGGAAAGAAGCAGGAAGCAATGGTAACTAAAACAAGTGCTCACACATGAATGATTTCGGTAGAAAATCCTGCAAGGGACAAAGCTACATCTCCCCAGTGGTGTCTGGACATAGTTCTTTGATGATTTGCAATTCTTGCAACCTATATCATTCTCCAGTCCTGGTTCAAGGACTAAATAATATAAAAACCAACAAGATGAGCACATAGAAAAAATGTCGGAGGAGTAGGTCCTCAATGTAACACCCAAAGGAGAAATAAGACCATTGTTTCACTTGCCAGCTCTAAGTGCAAGTTAAGCACTTCCATTACATAAGACATTTCTCATTAAAAAACTCAAGATGCATGTTGTCAGCATTTAGAACTAAAAATTTCAGTGGTTAGAGCTGGTATTCAGGAGGAGATTTGTTTCTGAATCCCTTTCCACCCAGTCCTGGAGGGCTTGAAGCCTCCCCCTCCATGTGCCAAGATGGTGAGACACACAGGGAAGGGAGGGGGAATCCTGATCTCCACTCAATGATGATGCTAAGAAGAATAATTAAATATTCACTGAAGTGCAGACTTGACCTAACTCATCCACATCTCTGATGAATGCCCTCATTAACAGGCTACGGAGTCATATTTCCTCTCTTTCTGTCCAGATGCATATTCTATTTCTTAGGCAACGTGAGGAGAGCTCCAAATAGGCCAACCGAAGGAAACACACTCTCACATACGTAATGGTGTTTGGAGCTTTCCATTGGCAGGACAAGGCTCAGCCTAAGCTCCTCCTTCATCAGAAGACCAAAGAGCAGTCTTCTGTGGAGTGAATTTTCCAAGCTGCTAAATACACACTTGAACCAGCCAGGTGGCTAAACAGAAATGTTTAGTTGAATGTAAATGAAGTGCACAGATTTCCTCCTCGCTGTCTCTCAAGTACAGCCCAGTCCAGGAAATCAGTTGGATCAGGCTGTCCAGGAGAGAGGGTCTGGATGGGAGAACTGGTTTTAGATGTCTTTGGCTCCAAACAGCTCATGTGCATTAAAGTCAAGATACACTCTTGGTGCACAGAAACCCGGGTGCCAAAGAGACTCTTGCCAGTACAGTTTCAGACATGTTTAAAGGCTGGCAGAGGCTAGCCATAACATTTAACATTCTCTTTTGTAAATCTATTAAATGTTAGGTGTCTAAGTGGACCTAATCCTCAGTGTTTCTTAAAAGTTTGCTATTTCAAAACTTCACAAGAAATCCAGGATGTCTGGTGCTTTGCTGAGCTCAGTCCAAGACTGGCATACTGTTTTCTCTTTGTTCTTTTGTGGATCACTCAGTCACTCTTAGGACAGTTCCAAGTGTGAATGGATACCTGTAGAGCCTTTAGAGTATGCTAGGCAGTTCCTGATGGGTATGACAATCTTGATAATTAAAAGCACATTTTATCATTTCAGATTGACTTACTAGTGGGCTGTTCCATATCCTTTTGTCTTGGTAAAGCCTATTGATATTGCAACCACTAATGCTGGCAATCCTGAAAAAAAAACAAAACAGTAATAATCATCAGATGCTGAGTACAATATTGCTGTTTTGCCTGGACAAAAAATGACAGGGCAAGCTAATGCAAAATGGCCAATTTTACATGGAATGAATTATTTAATGAAGCGCAGTGCTATTCCAGGATTTGTTTTTCTGAAGCACTGGCAGGGAGGAGGACACTGTTTTCTGCCCACGATGTACCACTTTGATGTACTTAAATTACTGGTACATTTGACAGGTCTTAAAGACAACTAGAAGGAGACTTCATGAATATTCAGTGAATGTTTTTTTCTTGTTTTATTTTGATTTCTTGATATTACAGTACTTTGCTGAAAATCTTCTAAAGGTTCGTTAAAAGATATTTATAAAAGAATGCTACAGTATAGTCCAGCATAGCTTGAGCTTGAGATAAAGTTGAAAGGCTCCTTACCCAGTTTTCTTTTTAGTAACATGCTGTCTAGTATCTTTCAGGTTAACTGAAGGAAATTATTATATACCTGACACTGTTGCTGCATTAGATTTTTCATTCCAATGATTTTTAGGAATAATTTTACTGGCTTACCCCATCCAAGGCACAGGAAACGCTTCCTTATGAGCCGTGTCCTAATTTTTCCGGTAACAGCCATGTATGACTGCCACGCTTCTGTCAAAACCCAACAGAATGAAGCTAAGAAGAAGAAGTGTAAAAATGCGGTGGTTGTGGTGCAGATGCCCTGCAGGGAGCAAAGAGAAGCTCATGCTGAATACTTAGGGACACTCATTTCTCTTTTCAACTCAAAGAATTGTCATATTCTATCATCTTGACCTTTATCCTTAGTATCAACTCTCCCTTTATGATGTGGTGGCCACAAAGAGAGAGAGAAAGAAAGATGTTGATGGGGGTTAAGCAGAAGAGGTTTTGACTTGTTTTCCCAAACACTGAATGTTCCAGGCAGGGACAAAGAACACAAAAGAAATCATGCTAGCAGATTTTTCTCTACACATTTATTTTGACCAGGGATCATCAGAAAGCCATTCTGGTAAGCCAGTTATAAAGTTACTGATTATAAAATCTCACTGAGCTGAACAAAGAAAATATGGGCATACAAATGCTTCTAATTGCCAGTTATATTTTCTTTCCTCTATGTAGAAAGAGCCTGCCTACAAATCTGAATTTTAGGTAATAGATTGTTTAAATTTTTCATTTAAATCTTATAGAATACTAACCTCTCAGAATATACCACCTTAGATCTTTTTAGGCTGGTTTAAGTATCATAACCTTAACAATTATACTGGATACTGTTTTTATGGGTATCAGTCATTTGTCATCTGAAAAGTATTTTGAGCAGGCGCAGTCAGCTTTCTTTTGCCACTGTAGCCCTTAATTAAACTTGACATTGTAGCTTGCATAAATGAGCTTCTTGGCATAAATGATGATCTGTCCTCCACTGTGCTACTTAAAATGCCAGTAGCAGGCTATAAAGTGCAGTCTGCCTTGTACCCCAGAACCAAAGCGCCACCAGTAATGTTGAAAATATCCTTTGCACAGTTTATCACAACCATCAAAATTATGTCAAGATCTTAAGAAAACAAAACAGTTCACATCCCCAATATTAATGATGCAAGTTTATGGTTGAGGAATGTAGATATTAATTTATGATTATTTCTGTATGCATCATACCTATCTAACAGCTACCTTATGCTTAGCCTTTTATTAAGGTTAGTCAGGTTTTTTTACTAAAATCCCAATTGAGCAAACTATTTAGGGAGAAAACATGCATCTTCCTGGTTATATATAGGTGTTTGCATATATTGTTGGACAAAGGCTGGTAGGAAGGATATGACATATATGACACCCACATATCACACCATGCATGTTTTTTAGTTCATTTTATATTCTTAACTACTTTAAAATAAGTTTTCTTTTGAATTTTCTATGGTATGAATTTTCCATGGTATGAATTTTCCCAGTTTCTCATCTGAAATCAATTGTTATGGTTTACTCCAATAGTTATCTCAAATACATAGCTGATAGCTGATACCACCTGATACTAGCATTAGCTGACACCAACCTCTTTCAAAAATTTATGAACATTAAGTCAGAACTTAATGATTTCCTGCTGAAATTTACAGATGTGACAAACACCTTGCCTTCTAATCCTGGGTCAAATTGTCTATTTAAGTCTAGGGAAAGGGGTTCTATATAATTATATGCAAGAGAACTGTTGTTAACTATATAAAAAATGCAAGGACTGTAACCTGAAAAAAACCAGCAGGTCCTGAAAATGCACTAATCATTTCACCCCAGGTTTTGCCATTAATTCTTATGTTCAGATGTCCTTAAGGTATAGGGATTCATAAAATCTATCCAGTTAAAGACTGATTAGCAGTATTTTCTGTATACGAACAAAAATTCCACTTATTTAAAATTAAAGCTCCGCAGTGAAACACACAATAAATATAACAGAAAATGCAGAAATTTCCTCCCTTTAACTAGCTGGTTCATATGTTATGAATTCCTACTATGTAACTTTAATTTGCTTTCCTATCAATGTTCTTGCAAAAGCTAGCATGTTCTGTTGGAGAAGAATTTGACAACAAAATTACTTTTGAGGAATAATAAATATTTTTTAGGAAGGAATTGCATAGGTAAAACATAGTATTATGATGAAAAAAATATACCATTTCCCTTGTAAATAATTCAAATACAAACATCCTGATCTTTTTGGTGAAAACATTGCTAACACTTATGGTTGACTTGAGTACAGACTGTAGGAGTTAAGTCATAATTTATTCCTGTATTGAAGGAAAGATGGATGATGATAATCAGAGACAAATGTGGACATGGCTATTGTTGAAGAAAGAACTGTGATGAAAATGTTAATGATCATGTTGAGCACAAAATGAGAAGACAGAAGCAAGTTTTATGAAAAGTGATCTGTGCTCTAGCTGGAATATATGACTGCTGATTATATCTAACTCTCCTGAGTAGCAGACAGGGATCTTTAATGAACAACAATGAAAGTCTGTATCATTGATATGACAGCATATTTGCATCACATGCCACCAGAAACATGCAAATCAGCCCCAAAACATCACCTAACAACCACTGTGGGATCGTGATGACAGACTCATGTGCTGGCAGTGCTTGCAGCCAGCTCAGCCTCCCTCCTTCTCCAGCCAGAGAAGCAGTCCTGGCAAACAAAACCTGTCCCCTCCCAGGCATAGCCGTGGGCTCTGCACGGTTACCCAATTCTGCACTGGAAATCTGGCTTTTATGTACTTCTTTATTGTTCCTCTTTGATAAATAAATAAGCAAACAACACCGTTCAGCCTGGGAAAGTGCTGTATTTGGGAAGCCAATTTCCAAATAGGAACAAAAATTCTTTTTCACAAAACATTGTTATTAAATGAGGCATTGAGTATGTCTAATTTTAGTGAGTATTTATTAACATTTTTTTCATTCTCACCGAGTCATGGACTACTTCCAATCGCTCCCTCCTCTCCTCTTCTTCCTTACCAAGGACCATGACCTCCCCTCACCTTCCTGCACGTGCAGCAGCATCATTCATGGGCCTATAGTTAATTTTTTAAGTTTCTTAGTTGTTTTAGGATCCTTAAGCATGCAAGCCTCCGAGAGGCCTATCACTCACAGAGAACTGCAGTATGTCAGTATATCTGCACCAGGAGATAGTGGTACACATCTGCCCCACTGCTTTAGGAGATTTTTCTTATTTGCTTCTAATTCTGGTTTATTAAAACTCACTGAATTAATTGCATGTGCTGAGCACCTGTCAACTTGCAACAAGATGAATCTTAACAGCCTAATTTATTCATTATTTCTTCAAGACTCTGAAATTGAGTCAACCGCTAATCTAACCTTCTCTTCCTCCCATTGCTGTTGCTCTCAGCTCCCCATATTTAATTATAATTACAAGTGGGGGAAGGGAGTTTTTTTCAGTCCTCAGAATGACTAGTTTCATGAACTTTAACCGAGTCTCAGGTGTTTAGCTACCTGGAATATCTAAGTAAGACCATTCATCCCTTTTTAATAAACAATATACTATTGAAAGCAAGAACACACACCAGGTATCAAATTATTTCCTTCTCTTATACTTGTAAGACACCCACTTCAAATGAGTGTACTGAAGCACAGCTGGGAAATGTAAAAAACAGTAGAAATTCAAAGCTACTTGTTCTAGTGATTAATATTTTTAATGTAAGAATGATGAATAAGAGAACACATCAATTTTTATGACCTACAAAACTAGGGCATAAATGTAAACTTAAAGTAAGAATTTATCAAAAAATTTTGAGCATCTGGCTGTTGTGTTTTGGGTTTTTTTTTCATGGAGCAGTGGGATTTTCTAATACTATAGTGTTTTTCTGTTTTTTAATAGCAGTCTGAATAGATGTTACACACAAAGACAAAGGACACCTTATTTGTCTTGCCCTGAAACAGGTTCTTTTTCCTTCAAAAAACTTGTTGCCTCTCTCTGAGTTTTGATAAACAGTATAAGAATGGATACTAAGGGAAAATAAACATGAAATTTTAAATCTGCATTGGTGCTAGTAAAATGAACATGGTTGAAATCCACCCAGCTGGATTATCTAAAGAAGTAAAAGTGAGAAGTAACACAAAATCATTTAAATAATAAAATTGCTTGGAGATTGAAAAAATCTAACCCTTGACTTATCTCTGAGGAGATAAGCCTAAAGAGATAAATTAAATGGGTGCTAATTTTATTCTTATGATCTTCTGACCATGCACTGAGTTCACAAAGAACACTTAAAGACCACCATAAAGAATAAATGAAATAAAGGAAAAAACAAAAAGAGTGCAAAGGGCATAGTAAAGAGCAGAAAAATAATTCTATGACAAAATTGGTATATTTTATTGAGTTTTTGTGACCCTCAAGTCCTGAACTATGAAACAGTTTATCTTTTCCTTCTCTAAATCAAAAATATACATTCATAAAAGAAAATGTTGCTTATTGTTCTTAATTTTATTTTTTGTTGTTTCTTATTTTTAAAAGGATGTGCTTCAGGAACAGCAGGCACTGTCAGAATACAGGGATACAGTATATTGGTTAGATAATATTGAAGGCTAGATTAAGTACTTATTTATGGACTAAATTGCCATGATAAAATAGATGGAATTCAGAGACTGTGGGACAAAGAAGCAAGAACTGTCTTCTCAGGAGTGTTTTTCTGGAAGGGGGACATATTTTCAATGAGAAAAATATGGCAAGGGAGACTGTCTCTTTAGTTGCAAACATATTTGAAACTGTTAAGATCTTAAATGCCTGAAAAATCATAGCTGTAGTCTTTCAAGTTTCTCTTCCAGGATCATTAATATTACTGGCATCATAAAACTTTGAAGGTACCATTTTAAAAACCCGATGTTCTTTTTAACAGGCCCAGCTGCTGCTAAAACCCCTTGTTCAAGCAGAGAACTCAGGAAATCTGATACTCTTATTGAAAATAGCAATATAGTGGAAATAATTGTAGTAAAATAATATTATTTGCATTTTCAACCAACAGCTATGAAACTGTTTACTTTAATTAACTCATAGAAAAACTTTAAGATGTTATAAAAATCTTTTCCAATGTCCTTAGCAGTTGAAGGCTCAAGTGGTTTAACTTCATTACATTGTGCTCTGATATCTGACATGACAGCCCAAAATAATTAACGTTTGACTTCATGAGCATCTGTGTGATGAGCTATGCACAGTTAATTATTATTCTGCAGGATTCTCTATGTGGTACAAGACAATGTGAATGGTAGACTTTATTTGGATTTTAAAAGCAAACCATATTTTCTTAGCACAACAGCAGTAGGTTTTGAGTAGTTAGGTGATCTCCCTCACAAAGATAATGAGTGACAAGTAAGGACACTCAGTTTTTTGTACTTCTACTGAATCTTTTTTGCTCACAAGCAAGATGCCTTTCTAGCTTCTGAGAAATAGCACATAAGCTTGCTGTAAATGACCCAGCTGTTTCTGCAGTTTCTTTGGTCCAGTTTACAACTATGTTCTCACAAATGACATCTTTATCATCAACAGCACTGCAATCCCAATTTTTTTCAGTATCAAGTTTAAATGCTATTTTTGGTTTTGTTTTTGGATGGGGTTTTTTGTAATCATGTGCAAGTTATCACAACAGTTGATATACTTTGGGACCATTTCACGTGCCCAGTCTCAGGGTGCAGTATAATTTTTTTCAATTATTTTGACTTAAGGCTTATTTTTCTTATTTAAGGTTCATTTTTCTTCTCTTCTGGAGTCTGTCTTTTTATCTGATGCTATAACTACAGTGATCCTAGTGCAATATTGTAAGTGTGATTGAAAGAAAACTTACACTTCAAAATTGTAAGTTTTCTCTGTATTTGTGCTTTCATGTACACTTTAAATGTCTTATTTCACCTAAAGTTTCTTTAGATAATTTACTGACAAATTCAGTTCCTGCTCCTCTTTTATCAACACTGATCTCAAAGTGATTTCTGGAAATCACCTCTCTGAGTCAAGCATTCAGAATCTTCTTTGATGTTTACTTGTGAAGATTAGTAAGAATGTCTCCCATTGTTTCCCAGGTGCAGAGTCCAGCAATAGAAGTGCTGTTCATATCTGATCCGCTAAAAGTATACGGACCCTTCTTCTTAGCTTCTGCCCTTTTCTTCAAAGTTCTCCCTTGATAGCTGTCACTTCTATCAGCCGCATCAATAACGTCTGCATTTAAATCTGATACCATATAGTAGTACTTTGGCATCCCTCAGTTATGTCTATAGAGGACTGCTGCTTTTTATTCAAATTAATTCCTCTGCTAGCCATTATTCTTCTCCAGACCTTATAATGCACATAGTACAAAATCATTCTATCAACTAGATGCGAAAGAATAGGCTGCTGTCTTTTGAGGTGGAAAAAAATTCCTCAAAGGAGCTTGCTGCTGCTCAAACCTTCTGTGCTCTGTCATATGGCAGAATGTCCATGCTAGTAACAGTAAAGATATCCTTTATGCATTATAAATTGTTAGTGAACTCCTTGGCACAGTTTTGACCTGGGCCAAAAATTGCTCTCCCAACCCAGGCCCACATACAGACTGAAAGAGAGCCTGGGCCAGGCAACCTGTGGGATGGTCAGCTTGCACACAACTGTCTTCCTGCCCCTGGAGGGCTCAGCTGTAAGGGATGGAAGCTACGTTGTCCTAATTTGGTTACTGGGTGGAACAGAGGCATGAAGTTCAGCTGGATAATTCATATTATGCTCAGTTATGACTAACATATGAGACAGTAAAATTCATTTCGTATTTATGGCATTCTCTGGAGACTGTCAGCGCAAAGTGCGGGTTTGTATTGTTTAACTCAGAATTGCTTTCTTGGTGGCATGCCTACAGTAAATTGAAAGCCAGGTGGAAGGCAGTTCTCATACGGTTTCCTTACGCTCACACTCACTTTAGTCTTCCTCCTGGTTTGGATTGTTATTGCCAGGTTATATTCAAGCAAATGAGCTCTGTACAAGCAGTCTCACAGAATAGGTTACTCAGAGGCAATTTACTTTCTTTGATTACAAAACCTGGGAAGGAAATCTCTTCCCTTTCTGCCTTTGTGCTGTGAACATGTATATTTTTCTGGGCAAGCAGGAATTGAAGAAATAGGATCCTCTACTTGTTTACAGTGATAATTCAAAAGTCAGTGGAAAGACTGCCATTAATTTAAGTGGGCTTTATATCGGGTGTTACACCTACAGAATAAGGAATGAAAGGTGCAAGAGCAGAGGCTTGTGATCTTGCTTCTAAGTGTTTTAAATGTTTATCAAGTATTGGATGAATATTTTTCTGATAAGTGGATATGGCCTACTTAACATCATGAATTTATTGTGTTGGTTTTGATGTTAAACACTTTAAACAAGGTAAATGTCAACTCTGTCAGGACAAAATAACTTAATATTTTAACTGTGACCTCACAGGAATCTGTTTTGAAGTTTATGTAGCTCAGATCAGGAGGTTTTCAGGCAAATATAAAAGAAAAATAAGAAGCCCTTGAAAACTCTGAAGCATAAAATCAATTTAAATACAAGTTTTTCAATTCTTCCAGACTAATTGGTCTCAAATTGCTATTACAGTGTTGTAATAGTGATTTTTCACTCTGCCACAGGACACACTTTCCTAGTTGTCTTCTTGCTTGTTTTTTTTCTGTGTTTTTGTTTTTTTTTTTTCTTTAAAAAAAAAAAAAAGTGGATCTGAAGTTTGAGGAGTAGNGTGTCAAGTGGTAATTCTCAGTTCAGATAAAAATGTGGAAATCACCTGCATGCTTTGTTAAAACAACTTTTTCATTACTGAGCTATTGAGGAATGACACCTAAAAAAAATTAAATTGAAGGTGATGCTAACTTGAAAAATTGAGTTATAAAAATAGCCTTGAGAGGTTTTGCACTACTAACTCTGAAAGATTTATTATTTAAAAAGGGATAAAATATAGATTTATGCTTAAAATATAGATTTGTGTTCTGAATTGCTGGGCAAGCAAAATCAACCTGGTCTCTGAAAATCACTGAAGAATTAAAGTTATTAAATTAGTTCATCATTGTGGATAATAGCAATATAGAAGCAGAACTGAAGGTTCACTGTGAACAGAAGGGACTGGATTGATATCGATGAATGCCCAGTTTGGCCTGAAAAGTCTCTGTAAGTGGCTGTGACTCATAGGAAAAAAGAGAATGCATGCTATCTGTCAGAGTGGTTCTCCTGGGCTGTCAGAAACACTTGTGTTTGCTTGGGAACTATGCAAATTAAGGTATAGATTATGGATAAATAATAAAAAAAATTAATAAAAAAGCTTCACTGATGTTATTACACTTTGGTTTTCAGGACAGTTGTTTTTCAGGAACTGTTTTTAGGTTCTGAAAATTTCATATTGCTTTATTTCTAAGATATGGAAGGTGCAGTATGTTCTCTTAAATGAAGACAAATGCTCTTGGCAGGTTTAAAGAGATATAATAATGAGACAACTGCATTAACAGTGAAGCAAAAGCTGTTTGGCTGTAACATACAATGTGCTGTATAATCATCTCAGTTTACCACACAAATATAGCCAGCTTTTTAGATGTCTCTTTGGTTTGTTGCAAATAGAAATATTTGTTTGCATTAGCTATACGGCTATAACCTGTTTGGAGAAGAATGAAGAATACAAGAGCCAACGATCAATTAGAATGATGACCAACCCATGCTCTAAAGGTCCCAAGTCCTCCTAACTTTAATTTATTTAAAATTTCACAGTGAGAGCTGTGTGAGCAGATAGGGGCAATGAGCCAGGATTGGTAATGAAGAGGTGGCTGAGCTAAGCAAAAGGGTTACAAATGAGTCAGCAATGACTGCACCTAAAGAAAAGAGTGGTTCAGAGCACAGTTCAGAGCACACTCCCTATGGAGTTCTGAGGAAAAGAGGACGAGATGCCCAGGTACTGACAAAGGCAAGGAATTGAAGAAGCTTTCTTGGTATAATATAAAAGGGTAGCAGAACAAGTTCAAATTCCTACAGGATGATCCAAATGCAGCCAATGGAAATTGATGTCGGGCTGACAAAAATTACCAGGAAAAGCCCCCATTGGGTAGACAGAAAATACTGCCTTGTGTTGCCACTCAGTGTTACATGGGTAAAAACTTACCCAGTGCTACATGGGTAAGAACCTTTTCTTTTAGAAAACCATGATTGTCACTTGAGTACTTCTACTCTTAAATCAGATCATCTGTTTGCTCTATTTTAAATTTTGATCTTATTTGCTAACAATAAAATTGCTGTAATTTTAGGGAGTTTCCTCAGCAATCAAAACGATGACTAGAGTGAGAAGTTCAACAACAAATCCTGCAGTTGCCATTCACTTAGTCTGACAGTGATGATTATAATCCTGCCATATGAAAGCAGTCCATCTTCTTGTCTGGAATATTGGTTCTCTGCATACCTGCAAGAGTTTCATCGCTTCACATGACTGACTGCAACCACTGAAGCAATAGCTTTGAAACACTATTACAACAGTGCCATTTGTCACCCACCTTTATTCTTCTAATGTTTATTTTTTAATCATAATTGTATACGTAGGCCTTAAAAGTCTTTATATAAAAAATAATGATAACAGGAAAAGGATGATTTTGCCCCTAAGAGCACCCTCACTTTCAAGCGTGCCCATTTTTCCTCCAAGGACAGCGTCTTCTATGATGAGCAGTATGGACACAGTGAGTAATGGTCCCTTTTGAGAGAAGTAGTCCAAACCAGAAATAATCCGGGAATGGGAGATAATATCTACATTATTGTGGAAATACAAAGTCTTCTCATACCACATAACTTCTTTTATTTTTCAAATATAACAGATAAAGCAAATTGTTTAAAGATACACTATGGTTACGTCTATTTGTACTTGCTAACAAAAGGGGTGAGAAAGCACTCTCATCCTGCAGCCAGCTGTAATGATAGAGAAAAGGTCTGTATTAGTAAATTTCTTTTTACTCTGAAATAAAGTGGCCACATCCAAACAGCCTGCTGTCACTAGTCCCTTGCCAGTTCCAGCTCTCCCAAGCATGGGGCATTGACTGGGATAATGCTAGCTAGTGTAGGACAAACTCCTACCAGGAGGCACGCTAATACATCCAGAACACAGATGTCTTCATGCCAATGCTTGGGGTCATACCCACCTACAGAGACATGTAGAACACTGACTTTGTTCTCTTATCCAATAAAACATGTGGTGGGCTTGAGCAAATGTGGTAGGCTGACCTCAGCCTGCAGCTAAGCACCCACCCAGTCACTTGATCACTCCCCCAGCAAGATGGGGAAGAGAACCAGAACAGCAAAAGTGAGAAAAACCTGTGGGTCGAGATAAAGACAGTTTAATAAGTGAAGGGGAAAAAAACCTGCACCAAGTGATGCAAAGGCAGTCACTCACCACCTCCCACCAGCAGACTGTTTCCCAGCCAGTCTCCAAGCAACAGCTACCTTTAAAAGACTGTCACCAGTTGTATTGTTGAGCCTGTTGTCATACAGTATGGGACATCCTTTTGGTCATTTGGGGTCAGCTGTCCCACCTGTGTCCCCTCCCAGCTTCTTGTCCATCCCCAGCCCCCTTGCTGCCAGGGCAGCTGAGAAATGGTCTTGCTGTGTAATCACTGCTCAGCAACAGGCAAAACACCAGTGTGTTGGCAACACTCTTCTATGAAGAAACGCAAACCACAGCACCATACAGGATCCTGTGAAGAAATTTAACTCCATCCCAGCTGAGCCCAGTATGGGAACCTAACTGAACCCAAATGGAGCGTGTAAGTGTGTATGTGTGCCCCCACACATGCCTATGAAGAAAGGATAACAGAGGCTTTTGAATCGGTGTTCATATAATATATAGACATACACATACAATCAGGTACTTTAAAAAAAAATTAATGCAAATTAATCTGGAACTTGTTAATGGGATGCATATGTGTATGCATGTTATTCACCAATTTTTACTGTTTCATTTAGGTGAAAACCTGGTTTTCTTTTCTTTTTTTTTTTTTTTTTTGAATAAATATGTATTCTTTCCCTGTAGCCTTAGAATCTGAGCACGCATTATCACAGTAGAAAAGCAAGTGGAGGCAGAGTGACCCTTGGACATCTTATGCATTGCAAAACAGTGTTTTCAGCAGACAGAAGACAGAGGAGACTGCTTTGCAGCTCTGTATCAGATCTCGTCAACCTATGTATGTGAGAGTGAATGCAGAGTGAGGGGAAAGAACAGAATCTCCAATTTCGGCAACTGGCAGCGTCCTTGTTCAGGTGTAACACAGTAAATGCAAACTTAGTATATGATAGGATCATGAATCACATTAATTCCTCTTAGGTCATGCTAATAATTTCTAATGCCCTTATTGCATCAGCCATGGGTTGTTTCGGAGGCCATCCATTTTTTTTTTTCCACTTCACACAGTGATACACATATAGGCAATGAAGCTGCCTCATCCTCAGGATTAAATTATGCCTGGAAGAAAGTTCCTAATAGAGAGTTTTATATGCAAAATGTTACTAAAAAATGGGTTATAAATTTAGAGTCCTTCTAAATACAGAACAGGGAAAACTTTGAGTAATTATGTTTTTCTAATTACATTAATGAAATCTCAGTGATTTTCACATAGAAGAAAGATTTTATAGCCAATGGATTCATGTGCACACTGAGGAAATCAAAGGAAACAGCTTCTGGGGTGGCTACTGGGATGGTGGGTAATGAGATAATCCACGGAAGTTGAAAGAGAAAAACAATCAGAGAGAAGAGGTTGTGACCACACATGTTCATGAAGTTTGATTAAGAATGGGAATGAGAACAATAGGTTAACAAGCCAACTTCTACACTCAGATAATATTTTGACATTAGTTTCCTTTCATCACTTGCACAAGAAAGCAAAATGTCAAGAATTTTTTTGTCTTACAAAAGGTGAAACCACTTATGCTGTTTATACTTCTGCATTGTCTTCCAGCAAGTAGGAAATTCTGTGCGGTATCATATTCATTCAGTTCTCTTTATCTGCCATGTTAAACCAGTAGGATAAAAGGTTTAATATTTATCACAAAGCAGTGTGAAAACTTTCACGATGATTCCGTTAGCATAATTATAAAAATTTGTGAAGTTGTGATTATTAAAGAAGAACACTGTGACAACCTGCGTGTTTTAAAGGAACAAAGAATGAAATGGTTTTGCAGAGCACTCAGGTGCAGCAGGAGTTATAACTAATAAGAGCTTCTCTATCATATTTCTTTGAGCCAGATTTCTTTATTAAGGAGAATAGCAGACTTTTTATTGGTTCTGGCTTTCTTGCCTGTATTACACTTCCCTCTGTTTCTTCTCATGAAGCCACAGAAAAGGTTTAGTGGAGTTAGACCATACTAATGATGTAAGGTGAGGGGAATTATGTCCTGTCAACACAATCTGGAGGAGGAGCTGGGACATCACTCTTGTTTAGATAGCCCTGGTTCCTCACAGATACCAGTGAGCACTAGGTTCATCCTCCTATATTCTCTAAATACATTCTTACTACGGGAGTCACTGTAAGGAGCCTTGTGAGGACTCAAACCTCTCTGCAAGACCTCATATCTACTGGTTGCACTTTTATTTAACTCCTAGGGAGTCTAAGAACATGAGCTTCCTGCTGGGAACAAAAGAGGTTTCCAAATGAGAAAGGAAGAATTTTGTGGAGGGACACTGGAGAGTGTGCACAGCGATTTCAGCAAGATGAACTACGGAGAACTGGTGCCTAGCAACATGATAGCTTTCTCCAGGTGGGCATTATCCATCCTCTTAGATAATGCTTTCCAAGGAATTTGAGGAACTTCCTGTTAAAGACACCTACAGCAATAAAAGAATTACAGTGTCTCAAAGTATGCTACTTCCGGGAGAAGGAGGGTGCTAGAAAGTCTACATGATCAATATGAAGACAATCGTATAAATTTCTGAGCTGCGGACATCTAAGCAGCAACAAGAGAAAGGAGGAGATGTACAGATCCTCTGTTAAGAACACTTGTTTAAAACATATTTTATTCTCATATCATATCAGGGAAGATGGCCTTAGATTCCCATAGTTAATGGGAGCAGCTATTTAATCTGCTGCTCCACTCAGAACAGCGACCACTTAAACACACAAAGAAAAGATATTGCTGCTTTGTAAGAAGCATTCTATCTCTAATAAAGTGTATGAGATCACTGTATGAATGAATATACATTTTACCAAAGAGAGGATGGGCATACTTAAAACTACACCTTTATTGCTTTTAGTTCAGTGTTGTGAACTGTATGTGCTCTGTGCCTGACTCAGGCTGCAGTCTCCTTGAGACCCTGGTGTTCTCCCTCCGTGTTGGTACAGAGCCCAGCACTCTGAGACACCCGATAAACATGACTGCCAATAATATAATCACTCAAGGAGATGCCTTGACAGAAGTTTAATTCTTGTAGTGTCCTTACCCCAGGAAACCTAATACAGCTTTGGGCATAAGTACATCAGTGAAAGGAGCTTGGTAGGAAAAGATTCTGTTTTATGTATTAGTCAAAGGGCAAACATAATTGCTCAATTTACAAAACTGCTAATTTATCTTCACCCCACATATCAGAAGAAGGACCAATTTTGCAATGCTACCTACCTGAATCTATCATTGCTTTAATAATTACTCATGTGTTTCTGCCTGCCTCTTGTCTAGCTCCAGTCAGTTTTAAGTGTGCTGCTATTTCCTGGTTCTTTCCTCCATTAATATTACCTTCTCAATCCATGCTAGGCATATAGTTTCTAAAGATATATTGTTTTCAGCCCTTGAAGATGGTAATGCTGTGATGGCTTTATGATGAGTGCTTGCTGCTAATTACTTTAGAACTACTGTTGTATCAACTTCATCCAGATGAAGTGGGTATTTTGTGGCTTTTTTCCCCCCCTCTCCTGTAAATATCTTTGTTATTTTGAGCCATTAAAAATATTTTTAAAGAATACTTTTTATTCTACATTTCTTTTGCCAATTGTAAGACAGCATTTTGTCTATATGTGGCACAAAAGGATTGGTTAATTCTACTTACATATTTTTTTAAAAAAACTTTTCTGGTGAGAACACCCATTTTAATTACTCAATTGATCTCAATAAACTACCACCATACACATTTCAAAACTTCCTCTAACAGTTTCGTATGCTAAATCCCAAATCATCTAATATTAAATTTTCAATTAAATAAATTGCAGAGTTCATAATATTTGTGAGAAAATTGCTGGTGCTTAAAAATATAAGCACATTCTGATGAAGCTGAAATGATGACACTTTGGCTTGTATCACAGCACTCTGGTTTTTGCACAAAACATAACAGCCAACAGGATGCAGCCGATCATCTGCAATTTTGTCTGAGTGTTGGATACACATGAATCAGTCTCATCTGTGGTGCTTTTGAAAATTTACTTCCAGTTATTGTGAGTGACTGTAAAGACAAACAACTATACTCAGGATACAAATAATGTAATTTGCATTCAAATAAAATGTTAAGTGTTAGATCTAGGATGCTCAACATATTATTTCATTTTTTATGTCATTGATACACCCCAAAAATTGAAATGTGGAACTCAGTGCTTTAGGATTTGAAGATAGCCAAAGAAACAAACGAGTTTAAAGTGGATTAGAGAATAGCCTGACTGATGGATGCTTTGGATGGAGTCCTGGCTCAGAAAATCTTTAAATTGCTGACTGCAAAAAGTCATGAAGGCATATCAGAGATAGGATCATTCCTTCCCTATTTCTGTAGTTTTTCTTGTATGTCTGGTTAATGTAGACAGCACAGTGAATAAGGCAGATCACTGAACTGAGCTGATACTGCTGTTCTTATGTTCTAAAGTTGGCAGGTAGCAAAATTATACCAGATAATTTTAAAAATCAGGTCACTTCATGAGGGATAAGAATTCTTCCAGTGCAAAGAAAATCCATTTCATCTACATAGTGGTGAAGAACGGGCACTGCGCTACTGTCTGTTTACTCAAAGGTCCAGGTTCTCAATAAAACTAATCTGTGCAGGCAGCCCAGACCAGCACAAGTTGCTTTCACTTCTACACTGCCCAGGAGTATCATCCCCACTTCATTATAGTCATCACTCTTCAATGTTAGCTTTTTTCCCTCCAATAAAGAACATAAGTTTTAGACCTACTGTTTGTACACTAAATACTTTGATTAATTATAGCTTAATGGGATTTTATAAAAACAAATTTCCTGTATTTTCCATACAGATTTATTTTTCTCTATGAATTTAATGGCCTTTTGAGGCAGTCATTTTAGCAGTTCTCATGGTATAGTCCTATTTCTGCTTGTTTGTGGGCTTTTTTCATACAACAGCAGAAGAGAGAGACAAGGACATAGTGAGCCAAATAAGGAGAGTTTAGGTATAAAGTGTAATAACAGGAACCACTTGTTAAGGTACTGAAAATGTGTAAATCTGCTAGTAAAATCAGTGAAACAACTAGCTCGGTGGCTGGCCTTGGACAATTATTTTATTTTCCCATCTGTATTTGTCTCCCCAAACTATAAAACAGTGATGATGGCACATACACCACTCTCATCAAACACAGACTTGAAGAGACTCGAAAAATTATATATCTATGCATATTTGGAGTAATTGCATTGTAAGTTGAATGTATTTTTCCTTTTACCTAGTAACTTTTTCTCAAAGAAAAGGAAAAATTTTAGTGGTATGTCTTTGAAATATCATTTTAAGAGAAAGGTCAAATATAAAGCAAACAACAACCTACTCTTCCAAACTCAACAGGTGTTTGTATGGGGACATTGTGTTTTATCTTTCTATCCATATCTGTCACTCAACAAAATAATGCAAGAAGGGGAAGAGCGATATAGAGATTTTTTTAAAAAATCTAAATAGGCTAAAAAATGTTGCCATAGAGACCAATTCAGATACTATAAAAATAGCTTCATGTATTGTTGGTATTGTCCTTTTGATTTCTGGTATTCTACCTGGCTGAAGCAGACAGCCTCAGCAAGATGCCCAGAGTTGTCAAAGGCAAAGTAGCAAATCCATGAAGGATCTCCCAGGTTATTTTGAGTCTGTGGCTATCTGCAAATTTGGGTTTAATTACTTGATTAAAAATCTAGTAACATAACTCCTGGAAGCCAGGCCAAGAAATTTGGCTCCTTATAGCTGTTTGGTTTTATAGAAGCTTCCTGGCAGTTCTATAAATTCTCTTCTCTTAGAATGAAAAAGAAAAACTGTAAATCACTTCTCTGTCCCTTCATAATCACTGGAGTATTTTTTTAGGAACAGAGCCCCTGTGCTACTGTTTCAAAATTATTTTGCATATGTATATGCTTATATTTTGGGGTTCTTATTTATTTTTGTGAGTTAACAAAATAAGTGGAATTCTTGAAATTGCTGGCTGGTGATATATATCTCTCATAGTCTTAATGCATATCTGTAGCCAGTAAAAGCTATTTGGAAGTTTGGGGGTTTGTGGGCTTTTTTTCCTCTTTTTTTTTTTTTTTTAAGCAAAAGAACAAATTGATGATCAGAACATTAATTTAGGACTAATTTTATGTAAACAGAAATATTTGCTTTCCCATTCAATTTTATTACAAGGATCATCGCCTGGTCTTTCTTCTATTTGCTAGACACATTTCTTAGAATTCTACTTTTATAAATATATTTCTTTTAATTTGATTCTTAAAATAAGACGTTTTTAGGACAGGAATGCCTTGGTCACTGAAATAGACATCTTCAGAAAAACAATTCTTACAAAAATAAAAATGTGTAGGGACGTACATGTGCGTAAAAAATGGCACAACTGAGACTAGTAGCTGCACTGCTTCCCATTCCTCTTGTGGCTTAACCCCATTAAACATGACCAAGTGAGCCTTGCACTTGTTTAGTTTATCCCAGCCATTGGACTGGTTCACCTTGTTGTAATCCCATTTTCTAGCCCTTGTTTCGAAATTGATATGACAGGCATACTTATACATCACCTCTTCCAGAAGTGAGGGATCTGAGACATTTTCTTTGCTGTGTTAGCAAAGCTGCTAGAATTAATGGAATTATATCTGCTAAAATATGCTGATAAACTTTAATGAAATAATCTTCCTAGAGCAACTGAAACTGAAGGGGCTGGATCATTGCTCTCTGTGCGCCTTTTTGTAGTGGCAAGGGAGTTGTTCACTGTAGGAAATTTTAAAGCTGGCAGACATTTCATCCTCTTTGCCTGTGGGATTGAAGTTTGGAAAAGGAAGGTTTGTAAGGCTCATCTGGCCCCTGCAACTGGGCCTGGGTTAGAATTCCCTGCTAGGTACAAGTGGGTTTGAGTGAAAAGGTCACCCCGATTCACAGCTTTTGCCCATACTGTCTGGGCAACAAATTTATTTTGACTGATAATTCTGATGTTGGAAAATGTCTGTTTGACCACTAGAAATAAGCTGTGTCCTTATATCAGCAGGTGAAGCAATGGTCTGGGCAGTGGTCTGTGCAGTTTTTAGAGGAGA
Organism: Oxyruncus cristatus; assembly: GCA_013399855.1. Classification (NCBI taxonomy): domain Eukaryota; kingdom Metazoa; phylum Chordata; class Aves; order Passeriformes; family Cotingidae; genus Oxyruncus; species Oxyruncus cristatus. The sequence goes on from VXAY01005482.1 coordinate 1,129,408, forward strand.
GGACTCTTAACTGCAGAAGGATGAGGACAAAAAGCAGAAAGGATATCCCCATGTGAAAATTTTTTCAGCTGGAACTCAAATAGTAGGCACAGTGACACAAGGAGTGGAAGGAATCATACTGTCTAAAGGAGGAATAAAGAAAAGAAACCTTGTAACGTTGCTGAAAGGGTAAATTAACAGGGAAAGAGGAAACTTCTGGTGGAAACTCAGATCCATCTCTCTGCAGTAATGATTAAAAATGTCTGTGTGATAAAGGCCACTGTGAGAGCCTTGTTCCATTTAGAGACTTCAGCAGCATCAGGTCTTGTAGCATAGATGGCAATATTCTGATCTATGCCACAGATGACTGCTGAAAACTCTATATGTCCCTTCACAGAGTGTCAGTGGAAGAAAAGGATACAACAAAATACAAGGGACTTTTCATGTTAATAGGCTGGCAGAAAGAATGTTAATTTGAGAATTTCAAATTTACTCAAAGATTCCAGGAGTAAGACAGAGGAGGAAAAAAAGAAACAGCTTTTAGCTGCTGCAGTTTCAGTCTTGCTGAACCCTGCAAAAACAGAATGTTAAAAACAGACACTAATAAAAAACAAGATAGCTGGTAGCATCAGAGATGCTAGTTTCCCAGCACAGCTTTATTTAGACCCAGATCTCACACCAGGAAAAGTGAGGCCTCACGAAGCCTTAAAAAATAGCAACACAGTTTACATGTTAGCAGCAAAAGAGGAATTTTATCAGGCAATATTGAGAAAAAGAGAAAGTCACAACTCTGAAGAATTAACTGAAGCCTATCATGGAAGCTGTGCATTTGTAAGGACACACAGACAAGAACATGTGCTGTCTGTAGCTCACTGGGCATTAAATTGAATGTCAGTGACCAAGTGTTACCACAGTCAGACGTTAGTGAAGGTTCCTGGCAAATCCACCTAGCTAAAGAATCTGTTTTATTGTACATCTGCATCAAAACCCTTGTCAGGATGCTGTATGTCTAGTGGGTGTTGGTCATGGACTTTCAGCACCTGAGCACCCCTATGACAAGTATTCAGACTGTCTAACCATCAGTGTATTTCCAGTCTCCTTAAGCAGAACTGGTTGTGGCTCAGAGACAGTTTCATCTGGAGTTCTAATATCCAAATATATGACCAGAATGTGTGCATTTACAGTAGAGACGTTAACAAATATGGTAGATTGATAAATGCAGATTTGAAGTCCAAAAAATGGATACGTCTCTGAACGGTATTACAAATTGGGAAATTCATAAGCATGACATGAATAAAATGGAAATGAAGATTTTTTTTGACAATCCTTTACTACCAAGGGTGTTTCTAATTTAAGGCAATACCTGGCTATGACGAATAAATGGAGAAACTTTTAAAAACTATTTTTAATTCTTACATTCACGGAGTCACATACATGATTTTAAAGAAGAAAAATAAAAAATAAAAGAACCATTTTAAGACTATGTCTTTTTACAGAGTCATTCTATAACAACAGCAATGTTGGGCACAGCTTCCTGTGATCAGCATGGCATAGAAAAACAGCAAGTAGTTGGAAGAAGACCAGGCAAGAGTTATGGTAACGTGAAAACTCTTTACAGAAATTGACTGAAAACCTGAAGTGGAAAAGGAGACATTAGCAGTCAATTTTGTCCCCCTTGCACTTTAATATTGAAAAAAACATTAACACTCAATGGAATTCTCAGGTATAAAATTCTTGCATGACATTTTACGTTAGACTTCAAGATTTTGACTGATTTTTCTTCAGTACTGAACACAAAGGCAAAACCACTCCTGGCAAAGGCCACCATTCACTGCTTAAATTAGGCAGCTACCAACACAAGAAGAAAAGGCTTTAAAGAAAGATTTTCAGGTCTACATTGACCTTGTCTAGGAAAAAATATCAGGATCTGACAGTTAATTTCAGCAAATTAGAGGTGAATAACTAATGGACTACACTTGCCAGAAACCTGCCAAATTCTGCCAAGGAGGGAAGTATTAGTGAAATCAGCATTTAACAAACTTGCTATTGTATTGGGAGGGCTGAATTGATTTGCACACAACTAATAGCCAAATTTGGAAGAGGTAGCACTGTCTAATCCATATTGTACTTCAGGAAGAGATCTCTTCCAAAATTTGAGTGACACCAGGACACGAGCAAAGTCAGAGCACAAAGAACAATAATCTATCTGGTAGCTTGTTCTAACTGAGTTCAGGCACTAGGATAATAAGGTGATGGAAGTAAGCAAACAAAAAATATACCTTATCAGATTCTAGAAAACTCTTTGACAAGGTGTGTGTAGTGTTTCTGGTGTTGTTATTTTAGACTTTGTTTTGGCATTTGTTGTTTTGTTTGTGGGTTTCTTTGTTTTCTTTCATCTGTTTCATTTTTTTTTCCCTAGGAGGAACATATTAAAACTCTTGTAGCAGTTACTTTGCTAGATATATCAGCTTGATTACAGTTTCAAGACCTCATCACATGCACTCAAAACTAAGTCAATATGCAGACCATGTCTATAGTAGCAAGCTAAGGAGGGATATGCTGTGCGTCAAACACTTGATGGGTGACTATCCATACTGCTGGAATGCTAGCCTGATCATCGCCATGGTCTCTGCCAAGCAACACCACTCCGCATGACACTCATCACACTCCACTGGACAGCACAGCACAGGCCAAAAGGCTGTATGGTTGCAACCTGCTTCTTCTGGAAGGCAAGAGCTTGTACATATTGCCCTCAGGGCCAGAGAATATTTCCTGGCTCATTTAGTTAATTACAGATGTACAGAAAAAGCCACAGTCTCTGAAACCCTTGTAACAAAACATGGGTCTTATTTTCTTTTTCTGAAAACATTTGATTAATGCTTCTCTTACTGTCTCAAAGCTTGATTTAGAATAGAAAATTTTCAGAAGGTTTTATATTATTTATTTTTTTCTCAAAAATATTTGGGTACCTATTATATGAAATATTACCGATAGCCCCTCTCGCTCCTTGCATTTGTGAAGTAGGAAAAATAATAATTCCCTCCACAAGCACTGTCAGGACAAACACAGTCCCTGACACTGAATTATAAGAACTGCATAAACTTGTATTGAGTCAGAGGATTTCAGGGAATTTTAAGTCAAAGACCAAACTAAATATATTTATCAATTATCACTAATATCTCCATGGGAAATGTTACAAAAAGAGACAGCTTGCTTTGTCTTTTTCCTGAAACAAGCTGTCAGGAAATAATGTATCTCTAGATTTCACTTATATAATTATATTATGAGACTTTTATTCTTTTTCAGTTTTTCCAGATTCAGCAATACTAACATTTTGCTCTTGTATTATTTGTGTGTAGTTCAACTAAAGCTGTAGTATTTTCAAATATTCTACTACTTGAACTTCTCTGGCCATTGCACGCCTTAGTACTTATGCTTTCTCTTCATGAATAAGCACTAAGTGCCTTTGTATTTATATAACTATATATAACTATATATAATTACGTATAACTATATATATNTATATATATAAAAACTCTTGCTTAATATGAGACCAAAGTGGGAGTAAATACTGTTGTCCTGGTTTTGTGGCACTTAGACCCTCTTTGCACAGGAATAAATGGTTATGTCGAGTCTTTGACAATGAAGAGTCAAGCCCTTTTTTTAAGTCTTCCAAGCCCTTTTTTTAAGTCTTCCGAATAACTCTGTGTCAAATTTTTCAGTGTAGTATTTTCAACTAAAATGTTTTGGATGTCCACAATGTATCTGGCAGATCCCTGCAGTTTAACAAGACCTTTTGACACTCCTGCACAGTTGTGTGGGATTACTACAGAATTAAATAGTGCTTGGGAATATAGCAAACCTCACAGTCCAAATTCTTTCAGTTTATTACCGTTCACAGCTGCTGATGCTATGCAAAATGTATTAAAGTACTATACTGAGCAATTAAACTGGAATATTATGCAAAAGCACTTTCACCTTTCCTATTAAAATATCAGGGATCAATTGTTCCCTTATTTCACTTTAGATAGAACAAAAAACTTATATGAAAGAAGGAAAAATTAGATCATCTAATAGGAAAAAGCTTCTGGTAATGTATGGGCATTTGCATTCCATGGACAATTACAGAAGCATCAATATTCAAAAACAGACATTGCTTCTAGAGGTGATGATTCAACACTAGTAAAGTCATTCTAGGTGCAAAGTGAATGGGTAAGATGATGTCAAACAAAAAATTGAAGAACAATTATTAAAGCCTTATGTAAGCTGTTGCATGTAAAATGGTCTTAAATTCTGCAGTATTCTCCCAGTCTGAAAGCTGTTGTCCACATTTGAAATGAATGACCAGTATCAGTAGCAACTCCCAAAAAGCAAGAGAGCAAGCAAGTAGTGATGAGAAGACCAAGCCTGCATCTATAGTATGAACTGCTCACTGATGCACCTCTGGGCACCTCTAGATGCCTAAGCACCTTTAATAATTTGCCTTCACTTTGGAAAATCCCTCCTGAATTACACACCTAAATCCCCCTCTTCCTAGAGGGTGTTTGTGTTTGCCACAAGCCCGTTTCCCCGTACTGGTCATGGACCACAGTTGTGTCAGATGGCTGTTACAGAAGACACACAGGAACATCGTTTCTTTTTCTTCTACATCAGTTTTGCTGGTCAAGCAACTTCCCATTTCAAATTACATTACTGCCTGTTAATGAAAAAGTTGACTGTACAGTAATGGAAAACATATCCCCTTTGTTACAAATGAGGGGCAAGATGGCTTACTCAACACTAAAAGGCGCACTAATCAAAGTCACTTGGCTATTACTGTTATTATTATTGGGTACATTAGGCAAACACAGTTTCACTGCTGCTTCACCCGATATTTGTATGTCTTATGCTTAGGATTTTATATTCTCTATTCTCCACTGCATAAAGGAAAATACAGGCTTGCCTTGAAGACAATAAAAATTAATGTCTGGCTTTGGACACTTCTGATACTTGTATGTTCTCAGGGATTTAATAATGACTTAAAGCTCAAATATAATTCTATGTGGCTTTTACATCAACATTAACTTTTTAAAATTGAATTTATGCTTTTTGCTGTATTTTTAAATTACCTTTTCTTTAATCTCTCTAGCTTTTATTTAACTTTTAATGTTTTACTCTTTCCTTCACTTCTGTTACAGCTATCAGTCTTCTCTGAATAGATTCTTCAGTATTGCTTCTCTCCTATTTTCCTGTATTATCCTTATAGCCTCATTTACTCCGGACATAATTCTCTGTCATAAAAAAACAACCTTGGAATTCCTCATGGAAATCTCAGGTTCCTAATCAGTGAGGGAAACAGAAAAGGGTGTATTTGGATACTTGTCTAAAGCTTCATCCTGGGAAGATGGATTTATGATTTATGTCCTATACAAAAAAGCTATATTTTACCACGCAGGGTACATGACATAAGCAATCCAGTCCTGTAATCATTAAAGGACAATACCCTGTCACTCTAACACTTGTCCAAAAAAAGCTAAGGCTTGCAAATTCTGCTGCTAGATGCTTCTTGTTCTATGTGTTATTTTATTTTCTCCCCAAACCAAGTTTCATGAATGATGGATAATACATCTTTGCACTGGGTGCCGAGTCAGCTGGTCAATGTGTTGGTACTCTTTCTGTTTTAATGGTCCACTCATTTTACTTTACCTTGTCTTCCCCACTTACACTTGAAATGCATGAGTTTCTCTCCTGCATTCTCACCAAATAATGCTGACATCATGTCATGTTAGACTTCTTTCAACTATTATGATAACCTTGCAACTTAGGTAAGACTTTAGGTAGGAATTTAGAATGCTTCTTTTCATCTGGTTTTGGTTGCTTCCTAAGTATTGGCCTGCCTTGTGGCTTAAATGCTAATATGCTTACATTGATAAAAAATAGGAAGAAAGCATAATGGTGCCATGACCTTGCCTCACATTTAGACAACTTGCATAAGGTATTAGAAAACTGCACAGACAAATGGACTTTTGTCTAATAAATTAATTAAACTATTCTGAGATTAAGTTTTTCCTTACTATAGTTGTAGAGGTTAACTGATAAATCTAAGAGGTTAATTGATAAATCTACACAAATGCAAAAATCAGATTTTATTTTTTTTCCAAAAGAAATCCTTTTAGGACTCAGAATGCATAAAAAATCTTCTTGGGTTTAAAAATGCAATAAACTTAAAGCTTATTTCTTTAAAAAGTTAAGTTAGCAAGTTTGTTTATTGATCAGAATAGTCGTTTTAATACAACAAAGTGTACACAACACTTTGTAATAAGGTCTTTAGGAAATGATGTAACTCAGGTACTGTAAGATAAATGGGCAAATGAAAAGTGAAAAAATTAATACATTATATCATGTTCTGTACATAGCAACTCAGCTAAGCAAATGTGGACAGACAGAAGACCCTCCTTTTTAATTTTTATACCTAGAAGTGGGGAAATAGTGTTCAGAGTTACTTCTACAAGAAAGATAAATACTATTTCATAATTCTTATAAGTTTTGGCTTTCGTGTTGTACGGCTGGTACTCCTATCACTGAACTGATTAATCAAAGACGTACTTAACATGATAAAACTTCAGAGGCAGCTATGATGAAGTCATTAAAGTATTAACTGATTAAGTGTTTTTCAAGTGTATAGAACACAAATATTGCTGCTCCCCCATCTTCCCCTCTCACCCCCACCAAAAAGACCCACATTCACTACTTAATCTATGAATGGTGAGCTGCGTGGTTTACTTTTCCCTTGTCAGGTGAAACCTGAGCTAGCAAGACCAGCCTGGAAAATCTTTCTATATTGCCATTTCCAAAAGACCCTATTTTAAGCATTGAGTTTACCAGTTTTAGCTTACATGTTACTCAGCTGCCCTGTGAGGTCTAATCAACTGACCAGGGGGTGGAGCCAAGGTCACCTCTGGGACATTTAAACTGCTCCAGGGATTGTAGTGACCCAGAGTGTGGTGAACAGAAACGGGCAAACAGGGATGTGGCATGGCAATGATAGTGTGGCACGGCAGCTTGCGCAGGCAGGGTGAGCAGAAAGGGCACAGCCACCCTCCCAGCTCTCTCTGGTGTCTTGTGAGGTAGGTGTGTGCTGTGGGGTTTTTTTTTGTTTGTTTGTTTTTGGGGTTTTTTTGGTTGTTGTTTTTGTTGTGTTTGTTTGTTTGTGGTTTTTTGTTTTTTTGTTTTGCTTTTTCCTGCAACTCAACTCAACCCATCAATGGTTTCCAAATGAGCAAAAGCTGTTGCTGCTGCTCTCAGGGGGAGAGTGCTAACCCAGACAGAACCCCCCAGGAAGGACGCAGCTGTTCAGGTCTCTGTCTGCACAGTGTCTGAGCCTGGTGTCAGTACCAGAGGACAGCGCGAGTGACGTCTGCGTACGATGCGAGCAGGTGAATGATTTGCTGTGCTTAGTGGCAGAGCTCAAGGAAGAAGTGGAGAGGCTAAGAAGTATTAGGGAGAATGAAAGGGAAATAGAGTGGTGGAGTGGCACCCTTTCGATCCCAAAAGAAGTCCAGCAGGAGGCGATGAAGCCCTGCCCCTCCTGCCATCAGGCAGATGGAGCAAACCAAGTAGATGGGGGGAATGGAAACAGGTCCCCGACTGAAGAGGTAAAGGAATCCCCTCCCAACCCCCATCACCTCCCATGGTTCTCTTAAGGAACAGGTATGAGGCTCTGGATCCAGAGTGTCAGGAAGATGCCAGTCAAGAAGAGGATCTGCCTGGAGGGTCTCCTGGTTGCACCCTGTCTACCAGATGGATTACAACCTCAGCTATAAAGGAAAAAAAGAACGGTAGTTGTAGTAGGTGACTCCCTTCTGAGGGAAGTTGAAGGGCCTATATGCCAACTGGACCCATCCCACAGGGAAGTCTGCTGCCTTTCTGGGGCCTGGGTAAGGGATATTTGTAGGAGACTTCCTGAGCTAATCCGGTCCTCTGACTATTATCCACTAATGGTGGTCCAGGTTGTCAATGATGACATTAATGAAAGAGGTACCAGGCTAATTAAAAAGGACTTCAAGATGCTGGGTTTAGGAAGAAATTCTTTACAGAGGGGGTAATCAGGCACTGGAATGGGCTGCCCAGGGAAGTGGTGGATTCTCCTTCCCTGGAGGTTTTTAAGATGAGACTGGATGTGGCACTTAGTGCCATAGTCTAGTAACCACGGTGGTAGTGGATCAAGGGTTGGACTTGATGATCTCTGAGGTCCTTTCCAACTTGTGTGATTCTGTGATTCTGTGGGTTGATTAGTTAATGGGTCAGGAGCATAGATGGTGTTCACCTCAGTTCCTGCAGTAGCAGGGATGAATGAGGAAAGGAGTAGGAAAACTCATCAATAGGTGGCCTAAATTCTGCCACTGGCAGAATTTTGGTTTTTGTTTTTTTTTGGTTTTTGTGACCATGGGGCAAATTCTATGGTACCTAGCCTGCTAGAGTCAGATGGGCTTCATCTATCTAGCAAGGATAAAAGGACTCTAGCCCATAAGTTGTTGGAGCTGATAAGGAGGGCTTTAAACTAGGTTTGAAGGGGGAAGGGATTGAAACCAGGCTCTCCAGAGATGAGCCCAAGGGTGGAAAGCCTGAGTTAGAAGTGAAATCAGGAGCCCAGCTGAAGTGCATGTACACCAATGCACGCAGTATGGGTAACAAACAAGAGAAACTGGAAGCCACTGTGCAGCAGGAAAGCTACGACATAGTCACCATCACAGAAACATGGTGGGATGACTCGCATTGCTGGAATGCTGCCATGGATGGCTACAAGCTCTTCAGAAGGGACAGGCAAGGTAGGAGAGATGGAGGGGTGGCTCTGTATGTTAGGGAGCTTCTTGACACTGTCAGACTTGAGGTCAGCAACAATAAGGTTGAGTGCCTGTAGATCAGATTCGGGGAAGGCCAACAAGGCTGACATCCTGGTGGGAGTCTGTTACAGACCACCCAACCAGGATGTTGAGGGTGATGAATTATTCTACAAGCAGCTGGCAGATGTCCCTGTGGGTGACTTTAACCTGCCGGATGTCTGCTGGGGACTCAGCAGAGTGGAGAAGAGGCAGTCTAGGAGATTCCTAGAGTATATAGAGGATAATTTCCCACTCCAGCTGCTAAAAGAGTCTACCAGGGGTGGGGCCCCACTAGACCTGCTGTTCAGAAACAGAGAAGGGGCCATGGGAGATGTGGTGGTTGGAGGCCGTCTGGTGCACAGTGACACAAAATGATGGAGTTTTCAATACTTGGTACTTGTAGGTGTTAGCAATGTTTTAGAAGAGAATCTAAACACTCAAAATGGAAAAAAGGGCTGGCTACACATGAAGACTTTAGGAATATAGTAGGTCACGTAGAAAGAAAATTAGAGAGACAAAGTCACACTTTGAACTCAATCTTGCCACTTCTGTTAGGGATAACAAGAAGTGCTTCTACAAATACATCAAAACAAAAGGAGGGGCAAGGAAGACCTCCATTCTTTATTGGACATTGGTGGGAACATAGTCACCAAAGATGAGGAAAAGGCTGAGGTACTTAATACCTTCTTTGCCTCAGTTTTCAACAGTAAGACAGGTTGTCCTCAGGACAACTGGCTTCCAGAACTCGTAGACAGAGACAGGAAGCCCAATAGCCCCCCTGTAATCCAGGAGGAAACAGTGAGCGACCTGCTGAGCCACTTGGATCCTCACAAGTGTATGGGAGCAGATGGGATCCACCCTAGGGTGATGAGGGAGCTGGTGGAAGAGCTCGCCAAGCCGCTCTCCATCATTTACCAACAGTCCTGGCTTACTGGGGAAGTCCCAGATGATTGGAAGTTGGCAAATGTCACACCAATCCACAAAAAGGGCTGCAAGGAGGACCCAGGAAACTACAGGCCTGTCAGCCTGACCTCAGTGCCTGGCAAAGTTATGGAGCAGATCATCCTAAGTGCAATCACACAGCACCTACAGGATGGACAAGGGATCAGATCCAGCCAGCACGGGTTTAGGAAGGGCAGGTCCTGTCTGACCAACCTGATCTCCTTTTATGACCAGGTGACCCACCTGCTGGAT
>VXAY01005482.1:1139926-1167216 GCA_013399855.1 Oxyruncus cristatus
GAAGGGACTGGAGCACAAGTCCTATGAGGAGAGGCTGAGGGAGCTGGGGTTGTTTAGCCTGGAGAAGCGAAGGCTCAGGGGAGACCTCATCGCTCTCTACAACTATCTGAAAGGAGGTTGTAGCCAGGTCAGTCTCTTCTCCCAGGCAATCAGCAGTAGGACAAGAGGGCATGGACTTAAGCTCTGCCAGGGCAGGTTTAGGTTAGATATTAGGAAGAAATTTTTTACAGGGAGAGTAATCAGGCATTGGAATGGGCGGTGAATTCACCGTCCCTGGAGGTTTTTAAGATGAGACTGGATGTGGCACTTAGTAACCACGGTGGTGTTGTTTCAAGGGTTGGACTTGATGATCTCAGAGGTCTTTTCAAACCCAGTTGATTCTATGATTCTATGAATTTTCATTATGACAGAAATACAAGGGATATTACTTGCACAACATGTGTGGGCTAGCAGAGAGAAAACCGAAAGTCTGATTCTTGAAATGGCAAAGCTTATACAATATTGTCAAGATAAGGACAAAGACTGTTATAAGCAGGGATTTGTAGGTATGAGAGAGTATTGGCAGATGCTTCTCTCTGAGTGCCTGTCATTAGCCTGTAAGTGTGTGAAGATAAACTGTCATCCTCTACTTTTGGAAGGATGAATTTGGTATATGAAAGAAACACACCGAAGCTGATAGTCGGATCTCATCACTAAGCTATATAGTGTATAAATAAGATAATTTTGAATTTAAAAAGAATCTTAGTGTTTCAAGAAAATGTCAGTGCCTGGTGTTAGGTCAGAGAGATTTGCTACAATTTCCTCTGCAAGACTCAACATGCATGGGAGCTCTCTTTTTTACAGTAAGTCTTCTTTGCCAGTTGATCAAAGAGAAAATTGAGGAGAGAGTGTCTGTAAAAAATTTGCCAGCAGTTGATAGGAGTGTAATCCAGTGTAGCTGATAGGCTACCAGTAGCTTCCTATGCATTTTTCCCTTAAATCAAGACACTATTAATGATTCTGGCATAACAGGAAGGAGTTTCAAAATTTCTTTTACTAGCAGATTTAGCCAGTAGCTTTAAAAAGTTAGTGCTTCAGAATGGGCACCATTATTGCTTTTGGGTCCGGGGAGGTTCCCTCTTCCCTGGAGGCTCCATGGGGCAGGTTCTCTCAGACAAACTGCTCCTCCTTTGCCAGGGATGTGCCCTTATCTGTAGTCTGCAGCTATGCATCTTCAGTGCATATTTCACACCTCAGTCTTTTTACAAAGGGGAAGACTGAAAAGTGGTATTTTTGGAATGAAGCTTGGAAAGGTACTCTGTTACAGCAGGGTCGTAGGATATATACTAGGAATACATCTCTGAATCATAAAATTGGCATTTCCACTGCATTGTTTATGGTGTCTCTATACTCATCAGAGCAGGTCACTAAATGAGTTTCCCTTGTTTGACTTGACAAAGGGTGAAGGCAGGAAAAAAGCAGAGTCAGAGAAGCTAGTGATGTACTAAAGTCTTGCTCATTGTATCATCTTTTAATTATGTTTGATGGAATGGGAAAGTATCTCCTGCCATTGTAATGCAGAATTAAACAAACAAAGAAGCCTTTCTACCTACACAGAGAATGAAAACTGTTATTGCACAAGTCCATTCTGAAATATTATGATATCTGGTTGTGAATTTGCTATGTTCAGGCCTTCCATTTTTCTCAGTTGGGTAAAAATTTAATAACTTCTCTCCATTATTGTGTTAGCCTATATGTTGGAAGGGATGAATGCAAATTAATGCAAAAGTCTAATCTCAATCAATTGCTGGAGACTGAAGAAAGCTTTTAAGACATGTAGAAGATGCTGGAGACTGTCCTGGAAAGAACATTTTGCTGTTGATCTGATTCAGTCTTAAACAGTTGGGAAGATTTGCAGTAAAGGCAATATTCTTCCTACCATTTCAGCAGTTTATGCTCAGACTTATCTTCAAGATAATTTGAGAAAAAAACTTGACATTTATGTAAAATATTCAGGCAGTAACTGAATAATTTTGATTTTGAGAAACAGATCTTTTCAGAGTTTCCCCCTTTAAATGTCAGAATGTTTTAATCTTCATTATTTTTATACCTGGAGACGATATTGGAAACCTCAGCGAAAACCATGATTGATATTTTTGCTGATCAACTTAGAGTGCAGGGAAACTTGAAATCAATGTAGGAATATAAACCAGGAGATACAATATTGTGCTACCTACAGGAGAATTTCCTAGTTTTACTTCTCTCTCACCAACCTTCATGATTTAAAACAAATTTTTAGTGCAACTTTACTTGTTAATTGCTCTTGTAAGAGGGTGACTGTTTCATTCTGATGTGACTCCTTGGAGACTACCTGAGCTACTGACCAAGCCTTGCTGGCTCACCTTGGCAGGGAACTTGTTAGCTCTCTCCAAAGGAGGTAAGAAAGACAATTTTTCTCAGATATACGAGAACGCAGCCAAAGAAAGGGAGATGGAATGAGCTGGAGTTCATTGTTCATTTCTGATTAATTTCATGCTAATGCAAATTTCCAGTAAGGGATGAATTCTCCTCCAGAACCACCCATGTTGACACTTTAAGGACCTTCTGTTCAGAATCTGAAATTATCACTGCCTTTAATATATTTTTTTATTTTTTTAAAGACTTTTATTTTCCAAATAGATTAATTGTCTTCTCTAAGGTTTTAACTCTGCAGTTTACATCAATACTCAGAGGCAGCAGAAAGTCATTAATTACCCTAAAACACACTGTTGATTGTTCAAAACTCAGACTCAAAATAAGATGACAAGGATGCTCTGATCCACTAACGAGTTGCATGCTATTTGTACCTGCACACTTTTGTTGCTCTCCTTGTCACCATAGTTTCAAAATATGAACGGTGGTTTAATCTTATAGCCAGTGCGTTACCCTGACCCGTGCCCTTTGCACCCTTATGTAGTTACAGACTTTGTAAATGTTTCCCCACATTCTTTCAGGAAGGTTGAAAACAACTGCGTGTTTTCTCTCTTTTTCAGGATTCTGTCTTGCTTTAAGAAGCACTCACCAGTCTGGCCTCAGCCTACATATCTGTCTTGAAGTCAGTGGAGTTAGTTTTTCTCACACAAGGTGAAACTCTAGGACTGTGTTTTGATTCTACTGGTCACTAGACTTCTGTGAATATTTAGTAGCCTTTACTATATTATACATTTAGTTAGGAAATCTCAGATGTTCCAGGGTAGGTCTTCACATGTGGTGACAGTGTATAGAGCACAATTCAGGAAGTGCCACGCAACAAATGCACACACACAAACAAATCTCTTCACTGTAATACCTTTGGTGTTGGTCTACACATGGTTGTTGTTGGAATATGCTATGAATTCGTGTATTCCAAACACGGCTGCTATGGGTCCCACCTGGAGCCCTTGGTCACTACAGGACAGGGGGGAGGGAGGAATGCAGAATGATGTCTTCCTTTTTTATTGCTATAGTCTCAGCTGGTCCAGGTGTTGGCTTTGAGATTGGTCTGATGTTACCACAACATTAATACACTGGGCTGAGAAGATCATATTGAAGATCCTCCAAGGGCTGCTTGAAATAGGCTTCTGGCCATTTTACCTCTGCAACTTGATGTTAGAGGATTGCACCATTTAAAAAAACCCCAAAACCATAACAAACAAAACCCCACAAAATGAGCTACCAGAGTCAGTTACTAAGCTAAAATTGTTAAATCTAAAGCAAAGCATGTAGACTGATGGGATGTTCTTTGTCAGATGAAATGATGTAAACCAAACCTGACACTACTATAAATTGGCCTGATGCTGGCAAAGTCACAGGAAGTTGGCCTGCTTATTCCTGTAATCCACTTGGCTCAGTGCCTTGTGGTCTTTCCTCACGGGGCACTTGTGGCACTAAAAACTGCTCCATCATAAAGAACAGTGATTGTATACAAAAGTAGAAAATGTGTATTGCTGGAAATATGTTGTCACCAAAGGGTGCAGAACACAGAAAAAAAATATTTACATTGGTTGGTAGTAGTTGGTGAAATCAAACACACACTAAGAGTCAAGGCAATTAAGAGAAGATTTCAGTGGATTAAAATGTTGTCACAGGATAATGGTCTCCCATTGATAGATTATGAGCATATTTGCTTTCAAAATAAGAAACATTAAACTAGCAAAATACTTAAACCATCAATTAGTTTATTTTGTACTGAGGAATGAATCAATTAAAAAAGAAAGAGAACAAATTAATTGGTGGTGGGTTGATGAAGTTTTAACAGTTAAAGACCAACCTTTTAGTTAAAATATCATGTTTTGTTTGATTAGAACTCAAATCTTGCACGCAGCCATGGCAAGGCAAGATGAAAGCTGAGAACAGAAATGAACATGTGTGTCTTACTCCCTTCACAAAGGAGGAGGACCAACCTGAAGCTGGAGAGGGCTCTCTAATTGTGATTTTAGAGCAGGTAGAAATGCTACCCTTGCAGTAGTGAGCTGCAAACCACTCCTCAATGCTTTCTCATTTTCCAGTCTAGGCATTGTTGACTCAGCATACTGATATCTGCACATATTTTTTATTTTTTCAAGACTCACAACTTTTTATACATTTTGAACAGTGGATTCTAGTCATGTCAGGGCACAGATGGCATTACCTTTTATGGCTTTTCTGACTAAAAACTTCCATATTACTGAGTTAACATCTAAATTCTTGCTGTGGATGTAGGACTGAGATAACATAGCTGGCTCAAATACTGCCTTATCCATGTAAAAGATATGGGATTTTAGACAGCCACTGAATTAACTCAGTACAAATTAATGCACGTACCATGAGAAAACATATCATGCACATGGCATTTTATTTGTCTGGTAATGTCTTCAATGTTGCTGTGCAAGACAAAAGTGTTAAAAAGTCATATTTTTAGAAAGAATATAGTAATTAGAGTTCATCTATGTATAAATATATATCTACCACATAAAAGGCTCGTTTATACATGGCAAATAACCTTACAGAAATTTAAAAAAATATATTTTTGTTTTATTGATAACTCAAATAACTTTTTCCAATGTGATATATACACTATAAAAAGTTTAAAATACACTTCTTAAAGCTCTACAAAGATCTTTCTCCTCTACATCTCCACATGCATTCAAGAATAGAACTATGAGTAAGGTGCATAATAAAGTTAAGTTTCAAGTCAGCAAAAATTTAAACTCTCTAGAGTCTATTCTCTGTGCTGCTACTGCATTAACAATGGTATGCTCATTTAGTCTTTAACAGGCGATTGTACTTGACATTATGTACGAAAAGCCCTAATCATGAAAGCTTGAGTAATCTAAAACCCATCCCTGACAAGATTTCACTGCTGGAAGTCTAATTTCAAAATGTCAGCCAAGGCTGAGAAGCCACATATTGCATGCTCATTAAATGTAATAAATCCATCACAAACTTTCCGAAATCTGTTATAATCTTGCCTACAACTCTGGAATGAGTGTGAGACCACACAAAAATGAAAAAATGTTGCCTTTCATGCTATGTGATCTATGAAAATGAGGCTAAATAAGGCTAACAGCTTTCATCTGCTTAATTGTACAGTCTATAGCCAAGCTTTATCTTTCTGTGAAATAAATGATACTTCTCAACAATTTAAGTGATTGGAAATCTATAAAGACTCTGCCTTAAAACACAACTGCGAAAGTTCACATTTTCTTTTTCTTCATCTCACGGTATCATAAGTACATCACAAGAGAAAGAGTACAATGACAAAAATTTAGAAAGAATCTGAATGTGGACAGCTTTTTCCTGAATTCTTTTTCATTTAAATGACACTTGATACTGTGGTTAAGAATCCAAACAAATCTGACATATATGTTAAACGTACCACTTCAACAGTCATATTTTGTTACAAAATGTGTATGGAAACCAGTGTTAGAAAATAACACTGATAAGCACACAGACCAGTTGGCATGAAAAATGGGGCACCTACGGTTAGTTCCTCCATGTGCCAGGGAGCAGGGCTGTGCACCGGGCCCAAGGCATCCTTGGATGCACCGTTCCATCATTGGGAGCAGTGGGGGGATATACAGGGGTCACATTCTCACTATCTGCTGTGTATAAATCTTTGAGCAAGGACCAGCCGAGCTGCTGCTGAAGGAGTGTAGCTGATGTGTACTTAGGTAAGCTTGAAAATTCTCTAAACATATGATTGCACCCTATTACAATCATCAGCACAATCCTGTTATGGAAAGATAATTAATATCAACACTTTCATGCATAAATGCTTGGTAAGTTTTAATCTTTGTTTAAGAAGGTGTTACTAACCGACGGTTTGGTTTCACACAGGATCAGAAGTAGAAAACAGTTTTAAAAATTTAAATTATATCAAGACAGCATTTGAATTCCACAGATGTTGCTTTGTATGAATTAGTCCTGAGTTTCACCTCCCACTGGTTTCAGAAAAGCAGAAGCCTCCTAACCGCATTTTAACCTGAATATCTATAGTACAAAACTTGACAGTGGGAACTTATGAATTTATCTCTTCTCTACCCACAACCTAGCTCCCAGAGGGAAAAAATGCAGTGTTAGGTATTTTTTGTTAGGAGATTCGCTCTGTCACTGTAGCTTAGGTATGCTCTCAGAACACAGAACAGATTACGCCTTTCAGAGCTGGTACTTGGGGGGATATCTGGTTTCTGTATTATACAGGGGTTTGGAGGCAAAAAAAAGTGATGAGCAGTCCAACTTCACAGAGAGGGTACATTTTGCAGCAAGTCTGAAATTGTATTGTGGAAATCTTGAGATCCAAAAAAAATATGTATTTTTCAAATATTTAATTAAAAGTATCTGTATTTCATTTCTGAATATACATCAGTAACTTTAAGTGCTTCAGTCCTTCCACAAAGAGCAAAGCCATGAAGCCACTAGAGTTGTCACACAATTCTCCCTGACTTCATTAAATCTAGACTACTGCTTTTTGAATGATATTTCACACTTATCACTGGGGATGTACCCCATGAAAATGTGCTTAATGCTTAAAATACAAAAAAAATGTAAAGCCAATCGTCTATACATTTGTAATATCTTCAACTGCTCTAAGTTAGGCTGCCACAATATAAGTGGAGTTGACGACTAGTGTGTTTGCATATTAGTATTTTTAAGAAAAGTGTAAGTTATTAATGCTGTCCTACTAACAAAAATCCCTGGTTAAATGCTATCGTCCTAAGATCTCTAATTAGATTAAGAAATTAATCAATTCTTTCTACTCTAAAGGTAGAGAAGGCACTGAAAATCAGGTGAAGTCCTGATTCTACATTACATGAACTTGTGCTTATACATGGCAAGATCAGTAACAGAAGAGCTGCAAAGCTAAATTTAAACCAGTTTTTTATTATTACATTGCAAATCTATACTAATGTTTCTCCTGATGAGGTGGAGAAATCTAGAGGCATAAAGAAAATGGCACTGTCACTTAAAAGAGTCCAACCTGTCATTTCTTCTTGTAAAATTCTTGGAGCACCCACTGTCCCCTGGGAGGCCGTAGGCAAATCAACCCCACTAGCTGCTTGAAAATGTGAACATGGAAGCCTTGTCAGTATTGTGACTGCTCACAGAAAAACTTAAAAGAAAGAGTAAGAAATTCAGCTGGATATAATGTCATGACTACTTAACATAAGACACAACTCGATTCTCAGCTCACTGAAAAGCAACTGTATCACTACACAAAATAAGACCCAATTCAAGCTCCTTGCTCATGAACCTGTAACACATTCACAGCTTCTTATTGCCATAAAAACTGCTGATACTTCTAACAAAAACTAAAATTCCATGAATGTGAGACAAATGATACAGGAAATCACATGACGCATAGAACTAGATATCAAATATGTAGAAAAATATCCAATGTGCTGTTACAGTAAAGACTTCACCTGCCACTGTCACCCTCATTAAAGGGCTAAACATTATTTTGAACTCTGAAATAATTCTGAATTAAGGAAGGCTTATTATTAATTGAATTCTTCAATCCAATTGATATTAACTAACCTCAAATGAGACTAAAGGAAGATACAAATTACATTATGCATTGATATGAATTAGAATATTGCAATATCAAACCAAAATATTTGATTGTTTTTATTTTTTTTTGTTTCCAAAGAATTCCTCCATTTTAATAATTTTCAAAGATATCTTTAGAAAAAAAAAAAAGCACAAAAAATCCCCCAAAAGCATATTACCTTTTGATTGAGCAGGATTTATTGTGGGTTCCCCATGGCCTTGTTTCAGATATTTTTGTAAATTTCTTTCTAGCACATTGCCTTTGTTTTCATCTTTGCTGATATTGAAAATGCATTAGTAAGATGTTGCATGTTGACTCCAGTATTCTGAGCCTGGTAGATGTAAACACTAATGAACTGTATTCTACTCTAGTAGATGTAAACACTAATGAACTGTATTCTACTCTAGTAGATGTGAACACTAATGAACTGTATTCTGAGCCTGGTAGATGTAAACACTAATGAACTGTATTCTACTCTTATACATACTTGTAGATCCCATCGTAATCAAAGGAAGTTGTGTATTTTAAAAAATTAATATGTGACAGATTTCTATTTGAAAAATCCTACACTTATCAGGAACACACTCATGCAGACATGCACACTCTTGCACATATATGCACAAATGGAGTTCTTTAGAATTTATTCCAAAGTGCTCTGGAATTGTATATTTTCAAGAGATATACTGAATATTCTCCGAAAATATAAAACAAAGATACAATTTTTTTTTTAAAGAATAATGGAAATACAAAACACACTTATCCTTTTGCAAGTAATATACAAGACTTTTCCATAAGGGTGTTGAGTATGTGAACCATGAATTATTGTTCAGGAACAACGATTTAAAAACTGATTGGTTCATACAGCTGGGTGATAATACTTACTTTAGACTTTTACCATGCCGCAATCTTTGCAAAAAAAAAAGGCCTCTCTTAAAGGGAATTGTCTCACAGGTTCCAGAGCTTTGGTGGGGCAAGAATTCACTTCAGAATTAGGGTGTAATTCAGTTGTAGGCACTATCATCTATCAACTGCAGTTCATTAAATAACCTGCTTACTACAGGTGTGTAGCAAATGATTAGGTCTTTAATTTCAAATCCACTCTGCAAATTATATTGAGTTGATATATTGAAAACTGTCCCATAAGTAAAGATGCCTCAAACAGAAAAAACAAAAAGAAATAGGGATTTCTATCTGCATGGCAATCAAGGGTATCCAACAAGTAAACAAATATAATGCAAATAGAAATTTTGGATATGCCACAATTAGTTTTTCATGACATTATCTAAATGTATATCAAATGTATGGTATGCTGTTATTTTGTTAGGTTTAGTCAATACAAAATGGTGTTCCTTGGATAGGTTCTACATGCAACACCTCAGTCCTGTCCCAGCAATACTTGTGAAACTCCAGGGCCTTTCTGCAGTCTGGCTCCAACATACTGCTGAATAAATAGCCAAAATCTCCAAAGCACTGCAGGATTTTAAGCTTAGTTTCAAAGCTCTGCCGGATTTCGTGCTGCACAGCCCCCATTGTAATCTGGAAGCATTGTGCAGCTTAGAAAGCACTGTATGGAAAATCTGCCCCTAAATGAGAGTTGGGAGGGAATGAATCCCATATTTGGAATTACAAAACCCAAAAGAACAGCATCCATTCTATTACTCTGACAAGAAGCCAGAAGAAATGAAGAAGGATATATCTGCTAGTGTATTCAAGCTCCTTTGTGCTGAGCCCATGATACAAAGCAATTGTAAACTAACTGCTTAAACAGGCAGCAGAGGGTTTGCGGCCTGCTTGCACTTTGAGAGGAATGCAAAGGAGCTGAATTAGACTTCAGGATTGATTTTCACTGTTTTTCACTTTACCTAGTGACTTGTGTGCTGATTGTGATGGTTTTCAAGCGGTTCTGCTGTTACATCTTTCCTGCCACTTTGCAAGGGTTTACTGGCTGCAGGTACAAGCTAATACCTAGCCCTGTTTAATGTTCTTCAACCAGCCCATAGTTTAACATGGAATTTAAAAGGCAGATTTTAGTAAACAGAGATACAGGGAAGTGGCATGATGTTCTGAGCATCAGTCTAGTGTAGTGTTCTCAGTCTCTGAAAGCATAGAGATAAAAAAAAGAGGCCTAGGATCATCCTGGAAAGTGAGTGTGTTTATTTATTTACTGAGATCAATTTTCTCTGTTTAAAATGTTTCATTCTTTTAACAGATAAAAAAAACTACTCCACAATTTTATAAAGGTAGATTTGATTTTTAAAAGGTAATATTAGCCATAAATTAAGCAAAAAATGCCTGGCCTACTTTAGAACAGAGTATCTCAAGACACAAGTACAGCAAGGGATATAGTGACATTCAGCCTGCTAAATAAAAAAAGAAAGCTTCATAGTGTGATTTCCTATAATAGCTTAAAGCCACACAGGAACAGGACATTCACATGACAGAATGGATGGTTTTGTGAGGGGACTTCAGACTAGGCTCTTAGATCTTTGGGGTATTTTGTACCTGTGCATGAAGCAGTTTCTAAGTCCTACTCTGTGCCGTGGGGGTGTCAGAGTGTCATGGATGCATTAGATTGCTGTCTGGCTTGGGATATAAGCCTCCAGCTAGGGCTACTGAATTTTGAGTGGCAGCCTCTTCAATTGATTCCACAATATGCAAAATATACTATATACAATATCATTGCACATTATAATTTTATAATAAATATATAGCAATATAATCTCTGCTCCCCACTGTCTTTTAAACTATAGTTCAATAGGAGAAAGAAAAACAAAACATTTCTTATTGAGAAGCACAGCAATGGAGAACTGCTTTCACACAATGTATGTCCCACTGGCACACGATAAGAGTCTTACTGAGCTATCACATCTCATAACCACACTTTCCTTTATTTCTCATTTTTCTATCTATGAGGCAGAGCTACTGCATTCAGTTGTTATAACTGAGCTTGAAATGTTCAGCTTATCCTTGCTGAGAAAGGGAATTTGATAATTTGAAGGCAACAACAGAAGGGAGGATAGCCATTACTCTAAAGAGATTATCTGTTGAGAAGCTTGACTGTCAAGTGAAAAAGTGGACAAGAAATTTAGAGGGACAAAGCAAGCAGGAAGATCTCTGCCGCTCAGAAAATTAAAGAGAGGGGGATGAGGGGGTTGGAAAAAGAACAAAGAAGAAACTTTCCTTCTTCTAACATGTAAATCCTTGAGGAAGTTGTTTCTGTCAGAGTCCGGGTTAGGGAAACGGGCAAGCCCTCTGACAGTTCAGGAATGAGATGGGCTCCTCCATAAGAAATGATCTGGAAACAAAACCTGCCCAGCTGGCCAGAGCCACTAAAGACTTGAATACTGTAGTTGGATGCTGCCTCTCTTTCTTATGAGTTTCAGTGTCTTATCATCATTGGAAAATTGTTCTGCAGTGAAATACAAATACTGAAGAAAACCTGTATGATCAGAAGATAAAGCTGGTATCCTGCAAGCTGTCCTGCTATTTGGAAATAGAGAAGCCCTGTGTAGTAGTGCCTGAATGCCCAAATATTGGCTTTGGTCATAGTCTTGGATGACAAAGAAACAAAGAAACAGCATCAGAGTAGCCAAACAAAGGAAAGGGTGAGGAAAGCCAGAGTAAAAGTAGAAGATCACAAATCATAAAAGCAAGGCAAGCAATGAATGAAGAAAGAAGATAAAAGAAATGAAGGGAAGAAAAGAAAAAGAAAGGAGGACTGATGAAATCAGAGACTATGCAATGATCATTTTTCTTTCTTAATCTTCAATATGAAAACAGATAATTTTTTTCCATGTGCAGACCTGAAAGGAAAATATCCAATCACTATGAACATTTCTTGTGAGGAGGAGATAGAAAAGGGAAGTGCAGCCTTCAAAACTAGGACCTTTCCCTCCCCATGCTGCACAGGAGGGGTTGTGTAAAGTCATTCTTGGCTCCTGCCTGAAGATAGCCTGGCTGAAAAATTCTCTCCTCCTTTCTGACAACCAGTGACAGACATCATACCTTTGTCACTCAAGAAGCTCAAGAAGCACCTTACTCCTGCCCAATAATCATAAAATCATAGAATTGTTAAGGTTGGAAAAGACCTGAGATCATCAAGTCCAATTGTCAACCTAGCACCACCAGCACACTCAACAGTTACCTGCATTTTTCACAGTGACTAGGAAGTGAAATAATTTTACTGTGACCCTCTTCTCCACAAAGCCAGCAGTACCACAGCTCTGTTTTCACAGAATGATTTTCCCTTGGAGCAAGAGTTGATGTTCAAGAGGAGAGGAATTGGGTGGCTGTCTTGTCTACTGAGCATGTTGGTCTGCTGTTCTCCACTCAAACTCTCTATGGCCTGGAAGGCACTGCATGTAATTAAAGACAAAATAACTGTATTGCTAGTAGCATATTATGTTAGTTTTTAGTATTTTTTTTTCTTCCTGATTAGAAATCATTAAAATATATAAACATGCTTTCTCTGAAATGCTTTGAGCTCTGTTTTGATTTTGTTATTTTGAAAGGTAAGTAACCATAAAAGTAATAAGCAGAATGCAATGTGTCCCATAAAGCTCAGAGGAGCATAGATGTTACTCTACAGCTCCAGATGGAAAGCAAATGCTTCTGTATTGTTTTCAGTGTGTGTGACTTCAAATTTTTCCTAAGTAACATAATTATCATTGACTGAGCCTAGACATTTTATTATATAAAAATTGTTACTTATTAAATAATGCATTAGTAGCCTTTTAAAGGAAATAAAATCCCTTCAGTTATTTTAAATCATTAACCACACTGGTAACCACATGATTAACCACTGGCTCTACGTCTTGCATTAAAAATTTAATGTATATGGGATGCAAGCAGTTCCCGTATAAACAATATATATCATCAGCCTATCTGCAGAAAAAAAAATAGTACTTCAATGAGAAGGGTGAATTTTTATCTGGCACAGAGTTATTTATGTGAAATGCACTAAAATCACTGAACATCTAAGATCAGGGAGTGTCTTAGAGAAAGTGAAAAGTGTGCTCAACACATCATGACCACACACGTGGCCTTCTAACTTGTTACTCATAACTTCTACCTTGTAAATTCTCAAGGAAGTTGTTTCTGTCAGATTCCAGGTTGGAGCAATGGACAAACTCTCTAGTGGTCCATGAACATGGTGGGCTCCTCAGTAAGAAATGGCCTTGAAACAAAACATGCCCAGTTGGCTACAGTCACTTAAGATTTGAATACTGTAGCTGGATGCTGCCTCTCTTTCTTATAAGTTGCGGTGTCTTGCCATCATCAGAAAATTGTTCACTATGAAATTCAAATGCTGAAAAATCCTACACAATCAAAAGTTAAAGCCTACATCCTGTAAACTCTATTTGAAAATGAAGAAGGCCTTTGTAGAAGCCCCTGAATTCCCAATTTGCCTTCATCACAATACTGTTATTCGTACTGTTATTAGTACTCCACTTCATAGAGTAGAAGTTGTGACCTTTCATCTCTGCTATGTGTTTCACTGGTACACCAGCTTTTGATGCCTAAATATTTAACCACTCTAATCTGCTCAACATGTGGAGTGCTTGGTGGGTGACACTTCCAGACCAGTTGGAAACTTCTGGTAATACAAAAAATAAATTATCTGGTTCCACTCATGTGTGACTGTAACCAATACGAGCAAAGTTTGTCCCCTTCACAGCACTACTGCTTCTAGTACAGCTTTTCCCTGTAGGCGACACTACCCTCACTGTTTGGTGGAAACAGAGCATCTTTTTTGCTCCATTTTATCTGACAGAGCTTCATGTCCTGCCTTCTTCATATCATCCACTGCTTCTATGTACCAATCAACATTTCTAAGGTTAAAATGCTCAGAATTGGAGGGAGAACAATTTTAGTACAGCTGAAGGTGTCATCTCTCAGTGTTTCTACAGGAGAGCTGGCAGATCTCAGTGTGCTGACATTGAGAGGAGAATGCAAGTCTGATACATTTATTCAAGATTTTTACTATGGGAGGGGCAAGTATGAAATAAGTTGAGGTTCTGGTTGGAGGAAAAAAATAAAATAAAAATGTTTATATCAGTTAATAAATCAAATTGAAAATTTGTTGATGTTGGAAATACTCCCAGAGCCTTAATGATAGGGTTATTTTTATCAACAACAACAATAATTAATAATTAATGCTATATGTCTCTCAGATGCATCTTGGTAGCTTGGCAACTAAAATTAGCAAATATAAAATGTTACATTTTAAATTATATATTTAGCATGGATGTCTCCTCTTACAAAATCTTCCAGACTATATCCATCTCCATCACACTCTGAATGACATGATATAGCCAAATTACCTTTGGAAAGTTTATCTGTATTTTCTCTGCTCCTCTGCAGGGAATTCCCTCAGTGGATACTCTGTGACCTGCACAGATCAGATAACTGCCTGCAGAGCCAACCACTGAAATCAGTGCCATCTTCTGAACACTCAGCAGCATCTTTAATCCAGCTGGTACTTACAGGTTTAGAACATTGTAGGAAAGCAGTCTTCCCTTCCAGATGCCAGATGGTATAATTTCTTTTTTTTTCTTTTTATTATTTTACTGTATTTAAAAACTGGGTAATGTTTTATTATAGATCTATTCTTATATTTTACAAGCTACAGAAAGCAAAAGCCTCTTGTGGACCATGGCGAGACAACCCAACTGTCAGAGGGGAGTACTGTGCGTATGAGCCTAACAAGAATTTTGGAGAAGAAGGAAGCTAGGGACTGCACTGGAAGGCTACTTGTTTTGTGTGTTCATAATCATCCATTTTTTATTCCCTTTTTTTCAACTCCATTTAGGAAAACTCCTTCCAGAAGTTTAAGTTTTCATCGTGCACTAGCAGATTTCTGCTCACCAGTTTATAAAGGAAACAAGTGAATCCAAGTGACCTAAACCACTCCTTCTAGATGACAGGATGACAGGTTTAAATATAGAGAATAGAAGGACCATGAGATAAGATTAGCAAAGCCCGTATAAGTTCCTATTATTTAACACTAACACAGTGTAACACTGACAGATACCAACATCCAGTTGCGCTGGGTGCAGCATACACATATCTTGAATGGCCATTCTGCAAAGTGCTCCTTTGACAAAGAAACCTCAACGTGCTTCTTTGGCTCTGCTTTGCTTATCATACCTATCCACTGAAGTATTGAAACTTCAATGAACTGAGACCCCCAGAGACTCCAACACACAATGAAGTCATCATGGCACAACGACTGTCAGATGAGCTGTATCAATAACTCGTGTGCATGCTCCTAGCCATGGCAACTGCAAGGCAGGGCAATTTGGCTTAGTTCTGATTCAGTTCAGGCTTTGCATTTTCTACTGGCAAAAGGTGTGCACCGGGATTAATGCCACGACTCAAAGTTTTAAAAGCTTCCTATTTGCATTTGACAGAAAATTTCCTACAATTAAAAAGACATGTTTAATTGTTTAATGGCTAATGTTTAACTAGGACAGATATGTTCCTTAGGTATTTATGGAATGTGATTGAGTACTCTCACTAAGGTTTAAAAACCTGAGTAGAATATATTTTTACTGGTGTTAGGTATTGTTGTTGAATCTTCTTTTCAAAAGGAAGAATCCTTTAGAAATGAATGGAAGCAGGCACTTGATCAGGTTTAACTCTTACATATTTATTTCTGCAGTGATTTTAGTTGCTGTGGTTTCTGAATAGCTACAAGAGTAATTGAGTCTAGCAACAGTTCTTGTCCATCATTAATGCTGCCTTTATACCCAGGTCTAACTATGACTCCTAGCAAAACCATTTTTCTTCCATGGTAGTACAACTCCAATGCCTTGTTGGATCATTCAGTTCAGTAAAATGTTATTACTATTCTGTATTTACTTTAAAAGATAAGTAGTGCCAAAATTAAGGTTTTATAGCAATACTTAAATTGCTAAATCTCAAGCCTGAATTCTGATTGACTTGGCATAAGAGGATATACAGTAAAAAACAGATACTTAAAAGTCCTCTTAAATATAAGAAGTGTAAAATCTCAATGCAAATAACAACAGCCTTACAATTAATCCAATCTTTTTAAAACCCGGGTTTCAATAGCTGCAGGTTCTGACACTTCGGGCTTTGTTGTCCCACATGGCTCAGCTACGCTTGTTAAGGAAGCCATTCTCATTCTAAGTCTTCACCTAACTTTAAGTGGTATTTAAAGAATAATAAATCCATTTAGTTTTCCAGTTTAAAGAAATTATTTAGCAAATATGTGATAGGTTGAGGATGTGACTTTTTATGAAATGAAGAACACAGAGCACAAAGTATATGCCATGCTACTAATTAGAGACAGATATGTAATCACTTACTAATGGAACAATATTTTGTGCCAACCTTATTCATACTTCCTTCCAACTGCTGGACTCCTTGTGCTAGATACATTTCAGTTTTCTTCAGGAGAGAGAGAGACACCAATATGTTTTCCATCCTGTTTTTAAACCCAGAAATCTAGTGCAAACTGAACTTTCTTGACATTACAGATTTCTATCACTTTTAACAGCTTGAGGCTTTTTTATTACAAACATGTACCCTTCCCTGCAGGGTTCTGGAAATCTCACAATTACATTCATTAAAAATGTCCACGATTATAGCCAAATGCATGCTTTGTAAATTTACTTTTACAGGGTTTTTTCAACAATTATTCTGAACATAATTTTCTATTAAATTCCACATAATACCTACTTATTCATCCACAATGTCAGTTTTATATGACTTTTTACAAAGCCATCACAAGACAAAAATATTAGAACACAGTTACTGTAAATTTTTCAGTGCCAGGCTTAATGTCTATGGTGTGACTCAGTGAGACTCAACAAAATAAGCATGTATGTCCAAGAAAACAAGTATAAAAAGGTCATATTTCAGCAGCAGTCTAAAATTAGAGGCACTACATGCCTTTTATATTAGCACCAAGAGGATCTCTGGGTGCATAATTTTGGGTCCCTAATCATACCTAGGAGACCCTTTATTTGACAAGCTGAGCACATCTCCCATGATGAAGTCCTGCTGGGATCTAGAGACTCTAACAACATTGTTTTTTCTCATCATGTCATAAATATGCTCAGATCATGCTTGCTGATTGCTGACTTCGTTGAGTTCAGCCCACAGTGACAATAAACAAGAATAAGCAAGTCTGGACACAAGCATTGGGGTCCAGACCTTAATCTTAGCACCTGAGAACAATTATCACTTCATAGAAAGTTTATTTTGATCATGACTTAAAATCAATCACAAATTAAACAACAAATAATCTACAGACTATGTTAACTCACACTTGCCAAGGGCAGAGCCTCTTGTATTTCTGGAGTGGCTGTTTTTGGCTTCTGCTCAAACAGCATCCAGGACTAGTTTGATTTAGTCTAGCAAAACATTATTCACTTTCTTTTTTTATTCTTTTTTTTTTTTTTCAGTTGCTGCAAAAGCAAGAGAGACTCCAGCATAAAGAGTTCACTAGCAAGCTCTGTTTTCAGAACTGAGTGTACTTCAGCCATAGGTAACAAACACACACCCCATGATTTATTTTCATACTGACTGTTGAACCATAGTTGATCCTGATTTTCCCAGCTTCTGTGTGACACTATTTCTAAAATAAATGTAGGGGTGGAGAATACTTTCATATACAAGAATCACAGGAATGAGCCCCATAGCTTTCACAGAGTGAAATGTGTAGTGTTAAGGAAAAAATGCTCATTTTACAGCTTCTGATCAGACCAATCAGAAAATCAGAGCAATTTCCTGATAAAATGCTCTCAACTGACTTGACTGCAAGATATAAAGGCCTAAAAACTGTGACCTTGGAAAATGCAAGGCAAAAAAATGCAAAACTGTACAAATGAACTTCATAGTGCATGTCAAGGTTAAACCATACCATATGTTTCTGAAAAGATGCAGACACAACAGTGAGTTGTAGGGAGTACAAATAAAATCCAGAATAATAGGTAGATAATATTTTGCACCAAATTTACACTATTTTTTGTTAAATGATAGTCCTTTAAAAGAGATTTTGCTTTCTATGAAGTTTCATTCTCTTATACAGAAAGAGTAATGATGTATTAATTATTGTATTAGGGCATAAGATTTACATTGCATTTATCTCAGAGTTGTAATTTTTAATGTAGTTTTTTACCAGATACCTATACAAAAAAATCTTACTGTGTTTCTGTATTTTTTTGGTTTATGTGACAAAGGGGTTCTATGCCTACATTCTTTGAAATGGTAGTTCACATAGGAAAATCCATAGGAAATTCAACTTCTATATTGGAAGGAAAATAACCAAGTAAATTAATGTTGATTTTGGTGTTGATGTTGTTATCATTATTGCTTAAACCCTTTAGTCTTATGAAGTCAATTGCTATGGTAACTTCATTTAAAAATCCTTTTTTGTATTGTTGCTTAGAAATGTTTATTGTTTCCTCTTTCTTAAAAATAAGACTATGCAAGTGAAAGACATGAACATTTAGCTGTTTGTAGATTGATCTACTTCCCATCGACTGCTTTTCTATTTCCACTGAAATTCAACAAATAAGCAAAAGAGAAGTAGAAAAGAGGTGTGAAGCCCAAAAATAGAGGCTTGAGTCATCAACAGATTGTCTGAAATTATTCAACCTTTTTTTTTGTGAGAGAATGAGCTATTTTCCCCTGGGGCTGTGGGGGTGAATTCTAGAAGAGAAAAAACTACTGTAAACAAGTCCTGAAGAGCAAGGAGGAAACCCCCCATAACTTTGGGAAGAGTAGGACAGCAGAGGATTATGTCAGGAAAGTCTAAGCTAACAGTATCTAAGAACAACCTATCAGTGCCTACAGAGAGGTCAAGATGAAGCAGGTTCTTCACGGTGATGTGTAGTGAGATGACAAAACCCAATGGGCATCAACTGAAACAAAAGGAGGTCCATGACCAGATATATGGAAACACATTTTGACCATGAGGACAGTTAAGCAGTGGACCAAGTTTCCCAAGGAAGCTGTGCAGTTTCCACACCTGCAGGTTTTCAAGACTTGACTATATAAAGCCCTGAGCCACCCATTTTGACCGAACACCTGACCCTGGCTTGAGAATTAGGTTGGACAGATCTTCCAACCTGAACAATTCCATGATTCTAAAATAGTTCACAAAGCTCTTTAAAAGGTTCTGGGGATTGCAAGCAGAGAAAACGTGCTCCTTATATCTAACCAATTTCTTCCTGTAACTCACTTACAATGAAAATGTCTGTTTTGTTTAGATATAGCAAAATGAATGAATAGGTTGATACACCTTGAGACACAGTCTGGCAGGCACTTTTGAGAAGAATGTTATCTTCTCCTCTGAGGCAGGTAACAGTAACATGAATGACAATGTTTACTGATCTTGGGTAAGAAAGATCTGCTCCCAGAGGTTCTTTTGAGAACCTAAAAGCAGGTAGTTAATTCAGCTGATGTTAACAGGTTTTGTCAGAATTTAGCATGGTAAAACAGCATTGCTAAAACAGATCTACTCCTGTAATAGTTATTTGGTTAAGCGTGCTCTTCTCCTTCTGATTGTTTCTGAATTTCCAAACACAGAGCAGACAGATGTGTGTGGTGCAGTGCACTCTCACTGCTGACCTATTTATTGGTATGTTTCTGGGATGAATGGCCCATATCAGACACTCTCTG
Organism: Oxyruncus cristatus; assembly: GCA_013399855.1. NCBI lineage: Eukaryota > Metazoa > Chordata > Aves > Passeriformes > Cotingidae > Oxyruncus > Oxyruncus cristatus. The sequence goes on from VXAY01005482.1 coordinate 1,159,608, forward strand.
GGTCAGCTGTTCAAAAAGCTCTTACACAAAGAAAAATATGACAATCAGCAGAGTAGGTGTTAATTTGGAAACTGGATACTGGGAAAAATGGAAGGATATATTTTCCTGGGCTTCAGATGCTTAAATGGAGGATATTCCCTTGAACTTCTCCAGAAAGACTTGAAATATGGAGTGCTATTGCCTGACATACTGAATTCCCTACTCCCTCATTGATTTTCTAACACAACCTTAATGCTGTGTTAGCATCATTTCTCTGCTCATTCCATCTGCTCTTAGGTCTCCCCCGCTGTTTCCTAGGAGATATATTGCCATGATGCCTGCATCTGTAAGGCAGTGGCAGATATGGGGCAAGAGCCGCATGGTTAGAGGCAGCATTAGTATCACCTGAACATTTGCTGATTTCTCAGGGGATCCCACCACCCACTGTCTCTCAAAACCTGAGGGAGCTCTAGTTACACAGTCAGCTACTTCAGAGTGCTGTGGGAATGGGATGCTGTGGCTTCTCAGCTTCTTTCAACTTCTGTTTGCTTCTTTCAGCCTAACACCTCTATTAAAAAAATACTAAAAGTGGGTTATTTTTGTCCAGTCAGTCTATTTAGTGAACATTCTAATCTTATTATCTACAAATTTTTATGGGGTTGTTGCTTGTTTGCAATGCACTTATTAAGGCTTCTGATAGTTTATGTTACGTGCTTTAGGTGGTCAGGACAAGCCTTTTTCAGAGCCTTTCAGGTATGGTCTAAGAGATGAATTTCAAAATATAATAGCGAGAATAATAAACTGAATATTGCAATTAAACAGGAATGACACAGAATATCAGGGTTACTAAATCTTGCCTTAACATCTTCCCTGTTCTTTCCTTGGTAGGCACAAGAAACCTGACTATGGCTAACAAAGTGTCCTGAGTCTGACGGCATTTTTAAAAATATGACTGTTTCTACCAAGTGACCCCAACTTCAGCAATAAGCTCTTAAGTAGAGTCAGAAATAGATTATATAGAAAAAAAATAATTTTTCCCACATGTGTAATGAATTCTACAGTTTGCTTTAAATTGTATTCATCTTTGCTTTCTTCATAGAAAAAATAGATATACTGGAACGGTTTATATCAAACAGCTAATGTGCTTTTTTTAAGGCAAAATTGAAAAAAACCAGGGTATTTTCTGATTGTATGCAAAATGAGAGTTTATGAAAAAATCCACATAATTAATAACTTATGGGGGTAGAGAATCTATTCATTAAATGGGATCAGAAGCATAGTAAAAGTTTATAGCTTAAGCGTTAAAGGTCCCCATATAAAAGAAATACAACCATTCTTGATGGCAATATGAACATTAGGAAACATAATATAGCAAGAGTTATGATACAGTGAATGCTACAAATCACTGATAGATATTTCCTCAAAAAAACCCTGTCAGTCTCTTCAAAGTAAATATGTAATGCTTTTGTAGATGTCAGGGACATCTCATAGGATTTGTGAAATAATAGATATTTGAGCAGTTATGTCTAAAATGAGAAGTTTTACCCTTCCTTAATTAAGGAGACTTAATTTCAGCATTAAAACTAAATTCAGTTGTTAAAGTGTAGAAATTGCATATCCTCAAATTTAAAAACATTTATGTGGCTAACATTTAAGAAAACAAGACACAGAAAGAAATACTAAAGTAAATTAATATGCTTCTCATGCACAGTATAACACCAACTATATTTAAACAAGATACATAATTAAATTCATAATATTTTTGTAAATTCAGCCTTCAGTGACCTGTATTTCAAAACAGGATCTGAAGAAACAGAAATCTCTTACAGAGTCTGAAGCATTACAAAAGCTTTGAATAAAGTTCTGTGTTTTGAAATGTTTGGGGAAACATAATGAAAAAATCAGAACATTTCTCAGCTGTGTCCTTCAATAAAATGCACAACATGTTTGGCTAATAAGGAATAAAGGACCAAAGCTTTTCTGTTGACAAAAGTCTTTTTTGCTATCCCAATCCAAATATTCCAAGTATAATTCTACTTCCGTCCATGACTGCCATCATGAACGACTCCAAAACAAGCTAAAAAGCCCCATGACCTAGATATCTGATCTGCTGTTGGTATCCTCAAGTTACTGAAACGGGAGAAAAAAAGCAACCTTTTAAAAAGAGGAATACTAGAAATGGAAAAACTATGGTAGTCTGAAAGAATGTTAATTCCTTCTACATGTCCTTGGTAAATGTTTTGTCCATTTCTGCCCATGGGAGGTGGATTTCTTCACTGAAAAAAGCCAGAACTTGGTTAAACCAAAGGGAATGCAATATTCAAACTCACTTAGCCTTCACTAAAAGAAGCTTTTGTAAGAACATGAATGATATATTTAGCTTTCAATATAAAATAGAAGTAGTTGGTGAAGTATTTAAAACAGACAAAGAAAACCACAAACTGCAAACAGACTGAAAATATGCTGTTTGTTATAAATACATCTTTGATATTCTCAAAGGGAATATACACAAATAGAGAGCTAGGGATAATTTTAAAAAGAGATATGATTCAGTATTGTGAATATTTACAGCATCATGTGGACATTAACTAAGTGCACCAATAGTCTAAGAATAGTATGAAGATAAAAATGAGAATGGAACAGAGTAAACAAATTCAAACCTGGTAGATCATATTTATCAAATATTCTCCAATACATTTAAGAAAAAAAGAGCTCATCTTCTTGCCATAAAAAATTACTTTACCCTTTATTCAGCAAACAATTTTTGCTAACTTGAATATTACATTGTCTTAATAAAATATTCCCAAAATGTCTTCCAAAATTTTTGAACAAACGCTACAAACCCATATGGTTTGACTTCAAGTAAATAATAAAATATCAGAAAAAAATCTAAAATGTTTTTAATCTTAAACCACAAGCCATGACCTGATTTTCTTCCTGAAGTTTCCATTTACAGATTTAACTTTCCAGCTCAGCAAAATGAAAACATAATTTTTCTTACAGATGTCAGTATTGCAATCTAGATCTGTGGACTAAAAATCAAGCACTGGCATCTTGGGGTGATATATGATCTTGAAAATAAAAAATTCAGAACTTCAATTCAAACACATGAGATGTCTAAACATATCTCTACTTACAAACACAGTGAAGTCATACCCAGAACTGATTGCTTTAATTTGAGTGAGTTTTCACTAAACAGTGGCTTTAGCTGGCTATTTTGTTGATGGTGAATTCACAGGCCAGCCTCTTGCTGCTAAAATATATTCACATATCAGCTGACACTGTGATAAAAATATTTTTGGTCTGTTTAAAAGAATGTCTTCCTCGATATAAAAAGTGTATTTTACTCTTGTTCCATTAGAGGTGCTCCCTGGCTAGAAGGCTCTGGGTGGTAGATGTATCATAAGCAAGATGTGGACTCAAAAAGAAGACAAGTGTAGCAAAAAGTGGTATTTTACAGTAATTTTTCAGGCTGTATTTTAAAAATCTAAACTTTGTGATGTGTTGGGTTTTTTCCTGTCAATTATTTCCTTTGAACTACTGCATTTTTAGGATCTGCTGGCCTCAGAAATGTGTCAATGTAATATCTCTTTGCTTTCAGGAGTTCAGGAAGCAGAAGTGAGAAAGCTCAAAGAAATTAGATTAATGGAAGGAACTGGATTAAGGGCGTATTTTGGTTCAAAATTCCTTGAGTCAAGGATCAGAGAAAGGCTGCCAGCATACCTAGGGAGTGTGTTATCCAACACAGTTGTTCTGACACCCTCAAACTCTGATTCTACAGAAGCAATGTACATAGGAACCTTCAGCTACTGAATAGTATCTTTTCTTGAAATACATAATAAAATAGTATATATGACTATGCCTGTCAGTGCCGAAATTCCAGGGAGGGTTAATCTTCTGCACCCTGGTACACTGAAGTTGCTAGCACATTTCTATTTTTTCCCCTGAATAAAATCTGTGAGAGTTATGTGCCTTTCTTCTGCAAATCCATGTTTTGTTCATTTGTAGGGCTACTGTAAGGTGATAGATAAGGACACACAAAAGAAAGAAAAAGGCTCCGGATGGTTTCCTGGAAAAACCCCTGCACCTGGGGAGACATTCCCAGAAACTGATAAAAGAATCCAGAGGAAGAAAGGAGTGATATGGAGATAACACATAACACAGTCTTTTTTCTGAACATCCTGGCTGCCAGACCTCCAATCCTTGGGCCTATTTCATCTATCATCCCAAAATTATTTATTGACTATAGACACTCAAATTGCCTACAGAAAAAGGTATAAAAAGAAATTGGACATAAGCAAAAATTGGGGAGAAGTTCTATCAATGCAACCTACAGTTGCCTTCTCTCCCTCCACCTTCTCAGGATGCTGAGGGTGAGCGATTGCTTTATACATGTACACTAATTTTACTTTTGCTCCATAGTACTTTAAAATGTTTACATATTCTTTGTTAGTTCTTTTGCTTTAGGGAGGGCGCTTAATTTTTTGCTTTACTTTTTCTTTGTGAGTTGTCTTACTTATTTGTAAGTTGCTTTTGCTGTAGCATGNAGGGCGCTTAATTTTTTGCTTTACTTTTTCTTTGTGAGTTGTCTTACTTATTTGTAAGTTGCTTTTGCTGTAGCATGTGTGACTGTGCTTTGCATTATTATTATTACTACATAGTTTTAAGTGTGGAGTTTTTTGCAGTTAGACCCTATTCCAGGCACAGCAAACCCCATAAATTGTCACAAATTTGCATTAATTAATGTGTTTTTTCATGAACTGTTAGAGTGAGCCCGTTTTTAGGTGCTGACAGTTTCATCAACGGTGAAATAACCCACAGGAGAAACCTGCTGAGGGGTTTTTCTACCACTATTTGGTGCAGTCCTTAAATAAAAAGGTATCAAATGTCCTGTCCATCTCAGCAAATCTTTTAAGCGAAGGGTCTCATTAGATGAGATGCTAACAGAATTTTTTGGACATTAAAAGTCTTTGATCTCCTGAAGGGGTGACACTGATAGACAAAAAGTAAATTAATACAGGTTGGACAGAAAATTCTTCCTTTCTGTCCCTTTTCACGTGACACTCTACATACTTTCAAAACTTTAAAAGCATATTGATATCTTCATTTCAATAATTTTGTTAACTTACGTATTGGAAATGAATAAGTTTGTTTTGGGTATGTTTACATGCAAAGTGCAGCTATGTAACTCACACTGAATTTATGAGACTATTGGCAGCTAAACTTCTTAGCACTTATTTGAAAAGATTATTAATTACAGGTGTGTTGTAGAAACACCAGTTATCCTATAGCAGATGATGCATGTGTTTCATTCAATATGGAAAAATTAAGATAAGCAGTGCATTAAGTAGTTTAACACAGTGGGAAAAAAACAACTTTACAAATACTTGCTTATTCCAAAACTTAACAGCATTCTATCACATATTGCCCAGTTAACCAATTACATATTATTTTCTACAATTCTGCAGTTATAGTTACTTTTAAGCAACCATCTATTGTCGCTTCTGAAAGTTGCCCATCATCACTAGGCATTGGGTGATTCCTCAAAACACTGGCAATCCTGCTCTACAGGAGAGGGACAAATGACAACTACGTTCAGAGAACAGATTAGCATTAAATCAGCAATATATCAGTAAGGTATGCAGGTTTATTACTTTCTTATAGCTACACCAGTCAGAGGTCTAACAGTTCTGTGGCTTGTTATGATGTCTGTTTCTGCACATTTTCAAGAATCATACTCTAACTTCTAAGCAATTCCTATTTGCCTTTTGAGTACCAGTGTATTAATAAAAAGACAAAAACACTGTAGCACAATCCTATTACAACTATTATAATGAACCAGAATTTGTGCTTTTGATGTTGAGTCTTTGAACTTTTTTGCTTTGAAATTTAGTTATAAAACACAAGTCTACCACAGAGAACACAGCTTATCCAGAGGGAACAATACCAAAAGGGATTTTTGGAAGGGAAAAAAGACTATGAAAGACAGTAAATATTTTCCCTTGTCTGTTAATATTTTACCAAAAACACCAGATCCTATGAGTATAGGGCTAAATGTATGTAATGATTTTAAGCTAAACACAAATAAAACAAAGATATCAATCTTTAAATGCAAATTCAATACAATCCATCATCATACCTTATTATGTGTCTGAGTTTGTCCAACCAGGATAAGGATATTTGATGAGATAATAGACAGGCAGAAATTGATTAGAATTATTGACCTCTCAGATCTGATGTACCTGTTTAAATAAACAAAGAGAGGGTACAACTTTTCTAAAAGGAAAACAACTAGTAAGTTATACAAAACTTTGATGCAGTTCTTGCAGAGGTGCCTCTCTTTCAAGTGCTCAGAAACTATCAGAGACCTATCCCATTACAGCCATAGGAACTATGATATTTTGATACAAATTCTGCAATTTACTCTTAGTAACTTGGTATATTTTAAAAATTATCAATGATTCTTTTAGAAATTACTGGCAACACTGGTCTAACACCATACTGATAGTAACGGGCTTGTGTGCATTCATGTCAGGAACGTTTTATGCTCTCTGCTCATCCCTGGGAATATCCACAGCTGGCATAGACCACTCATTATTACTAACTTCAGCAAAAATGTGGTGCATAAATAAGGTGAAATTTGTTGATGATACTATGGCAGTGCATTTTGAAACACCTTATTGGGATAATGACAACATTACTTTTGATGTTCCAAGAGATTGACAAAATAATTTTTAGGAGGAAACAATGGTACTGTAATATCTTCCTAAGGCCGAATGCCAAAAAAAAAATAGCTAAGTTTGTACAGAAAGATTAAATCTTAGCAGTGAGCATCACAGTCTCTCTTGCAAACTTATCATATTCATTTTACATGTAAATTTAGGATGAAAAAGTCATATACTCTTATCACATATTTCCTTACAAAATGCCTTTTTCTGTATACAGCCTTTGATATGCTACAGAACAGAAAGAGAATTACCATGGTTTCAAGTCAAGTACCTTTCTGACCTGATTTTTAGAGCTGTTAACAGTAAATGTTGACTACTAAAATAAATGAAATTTAAGTGGGCTCAGTTCCCCTGAAGACCATGCCATATCTTTATATATTCTATGACCTATTCTATATGCTGCTCACTGGAGTTCAGTTAATATTGCTGTCTCCTCCTGAGCTGTACACCTATAGTTGATACTCTACTCATAGAAAAAGCTGCTGAGCCCACAAGAAATGCTGAGTTTTGGACATGAAATTAATTGTAGTCCTTTTTGCTGATATATCAAGTTATACAAGTGATTACATTTTTTTAGTTAAAGACAGAACAACCCTGATACCACAATCCACATCTTTCCTTAAGATATAGCAACATTCTTAAGGCTAGTTCTATGTGTTTGCGAACAAATCCAGTGCAAAGTATAGTGCCTTTGTTCACACAGACAGCATGCTGCAACTTTCTAACTTGTTAACTATCGATTCACCTGGAACAGTGCCCAACACTGAGTATCCATGGACTACAAAGGACCTTAGTAGTTGAATAAATACACTGCAAGCAGGAGCTTTCAGCGTTGACATAAGTTAGGAACGTTTTAGTTTTTCCGCCAGCCCACTATCGAGGGAAAGGAAGGGAAGGGAAGG
>VXAY01005483.1:5239-100546 GCA_013399855.1 Oxyruncus cristatus
CCCAACTGTAAAACAGATACAATATTTGCAATACTTGTTTCAGAGAAAATTCTGTGAGGCTTAATTTATAAATTGCTCCATCTCATTCTTATTTGATAGTCCCTGTCAATTGACTTGACAACAGTCAGTCTGAGCCTACTGGGAGAGGTGAGCTATCTCCTCCTGGGATGTAGAGGACACTGGTTTCTATCTTCATTTTCTGAGTATGAACTCAGGGATGTGCCTGTCGGGTGTGTGGTACCCAGGGAGCTGGTGGTGAGCTTTGGTAACGTCTCTCTTGTTGAGGCTGATAACTCTGCACACTGGCTGAGAATCCCTGGTGCAGGGAACCATGGGTTTATAAGCCAGTAGCCTACATTCCAAGAGATAAGATCAGGTGTCTGGTAGATAAGTAAACTGTTGCATTAGATATGATAGACTCACCAGGTGATTTAGGTGGCAAATGAGGTAGAATGGAAAGACAGAATGAGACTGAATTTATGCTTGAATTTGGGATATGTTCCCACCTTAGCTATACTGTTTATTCTGGAAATGTAAAATGTTATTCTCCTTATTCTGACAGAGGGGTTGAATTTTATTTGGGAAGTGTTTATTTTATTATAGATGTTCAGTAAGTTTGTTTTTTTTTAAATTTTTTTTCCTGCAGAGATCCACTCTTCCACTCCAGTCCTGAGGTTTCATCTCCTACACACTCACATTCCAAGGTATCAAAGTCAGAACTGTCCTGGTTACATTTTATTCTAGTATAATTTCCACATACAGCTTTTGGTTTTGTGGCTGTGCTACGCTGGGGACTTCCATGGGTGAGAAGCCAAAAGGAAGTGGTACCCAAAGCAGGGCACAGTGTTAGCAGGGCTTCTTAGTGCCGTTGGTGGTTAAGTGGACTTAGATCGTATTTAATTTTTGTATTCTAAGTTTCCTCTAAATTCTTGATGCAAGTGTTCAGTGTTTAGAACATCAAATTAAGAATTCCAAGTGCAGAATATTAGAACATAATTATTTTCCTGCTTTATTCCCTTCCCTCCCTATTATATTTACTATAATAGTAAAGGCAGTACTGGTGTCTTCTAGATGTAATAGGAAACAGTGGAAAAATGAGATTGAGATTAGGAACAAACTCAATATAGTCTCTAATTACATCTATATTGAATCTTTTAGGAGGTGAGCTAAGGCTTCCAAAACACCATCTGCAGTTATTTAGAATGCAGTAGAAATCCCTCTAATTTCTGAAGGATATTTAGGTGAAAGTAACAGAAATATTGTTAGAACTTCCTTCTACAGGGAATTTATAAGATGAAAACAATGCATAAAATACCGTATTGTTTAAGGTATGATAAGCATTTTTCAAATAAATGCACTCTGATGACAGTGGAATAATTAATACCTTGATAACAGAGCCTTGCCTGTGCATAGATTTATTCTGAGTATGTGTGCAGAAACTCCCACAAGCCAGTGACTACTGCATGTGTTACAATTAGGGCATACAGACTAAAAGTTGCAAGATAAAGATGAGTGCAAATAAAATTGAAAAGTTGTTCTTTTTAAAGTCTTAAAAGCACCCTTTGAAAAATATCCCTGATTCTGGATATATGAAAAAGAAAGAAAAAGAAATCACAAAAAAAATCCAAACTAGAAAAAAATAATTCCTATCAAATTAAAAAAATAAATCACTCCTTTCTGAAAAATTTGTAGGTAGCAAGCAAGAAGAAATGTGTTGCTGCACCCACAGATCAGAACAGACAGTACTCTGGAAGTAAGGGAAAAAGAACAACTTCAAGGTATATCAGACATCTCTTTTGGTTTTCTGAAATCTTTTAGTTGCTATTTTTGTCTATCAGGTCATTTTATTCACGTATGCTTCTGTATTTGTATAAATAAATGTATCAAACTTTTGGTCCTCCTCAATCAGCTCCACCACGTGGCTGTCTCTGTTTACTCGCACCAGAAATTATCAGTGAACATATGGGATTAATCTTACAAGAATGAAACCGCTGCTTTCTGCTCCGTCACCTCTCAAGGCTGACAGCTCAACTCTGTAAACTCCTTCCCTGAAAGGAGGCCCAGGGAGCTGACAAGGGAGAAACACAGAAATGCAGCACCCGAGGCAACTTAGAGAGCACACTTAGGTCTATGGGAAACACGAGGCCCTCAGGAGTCTCCTCTGCCCTGGTTAATCTTGGCCTCACCCAGGACAGGAGAGGGTCAGTAACGTACCACAGCTTTCAGGGGCTTTAGGCTGAGAAGGGTCAGCTCTGCAGATTGCAAAGTCAAGGTGGTAAAACCAAGAAATGGAGATCTGGATGAGGGGAAGAGTCGAGAAATGCATGAGATCCTTTGGAGCAAAGGTAAACCGCCACAAGATATGGCATAATACCAAAGCAGGGTGCCAGTTGACTGCAAGGTGGCAGAACGTGGACCTGACAGAGGCCAAGGCTGTCCTTCAGGACTTGGAAGTCAGTGTAGACCCTCAGCACCTCCCTTGGGCAGGTCAAGGTGGGGCTGTCATGCCGGTACTGTGTGACAGCTGGAGTGGAACTGTGCAGATACAGACCCTGTGTGGTGAACCCAGAGCTGTGGGAGAAAGTTAGCAGCTAGGAGGAGTTTGGAGGTTTCACTGGGATGAGGATACATTAGAATAATAACTTAGGAGCTTCAGATCCTGGGAGAACTAATGTCACCTTTCTATAAAAGAAAGCGGAGGAGATACCCTATGTAGGGGATGTGTTACCTTGTGTTTTGGTTTTATGAAAACTTTGATATGCAAATACTAGGATCAGTGGTGTTCCCTAGGCCAGGCATCATGATGCAGAAATTGTAGCAAAGTAAGAGTAGAGCCACAGAGGACAGAGTTCTACAAATTCACTTGGCAGGGAGGGAAATAGCAGACATGAAAACAGGATGGTATCTAAAGCCAATAGAACATTCCTCTGTTTCTTTCTTTTACTCTGATCTAGTTATGAGTTTGTTGCATGAGAAGACCATGCCACAATCTTCTCAGTAGGAAATGGTAGTGGTTTCTTTGCCTTCTACATTATAGTATGTAAAATCCTATAATTTGGTTATGTGGAATATGATCAAGGTGAGATTCACAAGAACAAAGTGAGAAATTGCCATCAATGCATCTTTCGTGTGAATGCAAGTAATGAAATTGCATTAGGTAAATAACTGTACACTCTTAAAAATAGCAAATACATTATATTTCTGTTGATTTTTTTTCGTATTATAAATTTAAAATTCAGGGTTATCTTTTTTTAGTTCAAAAACAAGAAACATGGAAGTGCAAAGTGCTGATGGCGTTGCAGTGCTGGAAGATTGCGTAGGTTTTTCTTTAGCAAAAACAATAAGCAAAGTTGAAGAAAAACTAAAGAAAGGAGTCTTACCAGATTGTCCAGATGATGATATTATTCCAAGTGTTGGAAACGAAATGGGAGCAGGTGAGTTTCCTTCCGTGGTTAGTACTTTTGTTCTTCGTTTGTGACTGTTAGAAAGGGGTTTTCCTGGGGGGAAAAAAAATGAATTTCTGTAAAAATCACAGGGAAAATTCTGAAGCCCTTAAGTTAAAGGAAATGGGAAAGAAGGTTCTTCCTCTTTGCATAACCCTAGAGGAAGATCAGATCACACATCAATGTGGAACTTCTGAGTAAAAGTGAATTTTCATCTTCATTTCCACCTTTGTAAGGAGATATTTGGATGGTTACATGTGTTGACCACGTGCATAACATTTGATTCATTTCACTGGGGAGATAGAAGTACATGATGCTAAGCTTCTATTTCCAAAAAGATGAACTTCAGGCCTTGCCCAGACTCTGCCTTTAGAGGGAAAAGCCTCTCCTCAGACCAGTGCTGTGGATCTTAGCAAGGGGCTTAAACAAGGTAATGTTTCAGCTACAGTGCCAGAATGAGAAGCCTCCAGATCCTTTCCCACTCCAAATGGTGTGTTTATGTCTGTCCTAGAAACAGAACAGGAAAGGGGATTGATGTATTTGCCAGGGAGGCTAAAGGAACAATGTGCATCTGTCTTTTTGGCTCTGGTGTGATAGAAGTGAGTTTGTGTGGTTCCTTACAATGCTAAAGCAAGCATGAAGTCAGAGATTCACCACAGTAGCAGAGTGCCTGAGCCCTCTTCTTTTAGTCTAACAGCTTGATGTCTACAACATTCCAACACAGGAATAGTTAGGTTTCTAACCTCATGCAATTCTGTGCCCATCTGCAGTTACCAAGTCTCCCTATACACACCCTTGGCTGTCTTTTTTATAGTTCTTTCTCCTTGAACTAAGAAGAAATTGCTTTGGCTCATATTGGAAGCTCACACCAAATTAATTCGAGGTAACTCTAGAAGAGTTATTGCTGGTGCCAAGCAATCAGGTCTTGCTGACCAAGGCCATATATTTGAGTATTGAGAGTTGTTTCTGTAACTTTAATGATCAAGTGAAAATACTCTGGATTGATTTTTGCTTTTTACATGTGATATTGGCTGTTTAGAACACTCTGAATGCCTCCTTATTGTACTAAATAAGCTATTGCAGAGCATTCCAGCACTGTCAGACTCACAGAGCAGTTATGGTGTTCACAAGGAACAGATGTAGGTATTAAGCAGTTCCTGAGAGGGAACAGAGAGGGCTGATCCCTCAGTGGGAATCTCCTGTAAGAAATTCCTTAGGCCAACGTGCCTTTGCTTGGCTACTTAGGCTAGTGGGCTGATAAGGTTCCAGAGCATTGTCCTTTCCCTGAGCTTCTTGCTCAGGGATTGGGGTTCCATGTCTTTATTTCATGATTACAGGTTACAGCAGTGCAGCCATTTTTCTGCCAACACCGTAGTTTACACCTTATTTCTCTCAGGGACTGTTTTTGTGGGTTATAACTCCAACTGTGCAGCAACAAGCAATGACAGAAGCACAGACACACAGAAAGCTGAAAATGAAGCTCTATTTTTATCTAATATACCTCCACACATAGGAACAAAATACCTGAATGTATTGTTGCATTTCATGTTAATCTTCAGATTACCTCAGGAACTCAAGAGGTCCATTCTTTCTTGTGGGGTATCACAGTCTCTCAGAATCCTTTTCTTGTTTACCATTCCCTACGCTGTTGGTTACTTTATAACCTAAGACCATCCTATCAAGGGATACTCCTCCCTCTTATCAGCTTCATCAGGTGACTAAAATTGACCAGTTAGGAAGCTAATTGTTTAATTATCTTTACCTCTTGTGACAACTCAAGCATATTTGGATCACAGGCACCTCCCAAAACTGACCTGGTTCCAGTGGTGCACTTGAATTTTCACAGGTTTTACTACTAAGTGCTCTTAATGACACACAGCTGACAGAAGTTGTCTGTGGACAGTTGTCTGTCTTTTACTCCAGCTGAGTAAAAGAGGAAACAAAATGATAAAAAGCAGCAGTTTTTACAGGTGGATCTGTCATGGAGCTTACGTTGTTCGCAACAGCTAAACAATAGCTGGGAAAGAAATTTATGTATGAAACAGTGATTTTAGAACAGTTAAAACTGGTGTTGAAGTATTGCAAAAGAATCTTAGGGTATAAATGAGGTGATAAAGTGCAAGTTTATATTTTGTACTAAATGGTGCAAAGGAACACTGTTAGAAAACACAACTCTCCAATTACACCTACTTCACAATAAATACACCTACGCCATAATTCCACTTACACCTGCTATGGCTAATTAAGACATTTCCAAAAGCATAAACTTGCTGCCTGTTCACAGTGGAAAAGGCAAATTAATTGTTACAAGTCTTTCAGGAGATGACAAAACCGAAATACTGTGGTGTTACCACGCTGCTGCTATATAATTGATGCTGCCCCATGTTGAGTATGGACCACGGTTCTGTGCCACCACCCCATCTCAAATCCAGGAGGTAGAACCAGCAAAGATACAGCTACGAGTATACAGAGGCAATTAGAAGTGTGGAGCAGCTTGAATTTGAATCTTCAGTTTGAAAACAAAACAATAAAAGGCACTATGAAAGATCTGTAATGAAAACAGTAATGGTAAAGGGAAAGCTGTCTTTCTGTAATGCAAACACCAGTAAATGCCACATTAAATTGGATTTAAAGCAAGCTATACAAGGTGTTTCTCTTTCACATAATGCACAATTAAATTAGCCACAGGATATTGTGAGTGCCAAACTACACTATGTCTTATGCAGAAAATCAAACAACTCAATAGTACAGAAGTACCTGAAAGGGGATTAAATGTAAGGGCTTCGGTATGGTCTCCATCTCGATAGCCACCAGTTAGCTGGCAAGGATATAACAGGAGGAATAAAAATCAGTCTGTATCTTATCATGGTGTTTTCCCTAAATCCTACTTATTATTGGCCTTTGCAGAGTTACAGCTTAAGCTACAACTGACAGTTCATAAGGGGAGGTGGGTGAAATTAAAAGAACTCCTGTTACAGCAAATGAACACATGTACCCATCCACCCTGCTCCAGATACTCCTCCTCCACCTTATTCTTTTCCACTTATAACTACCGTGAATAATTCTTATTCCTGTGTTGCTCAGCTTGATCCTCAAACTGTTCCCATACTTCGTGCCTGTGGAAGTTCAGGGAGAGTTCCTTGTGAATGATCTGGGGAATAGGAAGTGAGAGAACAAACTGTTCACACACAGCTTGTTTTGTCATAACAGTCCGTTTCTAGCTGTCCAAGAGCAAGGAAGTACTTCATTTGGAAAAAAACACCTGATTAAATGGATTTAATTTTACATACTGTACTTTAAAAAAGCACAGACTACTGTGTGGGAGGGGTATTTACCTATTAGAGGGTTTTGCAGTCGACACTGAATTCTTGTTGTGCTCAGTTTAAAACTACTGTGGCTGTAACTACACAAGTTGCAGCTACAGATGGATTGCAGTGCAGACATGCCCTACAATACAGTTTTCTTGCCTTCAGACTCCAGAAATGCTGTAATGTACAGCATAGTATGATGCAAGTTTTCATTAAGTTTCAATTTTGAGAATTATGCAACTTTTACCTTTAAAAGATGTCAAGTTCAATCATTAAAAGAAAAAATCTATACAAAGCTTTGCCTGAGAATGAGAAACCTGCAAGATCTTCTTAGAAATCTGAGTTTTCATTTGGCTGTTTATCTTTAGTAATTGTAAACAATGTCGAGTGTTTCTAAAAATAAGAACATGAAAGTGAGTTCTGACATCAGCCTTGCTTCTTTTCTGCACTGAATAATGAGTACTTGTGGATATTAAATGTAACTTTTTATCTTCACAGAAGCTCAAATCCGATTTCTTAAGGCCAAGTTACGTGTTACACAGGAAGACCTGGCAAGTGTAGTGTTTGAATGCAGGAAAAAGGTAAGAGCTGGATTTTCTTATCTGTAGAAATGGAGTAGGTTCCCCCTCAACAAATAATCACAAAACAGAATTCTCTCAACCTTTTCAAGTATTAAGAGCTAAGGTTCTACTTTTTAAAAATATACTAAGAATTTAGTATCAAGGATAGTAATTTCTGTATAAATGTGATCTTGGGCTAAAAGCTTGTGGAATACACTTCATGAAAAAAAAATTGAAGGCGGGAAAGAACCACTGGGAATGAAGACTTGCCCCAGCTGCAGGAACACTGGTGCTGCAGAGTGCCCAAACCACCACTGCTGGAAGGGCAGTGTTACCAGAGCCTGAGAAAAAGGAGGAGGAAACTGTAGCAGTAAAATATAGATTTTGGTGTACAGAGAAGAGAAGTGGTGCCCAGAGCCGGGTGATGGGATGAGAGGGATGTTTAGGGCAGAGTGGGAAACAGAAAATCTTGAGGAATATAGTTGGGTGCTTTTGGTGTCATCGGTGGATAGAAGTGTGGAAACAGCTGACCTGTGGATCCACTTTAAGTGGAATGTTGTAATCAAAATAGCAATTAGGCTTTCTGGGTTCTCAAGAGTACAGGTGGTGCAGAGGACAATATTTGGAATTACGTATTTGGGCAGATCAGGCTGAACTTAAGGCATAGTGAAGCTACACTGCTGTTTCACTGTTAGAGTTTTATGATCTGCACCGTCTGGCAATCTATTTTCAAGTGATGCTCAAACATCTCTTGAACTGTAAAACCTTAAATAGCTTGTATTTGTCTGCCAGAGAGATCCCCTCTGATTCATGCACTTGTAATCAAGCAAGGGTTTTGAACTAACTGTCAGTTTTCCATACCTGGATTATTTAGTTGTGGTCTCTTGACTTCAGAATGCTTTTTTCCACCTGTTCCTCAGGCCCAGATGTGATGATGACATTCAGAACATATGGCAAAACACCTCTATGTTTTCTCTCTAGCTTTTAATTTAGAGTTTTTTTGAGACAAGTACATGAAGAAAATCTTTAGAAGTAATTGGATTTTGATATTTTGTATCTGTACTTTATTTCATTTTTACCAGCACAGATGCTTCTGCATTTCAATACTTTCCTTCTGTGATCAGAAGGAAGTTGTTACATTTGATTTTACAGACATTTCCATTTTCAAATCAAACACAATTCTGTCAGTAGCTATTGGACTTCATCATTCCATGCCAAAACCACTGCAGACTTCAGTTACTGCAGCAGATGACAGAAGACAACCTTGTACCTATTCTTGTGCTGCTCCCATAGCACTCTGTGTGCAAATGGATCATTCTGGGTACTAGTTTCTCTGGTGTGAAAAGAACTCTATTATATTCACAAGGTCACAAAAATTTCATTTAGGCAAAGCCTTGAGGTAGATTCTGGGTTGGGTTCCAAGTCACAGTCCAGTTGTTAATCTGGGTGAGCAAACCCGTTTTAAATGTAAAGAAGTGGGAGTTTCTGAGGTGCAGGTGTCACAGGAAGCTTAGATAAAGCACACAGATTTCCCAGGTGAGAAGCTTGTATTCCAAGGGGCTGAGAGAACAACAGGCAGAGACTTGTTTTCACAGAGACTCCATTTCTGTGTGTGCCTTAATTTCTTTTTTGTAAAGAAATGAAGGGCATAATGTGTCTCTGAAATAACCTACATTAGTATTCACTTACAAAGTTTGAAAGGTTATAAAAGAAAAATGCCTTGAATTATAATGCTTAATGTGGGATGTAATTGCCAGTAGGTCACGAATCTAGTACGGGATTCACTTGATGTTAAGAGAATCTGAAATTTGAATACTTGATGTATCCTGGATCATTAGCTTGCTTTTAAGTCAAAACCAGATAATCTCCTAAAACATAATGGATTGGTTTATCAGTAATTACATTCTCTTCTTTTGCCCGTGATTTTTCCTAATGTGTGCATTTAACTATTCCCACAAAAACGTCACAAAATATCTCTGTCCCACTGTTATTCATATTATTCCGTAACGCTTTGATATTTCTCAAAACCTCTGAGCTATGAGAAATTAAATGTTTTACATACTGTTACAGGACAGTTTCAAGTAAAAGACTGTAGAAAATTAAATAAGTGTTACTGGTTTTCAAAGTATTATGCTGGTAAAATAGTGCTTTGTTTTCTTAGCTGTTGCCATGTAATTTTTAAAAACTCATCTCTATTGTGTGTATATTTTTACTGCCTTTTTATTTACAAGACATTACTATTGCATTATCCTTCTGCTTCCTTGAAATGATGTTTTGGGGTTTTTTTGCTAATTACTGCCAAACAGGATGATCAAAATCAGAATTTAGAAAGTCGGCTTAAAGATACCGAAGAAGAAAACTCGAGACTGCAGCGAACAATCAGCGTGCAGCAGAGTCAGACTGAGAAGTACAAACTGTTGTCACAAGAAGCAAACAAAAAGAGTGAAGCCTTACAACAAGAAGTCATCGCACTAGAAAAGGTATTGCAGATATTACTCTCATTTATCTCACAAAAGGGAACAAAACCCACATCAAATCACCCTTTGTGCCCTAGTTTGATATGAGCGATCCCGGTAGTGTTTGAATCTCTGTTAGTAGTCTTAGAAATTGTATTTTTAAATGGTCTAATCAATTTTTTAAAAGGAAGAAATAATATATTTTGCTAACTGCTTTTCTTCTGCTTCTACAATCGCATATTCCTGTATTTTAAAATTAAATTCCTGTATAAAAGACCCCCGAGAGACAAAACAACCTTCTCAGAAACTGCTGTCAAATTCACAAAGGAATCCTAAAAAATTCAAGGGCATTTTATTTTTCTGGTTTTAATTATGACTGTTAAAAAATTACTTCTGTAATAAAAGTTCTATTGTAGACTATAGAACCTAGTGAACGTTTTTTTGTAGAAAGCACCCACAGCTTATATTAGTATGTCCTGCAGGTAGAGGAAGGGATGTGTCTTTGTTCCAGAAAATAGGCTGTTGGAAAACCAGCCGCCCCAGTGTGGCTGAGTCCCAGTTAACGTGGCTGCTGCTGCACCCACACTTGCACAGTGGGTCCGTGCCTGGGGCAGCAGATGGCTGCACACACAGCTCT
Source organism: Oxyruncus cristatus (assembly GCA_013399855.1). Taxonomy (NCBI): domain Eukaryota; kingdom Metazoa; phylum Chordata; class Aves; order Passeriformes; family Cotingidae; genus Oxyruncus; species Oxyruncus cristatus. Next base: position 15,644 of record VXAY01005483.1, read on the forward strand.
GTTTGTTTGGAACTTAATCTTAAGGGCAGCATGTGTTTGCCTTTAATTACTCAGAGCTACAGAGGTTGACTTCAAAATCATGCAATACATGGAGTATTGTGTAGTCCGTGCAAATACGACCGGGAGAATGTTTCACTTGAAAAGCTGGACAAGATGGAACACAACTTAGCCTAACAAAGTCCTGATATACCACACAGTGCCTTTGTGTGGGCATGCTTGTGTCTTAATGCTTTGTAGTTCTGGCATTTTAAAGCTAAAATGGTCTTCATGGGCTTTTTGTGCAGATACTTGGAGGTTTTAAGTTCCCTTAAATAAGTGCCCTGATGGTGATTCTGTCAGGGAAAATACTCAATAGTAGTACTCATACTACTCATCAGCTCACAGTAAATAGGGCCAAGAGATTTACAAAGTCATTTAGTCCCCTCTCTTAAAGCAAGACAGGACAGGTTATATCCAAACCATCCTGGACTTAAGTTTGTTTGACCTGCACTTAAAGCCTTCTTAAAGCAAAAGTTTTAAATTGGTGGCAATTTCCAGCATTTGCTTAGACAGCCTGTGCTGGTTCTTGCACACACTTAGAAAGTATTCAGGAAATGTCTGTTGGGATGAAAAGTTTATCCACTTCTGCTGTACAGGTACCGCATCCAGAATGTGGTCACTTCCCTCACTTGTCTTTGGTCTGGATTTACCATTCTCAGTTGCTTCAATTATTCCTGACAGGTTGTTTTCGAGAATTCATCAAGGTTACCAACCAGATCATGAAAAATAGTGGTAGTCCTTCAAAACGCTAAAGTGGCAAAAAAGGCACGTATGTGTAATGAATGGTTCCCTGCTAATTCAGAAGTTACTTTACATGTTTTTCCTGCTCTAAGAAGTTATCTAACTACAAAAGCCATGCATGCAAAAATAATTTTGCAGTAACTGCTTAATTCTCCTGTGGACAGTCTGAAAACTGTTCTGATTTTTAGGTATGAAGTATTATTCAACACTATATAATTAATGTAGTATAGATTAATTCTAGACATGTGTAAAGGCAATTTCCTGTGAACACAGGCCTAAACTCGTGCTGCTAAACTCTCAAGACATACTTTCAGTCCAGAGAAAGTTTTCTGTATAGTTGAGATTGCACAAATGTAACCTCTGATTATGGGGCTTTTATTGCTTCTATTGTGATTTCTGTTCCAGCACAGATGACAGGAGACTTTGGCTGTGATACAGGTTTCCCCAAACTTCCTTATCAACAGTTTGTGCAATTTCCTTAATCCCTCAGGTCCTTTTTTTGTATGTGCCTAGGCAAAGAGTCTCACCTGCTTTTCACAATTCACCTGAAACATGGTAACTACTTCGTTATATTTACATTTAATTCTTTTGGTCTTTGGTCTCTGTGAACATTCTGCTGCAACACCCACCTCAGGCAGCAGCTGAATTCTGATGCTCCCAGAAACTTCCATCCTTTTCTTTCCAGCATTCCCCTTTTTTTTTTTTTCCCTACCTAATTGATCTGATAGGTGCTATCACCTTTCCTGCCTTTTTTTCACCACCAGTCTAGAAGAACGTTCCTTCCTCTGCGTTCTCTCACTCATTAATTCAGTCTAAGCTGTAATGTTAGATAACGGTCAGGGGGACACCCTAGTTGTGCTCTTACTCCTTTTAAGGCTTTGTGCAGGGGGGATTATAATTTGCCTTGAAGAAGGGCTTGATGTTAAGTAAAAGTTCTCTCTCCAAAGTTTTTTGGGGAACTCAGGTGTTGCAGAGCTCCCTAAAGATAGAAGTGCTGTGGATGCTGCCACTGGGAGGACAGAAGGCCACTGGGAGGGCTCCTTCTGGGTGAGCTCTGTGCTGTCACAGCCCCTGCTGGCACTCAAGTGCCTCAGCCGTGTCAGAACAGTGGAGAAAATCCAGAAATTGAAATGGGATGCAGTTTTCAAATGTAGTAGTTTATCACCACCTCTTAGAGAAACAGTATACGAGCAAATTAATCCTGCTTTTACTTTAAGTATTGAAGAATTGGCAGAAACCTTGCTTAGTTACAAAATAAAACGCTTATTTTAGGTATTTTTAGGATTAAAAACTTGGGAGTCAAATACATTTAACAATATACCCTCACTGGATGACTTGCAAAAAAATCCTTGATAAGGTATTATGTGTGACAGTAAATGTCAAAAAGCCCTAAGAGAATTCTTAGAATTCTTTCATTATGATATGATTAGCTGATAAGTAATTTGCATTGCATGCAGACTATTTTTCTTGGTCATTAAATGCTTGAGAGACTGTATTTCAAAGCTTTTCATACTAATGCAGAATAAAATACATAGCATGAAAGATTTAGTTGACTTTATTCACAGCTCCATCATCTTGATACAAGACAAAGAGGTCAATTAGTATGTATTTCTTGGATAAATGATGTGGAACTCTTAAATAACCACCGTAGAGCAGGTGTGGAATTGGGAAAATAGAACAATTACTGAGGCAGTCTGAGGTTAAAAGGTTAACAACAAGGCCCCTCTCTACCTTGATTTGGTTAAAAAAGGTCTTTCTGTGCCCATTACTAAATATTTGATACTTTAAAAAACAAAATTCTATTCCTTTTTCATAAAAGACAAGATGTGCTCTTTCTGCCAGAATTGCTCATTTCTTTTACTTTGGCTGTTCTCTATATTCCCTGATCTTTAGTCTGATTATTCTGTTCCTCAACCTGGTCTCTTTTTCTCATTTCCCCGCTTACAGCGCTATGAAACCCTGTCAGCAGAGTCAAGAGGGAACTGGTTTGCTTGGTGCCATAAACACTCGAAGGACTCTTTTCTGCCACATGAAATAGTTACTACCCTCAGCCACCTGCTTTAACTTCTTGGTGGTAATTGCATGTAGGAGACTCTGGGGAAAAGAGGCGGAAGGAACAGGTGGGAAGAAGCATCTGGGAACACGAGCCACCGTTCCAAAATCCGCCACAGGGTGGACATGGTGACATTTCTTTCTCTTACTGAGCATACAAGGTTTTTCAGTCAGTCCTGTGGTCTTACATGATCAGCTCCATGATCAATCCAAGATAAGAAAGATCCTTTTTCAAGATTTCAAAGGAGAAGGGTATGGTTTAACGATAGAACTGTCTTTGAGACAGATTCTATCTGCAGGCCAAAGAACTCCACAGACTCTTCAGCTTTCAAGGGTGAGCCTTGTTGTAAATGTGTGGTTGATATGGGATTCTTTAAAACACCCATTATTCATGGTGTTTGGTTTTATCTTTGCTTCTTAATTAGGAACTGGAGAACCTAAAGCGGGTACAGAAGCAGGCCACAACCAGTCAGAGTGCGACAGAGGTTCGACTGAACAGGGCCCTGGAGGAAGTGCAAAGGTATAAAGTGGAGCTGAACAAACTGAAGCAAAGCAACAAGGTACAGTGGCTTAGGAAAACAATTTCCAATCTGTGATCACTCAGTAAAGCCAGAGACAAAAAGCTTGATCAGCTTTGGAAGCATCATATCTCTTTCAGGCAGTCCCAAAATTAACTTAGAGCAAGTCACCACAGGCCTGGGTAAGTTATCTCAGATGACGCTACTGCAAGAAATGTACAGAATAAAGTTAAAGCCTTTCTGATTTTTCCTCATTTGTGTGAAAATAAGTTGTGTTCAGAAAGAGGGGGAAGTACACATACACACCTAATACATGCACAGGCAAACCAGGGCTGTTATCTTTGAGATTTCCTTTTTTTTTAAGCTTTAATACTGTGATTAATCCCAGTTCTTTTCAGAAATGTCATGTGTGGCTACTGTTCCTCACTTTCTTATGGAATGCCAGGTTTCTTTGGCGAAAGCACCACTCTCATAAATAATACATTTCTCCTTTTCTTCCCTTGGCAGGATGTAGCTAACCAAGAACTCAAAACAATTGAAGAACTAAAAACAGAAAACAAGAAACTGCAGAAACAAAAAGGAGAGCTAATTACGGGTTTTAAAAAGCAGTTAAAGTTAATTGATATTTTGAAGAGACAAAAGGTAAGGACCACAGTACAGGTGTATTCCAGTTAACGACCTCTAGCTAAATGTGTCTGTTGTCAAGCCTGATAATCCTGGAACTGGAGCCTCAGGACTGGGAAGTTTCAATGCAAGAAAGCAGCTCACTTTTCCTAGAGCCTATTGGTAACATTTTGTGTTCTAGCAAAGGCTGGTCTGCTTTGGAATTGACCCCATTCCTAACCAGGAATGCATCCTGTCATGGTTAAAGGTTATCACTGACTGAGGATATCTGTTTGTTCAAGAACAAATGTGCAGGTAATAACAGCAACTCCCTTTGTGCTGTGTCAGTAGGACCCATTTGAGCAGGTGAGAATTTGTAGGTTTTCCCCCCCCACACATTATTTGTTGGATCAGCAGCTCTAACAGTGCCACCCCTCAGGAGTGAGCACTGTATTTTAGACCTGCGTTCTTCCAGGGTTCTCAAAATATGTCCCGCTCTATCAACATTTGTTTATTTATATTCTGAGGTGTTCTGGACATGTTCAGTTGTGTCCAGGTGCAGATGTCCTTGTGTGTCAGACCAAAAAAAAAAAAAGGAAAAAATTACAAGACAGAGCACTTATCCTGGGTGTGAATTTACTCTGCTGAAAGAGGGGAGTTGAGCTCCATCCTTTGGTAATTCCTGGAATATCCTGCATACTTTGAATCACACCAATGAACATTGGCTGCAAGGGTGTTCCCATCTACACTGCACTTGCAGCCTTACTCTGAAAGTCATTTGATTCTACATTCATTTCACATCTCCCTCCATTCCTCTCCTCAGGGCATGGAAGGGTGGGCAGAGTCTTTAGCTTCTGAAGCTGAGACTGAAGCGAGGAGAGGTGGTAGAAAAAGTGCTGCCAGTTCACGTGGAAGGATTAGTGATCCAGCTTCCACAGAAAGGTGCTCTAGTGAGAAGTAGATTAATACTGCAGATGGAATACAGCTCAAAGTGTATTTACCTATCATATTTGGTAATGCTGTACTGGATACAGGGTGTTTTACTTGAAAAGAGAAACCTCTGACATTGCAGAGTGGGTAAATACATTTCTCAAAATATCTTTTCAGCGTAGACCAGTCAAATGAGCTTTGATGGTGCAAACTGAAAGAAATTGTGAGTTTACATGAAAGGAAATTAAAGTCAAAGGACTGGACACTAAGAGATGTTGCCCAAATCAAAGAATTTTCCCCTTACTAGTTCCATCAAAGGTTTCACTTACAAATACTTGGGATGTGTGCAATCATTTGTATCAGTTTCCCTTCTGAGGCTGCGTGAGACATGCAGAGCTATGGGCTGCAGAGCTGTCTGGACAGATCTAACCACCACAGGGTGGGTCACCTACAAATCCTACTCTGCTGAAACTCACTTTTTAATGCTCTCAAACCAAAGCTGTAAGAGAGCTAAAACAAGCAACGTGGTGGCTTTTTGAGCAGAACCTCTTTAAGAAGGGCCAGCCTTAGAGATAAGAAAATAGAACATTTTATTTCCCCTTTGAGCACTGCAGTGATCACCAGACAATTTGTAAACACTTTCAAAGCTGTTGAGCCCCTAGAGGAAGAATAGTTCTGTATGAAGTGGTAGCTTCAGAGAACAAAATACACACACTTATCCCAAGACCTGGGAACTGCAATATGGAAATACACCATTGAATCTGGAATACCTGCCCAACACAGGGCAAAGGAGGACAGGTAACTGGAATAAGAGGAAGTGAGGCTGCTCATGCATTTCCAGTGCAAGAGAATTTTCCTGGCAGTAACAGGATGCTGAGGACGTACTGGGATTCACCCAACAGCAGCAGGGCTGGCTTAGCCCTTCTAGCTCTGCAAGTTTATTTTGAGAAGGAAAACTATACAGCACTCACTCAACATATGCTCTGTATATGAGGCAGCTCATTGTCCCCTGGAACGGGAATTCACTGAAATGGTGGCACAGCAGCATTTCTGTTTGACTGGGAACCAAACCCGGAGTCTCAGACAAACCTCACAAAACCACACCAAATATAATTTTAAACAACTACAAATGCTGCGAAAGAACTGCAGACAGGTGAGGAAGCCACTTACCTCGGCTTACAAAAAAACGTCCCTTACTCAGAGAAGAGGGATGCTGTTCGTTGTCCTTTCCAGACAGACTGTGACTGGAAGACCCTGAAGGAGCCGGGGGCTGCCCCTGCCCCGGCAGCTCCTGCCAGGAGGCCCCAAAGGGCAGCTGAAGGTCCCATGTGCTCAACAGTCACAATCAGTGGAAGGGCTTCAAGTCAGCCTCACACAGGCCTTTTGCTGAATGAACGAGGAAAACCTGATTTGGCCTATTTGTGTAATATTGGTGTGGCAGGTTCAGATGCACAAAGCGGAGCCTGGAGAATGACAGAGGGGAAAAAATTCCCCAAAGATATTAAGTATCAGGAGTGGGATGATTTGGTTTGGAATAATGTTAAGCTGTGTATCGATCAGCTTGAGAGAACACAAACCAGTTCCCTTATATGTGTTCTTCAGAGGTAACAAGTTGTTCGATTTTCAGGAATTTCCACAGCTCAGTAAACCCAAGATATTTTTAAAGCAATATAAGGAATTAGGAGAAGCTATTAGTCCTCCTTTAGTAGAGCTGAACTTACAATGTTTAGCATAAAATTTATCACATCCCTACACTATACATTTTTGCAGAAAAATGGGAGTAGCAGCTTCAGCTGGAACAGGTGAACATCCATCAGACCACAGTCCAAAAAAAATAATTTAAAAAAATCAAATTATAGATTTGAAGCCCCTTTCAGCTATTGTAGTTATGCAGGATTTTGTATTGGTCACTCCCACTCTTTTACCTTCTGCTCCTAATTGTGTTGTTTTGTTTTGGGTTTTTTTTAAGATGCACATTGAAGCTGCCAAGATGCTTTCTTTTACTGAAGAGGAATTCATGAAAGCTCTTGAGTGGGGAAATTATTGATTCTATTAAAAAACAGCTTCTGTTTGAAAGACAACTCAGACGGTACATTATTTTGGGATTGTCTGCGAATCCTTGTTAATAGTCAATAACTGTATATCCCAGTGAATTGATTTTGTTGATTTTGCTTATGTTTAAGTTGTTTAACTTTTGTAAGCCTGATAGCTTGGGTTGTAATGTTGTATGAAATACAAATTTCTCCTGCAATGTCAGGCCAAACTGTCCATTCTGTAACGAGCAGAGAAGCACAGACCGTGCAAGGAATAGTCCAGCAAGTGAACTTTGTTAATCAGTTTGCTCTGTTTTAGCATTTAAAATAGACCTTATCTATGGTAATATTCAGTCCAAAGGAGGCAGGATTTAGTCTCAGAAAATTCCTCGTTGCAACAGAAATAAAGTAACCAGTGATCCAGTTGAGAAGAAAATGTCATGTCCTTTTTAAAACACGTGGCTGGAAAATTGGCCATGTCTGTTCTCTGTAACAGATCTCCCCTCAAAGCTGGTTGGTCTGGCATCTAATTTAAGCACCAACAGCTCTTTTATAGAAATGATCATAACTTGTTTTAGTCATTACATCTTACCCCCTGGCTGGCATAACCACTCATGAGACTCGCCCCTCACTGCCCGGACAGACTCCTTTAGTCGAGGTGAAAATATTAAACCTTTCCCTGGCCATCAGCTGCTGCCCTGGGATACAGTCAGGAGCTATGACTACTCACAGGTGCTCTGCAAGCACCAGTCATCATTGTAATCAAGAACCAGATAAAAGATTTAGGGTAGGTGAGCTGAGCATACCATGTGTACACTAATGAACAGGAGCAATACAAGCCTGTGCTGCTTCCCAGAACCTCTGTGAGACCTCAGTGATTTCAGTGGATTCCTCCTCAGAGTAAGGGAGTAGGCACATGGCACAAAACCAGTAAGTTTATGCACTGAAAAGTATAAACAGTGGTTCTGACCTCAGAATGGAACAATGTCTCTGCTTTAGATCCTTCCAGCAAAGGATCTCAGATCTACCACTTTGAGGAGGATCATAGTAATGAAATGCCAGTCCAGCCAAATCTTCCCATTACCCCCAGAACTAGTGCATGAAGAGAATCCTGTAGTCCATACTAGAATACATGTGTGCATTTACAGCAGCTTAGGTTTCTGCTGTGCTGCTGGAGAAAGCATTTCTAACATTGCTACACCACTAACTGAGAAGAACTGAGAACTCAGAACGGTTTATTGATGAAAAATGCAAATGCAGCACACACCTATATAAAACTAACTGCTCATCAGCTGAGAACTTCCATCTTAAAATGGAGACTTTGAACGGTGTTAAAAAGGAGGTCCTCGCTGTCAACAGCAAATGGAAGTTTTCACTGGGAATCAGCTGACACCTAGTGGCAAAGCAGGAGCTGAGCTGGGAAAGGTTCAGCTCTCCTCTGATAATTCATTACCTCTTCTCTGCTGGTAAGCCAACCTAAAATCTTCTCCAAGCATGTTAATGTCATTTTCATCTTTGATTATCCCCTGCAGTAATGGGAAAGAAACACACATTAGAAGGTAAAACAAAGTAGAGAGATTTCTATGGATCTCTGCAATTTTCCATGGAAGAGAATGGATAGTTTGTATCCATAATACCATTGTTACCTTTAAAACAAACCCGAAACTGAAGCCTGAAAACCATCACAGAACTTGAAGAGATGAGTTACAAAGTGGTGTACCTGGTGCTGTCCTAGAGCCACTCCTTTTGTTCTGCACACACAAGCACTACCAAAAGACAACGCTGAGCTGCATTCTCTATCTCACAGAAGGGGTAACACCCAGCACAGCAGGTGCAGCTTTAGTAAAATCAAGAGACTGCAGTGAAAAGAGGCCCTGGCTGGGCTGGGGCTCTGTCTTCCCCTTAAGCTGTGTTGAATTTGCTCCTACAAAGAAATACCTTGGGAAATCAACTGATACTGCACAACTTCATCAAAAACTATGTTTTTAGGAAGGGAAGCAGGGGAACCCAGAAATCTAAATTTATAATTAATTCTAAATTAATTTGACAGCTAAAAACGTGTATGACCCACAGACTATATATACCTTGCAGCATTTAGAAAAGAAAAATACAAACTGCATTTATGTTGGAAAGTTTCAAATTTGGTAGCACTTTGCTATTTAACCATTTTGAGTGAAATAATGTGATGTAGGAGCGCCCAAGTCAGGCACAGTGAACAAAGCAGAACCTCATACATGGCACATGGGTGAGCCTTGGACACCAAAATTGCCAAGGCTTCCTACAGCAGCAAATTCAAACCAGAAAAGTATACTCTAAATGTTTTCAATATGGGTTATCATTTAATCTACATTAAAGAACAACTCACTCCAAATGTTATAAATTCCTGCCCCAATTATCATATTGATTTTTTAATAAAAATTATACTCTGCTCTGTTTACATTTTCCAGAATTGCAGAATTTCTTTAACTAGTGGGATAATTCCCTCCCTGCTGTGAATGTAGTTTTACATCCCCATGGCAGCTCTGTTCATTTGTGTACTGTCAGGAGAGCTTTCCAATTATGAAGCATAATACAAAATAAATTGTAGTTTATTTCTATTGCAATAACTGCTTCCATCCTTTTAACTTTTAGAACCACAGGGATGAACAGAGTGAGCTCTGAAATGCCTCTGTTAGCACTGCAGTTCCTTGCACTGCTGCAGAGGGGAGGCCTTGCCTCCCTGGTAACTTGGAATACTTGGCAGACAAGCCAAAATTGCTCCCAAAACCCCAACTGAGAAACGTGGTGGAAACAGGGTTTAAGATGTGGTGGACCCCTTTCTAGCTAGAAAAGCCCTGCTGTAGAACTCATGTTTCACACTCCAAGCACTGGATGCGCAAGGCACTGTGGAAGCTTTCGGCACGCCCTGCACAAGGTATCAGTGCTGCCGGGGGGCCCAAGGAGCATTTGTGTAAAGAGCTTCCCAACTCAGAAAGTAAGAGGTGGGTGCAGGTGAGCTGACACAGTGAGGACACCCACAGACTCCAGCAATTTACACAGTTCTGCAACCACCTTGAACTATCCAAGAGAAAACCCATTTACAGGACAAGCACTGCAAGCATTTACAAGACACTTCACTTACTCGAGGCAGATAACCCAGCAGTTTCCAGGCGTGCTCTTTCAGGAGTTTCTGCCTCTCCTCTTCAACGATTGCACGGATGCTTTCTTGTCTTCTCTTCTCTAACTCTCTTTCTTCAACTTCACGCTCCTACAAGAAACAATTCCTGAGGTCAGTTTGGGAACATTTGTTTAAAAAATGTATGTTTGGCAACTGGAAAACAATCTCAGACAAAAGAGAGGACTGAATGGCAGGACCAGGGGTGAGTCTGCTATCCAAGTGTTTGCTCTTTTGAAAGCATATTAGGTGCCCAGTTGTGGTTTCTTTTTGGTTCTCAGACAAATTAGTCTGTTCCTGTCCTACTGCTCTAATCCAGGAAAAAGAGCAATAGGCATGAATTCTCATGCTGGTGACTAGAAATCACAATTCACATTACATATGTGATTTATACCCCATAAACAAGGTCTGAAAACTGCAGTATAGGATTCCATGACCTGTTTTCAGCTTACACCTTTTCTTCCTCACATCGGAATTCAAGAGACTTAATCTAAAAGCAAGGCTGGGACTTCCCCTCCTCACACAGAGCAGCTGACCAGGGAACTGGAGAGCAGTTGTTCCACTGCTCCCAGGGCTCCTGAGGAGGTATTTGCAGAGCAGGTCAGGTACACAGGGGCCCAGCCATGTTGTTGACCCCAAGTCTCAAGCTACAAAAAAAGCTGGCTCTAAAAAAATACTTTTGCTTGTCATCAAACCAAAGGCCTGCTTCCCCCCCCACATTTGTCACCTTTCCCTGGTGACACCAGCCACGACCCTCAGGACAGCAGAAGTGTTCCCACCCTGAAACACCGTGGCTCAAACCCAAGGCGCGTGTGAGACTCTCACCTTGTCTGCAATGAACTGTTTGCGACGGTCTTCCAGGATTTCTTCCACAGCCTTTTTGTGCTCCAGCTGTTTCATCCTGCGTTTCTGAGCGTTCAGCTCCTCGATCCGATCCTCCTCCGCCAGCCTGGCCAACATCTGCTGGCGGAAGGCTTCCTCCTCCTCCCGCAGAGCTCGCTGTGCTGCTGCCTTCATAGCAAACTGCTCTTCATACGTTTGCCTTAACTCCAGGCGCTGCCTTATTCTCTTCTCAATTTCTGCCTGTAAAAGGGAATTCAGTAAAATGCTGTGTTACTGAGCAGACTGTGAAAAATTACCATCGTCAGCCAATCTACTCGATTTTTCTTGGAATAAATTTACTGTAGCTGTTAACTTCTAGCATAACTAACTGGAGCAAACATTCCATATCTGACAGGGTTCTCCGGTATTAATCAGTTTTGGAAAACGTCACAAGATTCTCAAAATTAAGTCCAAAACAAAGGGAGTTTTTTTTTTTTTCGCCCACTAACACGAAGTGACTCAACAAGACACCCATCCTGAACAACTCTCTAAAAATAGCAGTGTTTGGTATCTCAACCTGTGCTACATTTTGTCACCCACAGCAAGGTAAGAGAATGTGGGCAGGCCCACAGGAAAAGCAAATACACATTCAGACAAAAAGCAGTTAATTAACCTCCTTAGCTTAAACCTGAACTTGAAAGCTACTCCTCCACAAGATAAATAAATGTATAAAGGGGTATAATGGTATTCAAAACCTTCACTTGTCTTCCTGGTTGAAAATAAAACATAAATACATTAGGAATGGAAAAGGAAACTCAAAGGACAGAATTTTCCCTCCAAAACCTAAAGTAACGTACAAACTGCTTGTCTTGACTAAGAGCATGCAGGAAATAGTGCTGGAAGTTAACACTTTGTGCTAGAAGAGAACTGAAACCAATTCAGATTAATACTCCTAAAACCATGTCAGAATTAAGCCTTTTGCTTTGAGACAGCTAACAGTCCAAAATGGGCTCAAGGAGTCCCTCAGAAACATCCCAAAGTCACAAATAACACTGCAGACTTAGCAAATTCAAAGTGGGAAAAAAACCCCCTTCATCTACCTGCGAGCACTTACCATCTCCTTCTTCCTTTCCATCTCCTCTTGTTCTTCCAGATACAACTCTTGGCGGATTTGTTCCTGTTCTTGACGCTTGTGTTGTTCTCTTTCCATTGTCTCGGCAACCTATTACAGGGATAAAAAGGGTTTCTAAATGAAAGACAAAAACATACAACAATTTTTTCCTACAGTTTCAATTTTTGATACCATGTTTTGAACTTTCTGTTTTTTCTCCTCAGTGTCTCGAACTTTAGCCATCCAGTCATCTTCTCTTTGTCGCTGCATGTTGGCAAACTCCATAATTTTCCTGTTTTCTTCTTCCATCTCTTCCTTTTTCTTTCTCCTCCACATGGCTTGTTCTTTTATATATTCTTCAATATATGTCTGAGTTTCTCTCACTTTATCTAACTTCCGTTGTTTTTCCCTGTAGGAGATGGGAAAAAAACGTTCAAATAGTTTACTGTTACTGTAGTTACCTCACTGTTAATATATCCCAGAGACTAAGATTTAAATGACTCTCCTTAAACATTCAGCCAGAAACTAGACACCTAAATTTAAAATACCTATTACTGAGCTGCTCCAAGAAGGGAATCTCATGTCTAACATCTTTCAGGAGTGCAGACTGTTCACACAGGTCCTCACTACTACTGCATTTTACACATGCTCCACCAAAGAGAGAGAAGACAGTCCACACAACCCCTAAACTTTTTATTTACACTAAATTCTCCCCCCCTACACACACACACCCCACCACCTTGCCCTCAGAAACCTCCTTTCCTATCCCTGTCCACAAGGCAGGGAGGTGGCAAACAGAGAGGTGGCATAAGGTGGCCAGGCAGGGACACGAGACTGACTGGAGCGTTCTGATGTTCCAACAGGAAAATTCACCCAAGTCAGTCTCCTGTTAGCAAAATGTGGCCAAGGATAACTAAAATGGGCCTTAGTCTCTATGGAATAGATGCATACAAATCAGCTTCCTAGACAGAATTACAGAAGTTGTTTTGTTTTATATTAACAAATAATGAAAATTCAAAGTAACTAACATTTGGTCTTCTTCATAGATCTTTCTTACAATCTCATCGATCATGAGTTTCTCTCTCAGAAACTCTTCATAGGCCTTCTGCTTCTTCCTCTCCTGTTCCTCAAGCTGTTTGTCCAGTTCCTGATGGTACATTATCTTCTCCTGGTTTCGCTTCACTTCTGCAGCAAGTTCTTCTTGCATTAACCTGTCGTGCTCTTCCTTCATCTCTTGGGCTATTTCATCCTCCCATTTCTGGGGGGAAGAAGCAAAGCAAGATGCCTTTTTACTCCCACTTCTACAACATGTAGTGAAAAAGCACACAGGATGGAAAGGAATTGTGCTTTTCTTGTAGCTAGTTATTACTGGGTTATTAATCCTCCACAGCACAAAATGTATTTTCAATAACACTCAATGCCTAACCATTATTTTAGCTAAAAAGGTCAGCTTCAAAGGAAAAATTTTCAGCACAATTCATACAAAGAGTTACAGGACTTGGGTGCTGGGATTCACTATGGAGCTAATTACCAGTTTCTCATCGTAAAAAGCTTTTTTTTCAGCCATCTGTGCATCTCGTTCTTTATTCATATAGGCATATTTTAGCTTTCTTTCTAACTCTCGAAGTTCAAGACTGGAAAGGAAAAAAAAAAAAAATTTATCCTATCACAAGGAGGTAAGTACCTAGGGGGGAAAAAATTAAAATTTCCATCACTATTAAACAAAATTTTAAAACCCCCAACCGTACTTCAGGGGAAACCCTGATGAAAAACATTGCTCTAAAGGGTAGAAAAAGCAAGGAAATTAATTTTAAAACAAGAGTTACCTACATTCCTACACGTGCTATCAACAGTTCTGCATACTTCTCATCAAACTATACAAGTACAGGTATACATACCCACATATGTGCTCACAGATGTGCCTAAGAGCATGTATACATATATCACATATATATACTTACATACATAAGCATGTATGCAAAATGAAAGCTTTGTGGTTCGGAGTTTTTTCTTTTATTGAGAAAAAATCTGCTCAACATGAACTTTTATCATACCTTGACCTCAAAATAGCTTTCCCTTCCAGGTCTTACTCATTTCCACTTCTGCTACAACTTCCCCAAAACACTTTGATACAGCCTGGAGGTTTCTGAAGCGATACCTGTTGGCTCGGACTTGTTGTCTGAGCTTCTCGTCCTTTATCTTCTCGAGGTCCCTCCGGGCCATCTCAGCCGCCAGCTTCTGCTCTCGCTCCAGCTGCAGCGCTCTCTGCTTCCTGTTCTCCTCTGCCTAATCAGAACAAACCACGCCGTAACAACTCCCAGCACAGACATTCGGGAGGCAGGGACCGTGCGGTTAAAGGCCACACCAGTCAGTAAACGCTTGCTAAAGGAGGCGGCCTTTGGCGGCTGAAGGTAAAGCCAGATGAACGCCCCTCCTGGGCCTCCCCGAGCGCGGCTCCAGCGCCGCCCCCTCAGCTCTTACCACCCGCAGCGCCTCATCCAGCCGCCGCTCCCGCTCCAGCTCGGCCCGCAGCCGGGCGGCCCGTTTGTTCCACTCCCGCTCCTCGGACTCCTGCGGGCGACAAGGGAGAGGCTCGCCATCCCATTTCCCTCGCTCCCTACCCCCTTCCCTCTCCCCGTTCCCCTCCCGCTCTCACCATCCCGCCGCCGTTGCCGTGGTAACGCGCGGCGCTGCCGGGGAACGGGTTCAACTTCCGGGGCGAATCGCCCCCGCTGATTGGCCCAGAGAGCGACCCGCCCCTGCACGTGACTCGTGGTGGGCGTGACCAGAGCCGCGTGACGTCACCGCGAGACCTTTAGAAGTATTTAAGAGCATTTCTTGAATCGTCAAATGAACGCACTTGACTCACCTTTAATCACCACAAAACGCAGGTGGCGGCGTTTACTTCAGAATTTCTCTCCTTCCTCACTGTTATGAGGGGTCCCCAACAGGTGTTGGGAGGTACACGCACAGCCAGAACATTAACCATGGACATGAACCACGAACATCACCAAACAGATCACGGTACACAATTCTGTAACGGTACCTGGCACACAGTGTGCTTTATTCAAACCTCGATAACCCAACCAGGAAAACCCAGCCCTTAATTTTTCGAGAGGGAGGCCTTGCCCAGAGTGTAACTGTTCACTCCAGAGTTTCTCAGGGCTGACTCCGCTCCGGGAAGGAAATCAACATTGAGGCCTCCAACTCCCCAAACTCTGCCCACCCACTTTCCTCACCTTTATTTTCCTTTCTACATAGTTACGTAAAACTAAAGACATTTAAGCTTATTTAAAGCAGTATTTCAAATTCATCACTGTCACCTACTTTATAAAATTGATTAAAATTAATGAATCTTAAGAGAAGAACACCTCTGAGAATTAGGCAAAAAGCCTGCTTGTTTCTATTGATGCAGTGTGATGTGCCTATATCTTATACATGTGGGATGAGAACACTCCTTATTTTAACCCATTATTTTAAAGTTCCTGATCTTTTACAATTTTTTCCAAATTGGTGGAATTCTGTTGTTTTGGTTACTCTTTGCCCTTTTAATGAGAAAAGTGTTTTCCCACAAGGGGGAGTAAACTACAGGTGACCAAGCCTTTAATAACATGATACAAGGAGAGAGGGAGGAGGCAGAAAAAGATCATAAACTTTTCCTACTTGTTCTTTCCAAGTGATGTTACCACTATAGCTCTCTTCCTTAGAAAACAAATAATAAATTCAACAGTTTCTTCAACAGTAGGCAAGGAAACAAGTAAATGTCAAAAAAACCTATCCCCCAATGATTCCAAGGTGTTGACTGAGAAAGAAGGAAGCTTTTAACTACTCTGGCACAGCAGTGACTTTCAGTGCTCAAGGTGTGGAGGTGGCAGGGCTGGGTG
Organism: Oxyruncus cristatus; assembly: GCA_013399855.1. Taxonomy (NCBI): domain Eukaryota; kingdom Metazoa; phylum Chordata; class Aves; order Passeriformes; family Cotingidae; genus Oxyruncus; species Oxyruncus cristatus. Next base: position 31,531 of record VXAY01005483.1, read on the forward strand.
GGATAAAGGTGCAAATGATGCTTTTACTGCCCTTTCTCCCCAGTAAACAGCTGCATCCCTCACTGGAAATAAACGGATTTTTTTTTCTTACCAAACAAAAAACCAAAATCAAGTCCCCTCACTTCGCTTCTGGAAATAACAGCAAAGAGCCTTCAGATGTGAAATTCCATTTTTGCTTGCCTGATGTGCTCATTTTGGAACAGCAACATGAGAGTGCACGAGAGCACAAGCACACCTTGGTTCAGTGTCCAGGACGGCAAGGCACTCAGACAGAAAAGTGGGAGTAAGAACACTTGAACAAAATACACACCAGAGACCAAGGAGTCAGTTCACAAAAAAATTAAGAGATGGCTTGTATTTGCATCTAAACTATTTGTGAGCAGTGTACCTTTCACAGAAGAGACAGAACACAGGATAATATCCATTAAGATTCCCAGTGGAAAAATACGTTGAGGTTTTTTCCAGCCCTTGGAGCCTCATTGTTCTTTAATTTCCTGTACATTCCACATTTTCTGCAGTGTGCTTAAAATACAAAGCAGAGAAAGAAATGCAACCAGGGAATTCTTTTATCCTCGACACCTTATGGCAGTTTTTGGTCAGAAACTCTTACCTTTGATGCCCTGATGGTTTTTCCCAACACAAATTAAGCCCCAGGGACAGCTCAGTAAACATCCTGTGCCTGCAGATTTCCAAAGAAAGGAAAGTAACCTTTCAGCACATACAGTCAGCCCATGGAGAGAACAGGGAGAGGAAAACACCCCAGAAACACCCAATACACCCTTACCCTGTTCTCCCATTAAATTGAATACTTTGAGATGGAAAACAATGATTTCCCTCAATTCAGATGCAACTGCTGGTCTCCTCTCTTCTTGAGAACTCCCCCCTTAGGCTTCTGTCCCAAAGTTTGGGCATCTGTTATTTTCTTTTTGTCTGCCCCGCCCTCCACCTACATCCAGCCAGAACTTCCCTTTTTTCAGTTTGCAGTGACTGCCCTCTCAGACTCCCACTCTCAGCAAAGAGCCCGGCTTAGTCCTCCTGGTGCCCTCCCCATGGCAAAGAGCCCGGCTTAGTCCTCCTGGTGCCCTCCCCACAGTGAAGCAGAACAAGGCCCTGAAGAGTTAACTCAGAATGCAGGCCTTGCTTTTAGCTGAGGAAATTAGAATCCAGGGATTAGCTGGAGATGGTACCGTACCGTGCACCAAAGGAATGCTCACACACCTACATAAAGACACATTTTATAGGGCACAGAAAGATAAGGGGCGAAATAGGGGCTTGAGTCCAAGGGTCTTGCAAAATTCACCATGAAGTCAGCAGAATCAAGAGAAAGTTGAAAAGTTCACCGAGGATGAGGAGAGAAAACGACCCCTACCGAGGCCGAAGTAACAGGATCTCCCATCAAGGATCACCCCAAAAAGAAGGACTCCGCCCAGACTCCGCCCCAACTCTGCCTATTATGAATATTATAATCTGATGTTGCAATTATATGCATATGCATGTAAAATGTTGCAATCCTTCACAGAAATTGTATATATTCTTTGATTTGTGCCAAGGACATCGGAACTCTTTGTCCAGTGCGAGCTGGGGGTTCCTCAACATTGCAATAAATACCTTCGCTGTTTTAAAGGCTATAAATTCTGTCTCCAAACAGTTTTATTGTGCCTTTTTGTGGCTTCAACAGCAACCAGGGGCTGCTCCTGTGTCCCGGGGCTGCCCCTCCCTGCACATTTGCCAGGGCTGCGGGAACACGGGCAGTGCCCCCGGGCAGCCCTTCTGTGCTGGGCTGTCTCGGCACATCCCGTTCTGCTCCCCCGGGTCGTCCCAGCCGGGCGATCCTCCCCCACCTGAGGGGGAAGCACCTCTTTGTGCCGCTCCTCCCAGCCCCGAGGTCACAGCGAGTCGCTGCTCCCTGGAGGGGCCTCCCCTCCTTCAGAATCACTTGGGAAAAGATCAAGCACTGTGGTCAAAAGAGACCTACTTTTTCTTCATGTCAAAAAGCAGAGCTCCTTGATTACACCAACCAGTTTCTCAGTTAAAGACCTAAGAATTTCACACGGGCAGAGCAGAGTTCAGTCCAGGCAGAGTTGCTCCACTCACCTGAGGAAAGAGAGTAAAAATGCACTGTTTTAGCAACCAGCTGGATCAGACTCCTTAGAAGTCAAGTATATTTACATTTAAATTTTCTTTCCATTATATCATTTATTAAGTTTTTAGAACACATTTTTTATATATTGAAATAAATTAATATATGTATATAATGAAATATCTACTATACTATTGTTTGGAAAGGAATGAGTCCCAAATGCCATCAAACTCTTGTTCCACACAGCATTTCTTCTTGCAGCAGCCTGGTTACAGCTTACAGGTCAGTGACCTACTTCTCATTCCCTTTTCCTAAGAGCATGAAACACTCCCAGGGCCTGAAAAGCTTCAGGTGACCAGCAGCCCACTGTACAAATGTAGAGTTAAACTCAGCAGTCCTTTCTCAGGGTTAACACAGCACCTTCATAAATGAGCCACTTCTCAGTACCAGCACCCACTGAAGGGCTCCCAACAGCAGAAGTGAAGACTGCTGAGGAATGCTAATGACAAACACCATGGAATGGAGCATTAAGGGGGAAAAGTAAGTTCCCTTTATTTAGCAGTTTAATTGAAGGTGATGCAGGAGCACACAGCAGAAAAGGTCATTAAATGAAAGTGGTGGAGCCATTTTGCAGGTTTACCTCTTTTCTAGGGCGTTTTACCAGATGATCATAACAGGAGACAGTGACAAATGCGTTCCAGCTGAGATAAGATATGTAGGTCATGCTGACTTTGCAACATTATAAACCACTACTGGGGATAACACAGCTTCTCCGTGAGGTAATTTACCTTCTTGGGATGAAATGATAAATGTGAATTAACAGGGAAGAGTCTGAAACATCTGAGCTGTGCTATTGATCTACTAAAGACCTAGATAAGTCACAGAGAAACTAATGCTTGCTTTGCTCGAGAGTAGTGATGGATGTGAGAGCGGATTTAGCAGCTAAGGGGCTATCACTGTCAACAAAGTCTTTGCACTAATATTTTTTTTTTTTTAATTATGCTGGAGTAGTAGGGAAATATGTCCCACAGCAGCAGTAGGCAGAAGTGATCTTTTACTCATGACATTACGGACTGTAAACAAAAACATTACATGAAACAAAAATATTCAGTGCTTCAAATGTGTTCAACAAAAATACATCTGTTCCTTGTGAGCCAAATGTGGGTTTAATAATTATTTAGCTGTAGGACTGAGTTTTCTTTTCCTCTGTGTTTGGCACCACTTTGGTACCACATTTGGTGATTTGAAAATAATTAGAGAGCCATGTCCACCGTGCTCTTTTTAATTCAACTAGCAAACACTGGGGAGAATACAATTGCTTTCTGCACCAGGCTTTTTGCTTCACCTCTAATGGTTTGGTTTAAGCATATGGTCTAGGTACAGCAAATATATTTCTTCTATGTAAAAAACGGTGTAAAACTAATGCTATAATGACACTTGTGTTTTTGCAGCAAGATCTTTATCCATTTACCTGTCCCAACCAAACTTTTGTCCCCAGTGAAACAGAACAGAGATTGTAAGTTCAAGCAAAAGGACTGAGTGATATGACTTAGGAAAGGGAATGGTGATGATTTTAGCAGAGAATCCAAATGTTTATGGGTATGAAAGTTCTGTTGGTAAAAGGTTTTAAAAAGAGGTGTATCTGTTTTCGCAGATTCTTACATGTGAGCTGTGATATCACTGTATGTCAAAAGTGCCCCTCAAGATAACAAGCTTCATTTGTAGCTTTTAATTTGGAAGTGAAGATTTCATTCCCACAAGATACCACCAAACAAAATTAATCCCAAAGAGTTCAGTTTAACTTTGGTGAATAATTAAAAAGCTGAAGAGCTCCAAAGGGGAGCTTAGCAAAGAGCAGAAAACTGGGAAGAAAGATGCCATTGGCAAACAACAGAGTATTAAACAAACTAATCTGTAACCATAACCTTAAGCCAACCAACGGAAAGGGCAACTGAAGGGCAATAACAGAAAACAAACATCAGTCCCAGAAAGGGCTGAGAGCAATGTGAAAGCCGTTCTGCTGCCTGCATCCATCTCTCACCCTGGCACTTCCCCCTGCCCGGCAGCCTCGGCAGAGCCCCGTGATGAGCCGCAGGCTGGTGGAGGCTCTGCTTCCCTGCCCCACATGGGGATGTGTCTGGAGGAGTCCTGGGGCATGTTTAGTAAAATCACTGTTGTTTTATTCAAGAGCTTTTAGAGAGGAGCAGAGTACACAGCAGTTACTGCTACATTTCAGTGCTGATAAAACAGAACTTTTGAGCTCCAAGAAAAATTCATCAGTGAAGTGGTGAATTGCCTCTATGTTGCTGTGAACCAGACAGAGCCCACAGATTTCTGAGAAGCATTCCCAGTCCCTCACCTTTCATCATGGTTCACTTTCTGCAGGCCAGGTGTGTCCCAAGGGCACACTGATGTGTGGCACTGCACAGCCGGGGGATCACAGCACAGCTGTGGCTGCAGACGGGCAGGGAGAGGCCTTTTTCAGTGGCTGTGGCTCCGTGCCACGCTCCCTGCTGCTCTGCACACCTTGGATCTGCTGCCCAAATTAGGGTTCACCCAGTCCTGAGAGCTGCCTTTGCCCTGCACCTCACAGCTGGTCTCTCACTGGTCTCTTCCCTCTGCTCTCACTTGGAACAGCACCTGGATGGTCACTCATTTGTGCAGGAACCTTTGGCAGCTTTTCCCCAAAGCAGTGTGTGCTCTTGCTCAGCCCTTGCTCTGGCAGCACCAAGGGGACCCAAAAATGCCCAGCCAGGGTTCACTCATCTGACCTCCCTCAAATTGTCATAATTATATCCACAGAATCACAGAGTGGGTCAGGTTGGAAGGGACCACAGTGTGGGTCCTTTGGTCCGAGCAGGGTCATCCCAGAGCACACGGCACAGGATTGCACGCAGACATCCCATATCCTCTGTTCCTGGCTCTGACCTCCACAGTGTCCTTCAGAGAGGAGGAAGTGCATGTGCCACCCTGCAGGCACCTGCCTGCTCAGGCTTGGACCGGCACAGTCTTACCCACAGGCTCTGCTGTGCATCAGTCCCTGTGTCTGCTTCAAAGTGCTCAGGTAAGCCAAGCTCACAGTTAGTACCAAGATGATCCCAGAGTTAGTACAGAGGCACCAGCTGATTCTGGTTTCAGAGCTACTGCAGGAAAGCATCTCCGTGCCTCCACTGAGACGAGGGAGAAAGTCCTCTCATTCCACTGAGAAAACTTCAGGTCATCATAGAGAACTTTTAACATAAACGAGACAAGATTATGGAAGGATTTCCACCAGTAAACAACAGTGGCTTCCCCTGTGATATCTTAGGACAAGTTTCTAACTTGAAATCAGAAAACTGCACGCACATGTACAGTAACGAGTAACTACAGAGTTTGGCTCTGTGCTTATGCCCTGCAAAATAAGGAACCTAGTTTTGAAATAAACAGTTGCACTGAAATTATATTTCTAGACTTTAGAAATCAAACCTAATCTAATTTGCTCCAGCTGGACACCACCTGCAGAGTACTGTTTAAGTACTCTGAACATTACGCACTTATCTTTTAAATATTGATAATGCCATTTTTCATTTATGTGACATGAAGTCCCACAGGGAATAATTATGCTAATAAACCTTAATGATTCTTGCAAATAAATGATCAAACAAAATTGCTACTGTTGATTTATATTAATGGATGCCTTTAGGAGGAGATTTGTCAGGATGTGCTGCTTCTTGAATCCCAATTCATCTTATTTAGCAGAAGAATGTACATAGTTTGTAAAACAGATTAAGTGTTTAAAATATAATGTGTTCATGCAGTTTCTGGAGTTCATAACATTCAGGCACTGTTATCCTGCCTTATGGCAAATCTGCAGTCAATGGCTTCTTTGTATACAACTTCTGTCAGTCCTTTTTTCCCCCCTCCCTTTGTCCCTTGTGGCTAAAAATGTCCTCCTTTGGGAGATCTCTAACTTAACCTTTCTGTCACTCATTCAGCAATCACTTGGCTGTCCTAACAGAAGAACACTGTTGTTGAACAACTTTAATTTCACCCTGATGAGTCTAGAAACATTCCTGGTGCTTTAACAAGGGCAAACCACCTGAAGCTGGTGCCCTGCAGGATTTTCTGGGATACGTGGAGATGAGCAGTTTCTACCTTTCTTCTACTCTCGGATATGCTGGAAATTCTCACTCCCAACCACCCACCTTTGAAATTCTAACCAAGTTCATTTGGAAAACGTCTGACATGGGCTTGCCTTTTAGATAACATGTAAGTTTGAAAGGAACACCGATGCGCTTCTTTTACTCTTGAATAGAGGGCAGGACATAATTTAGAGGTGTCAGAGGGGAGGAAGCTCAGGGAATAAAAGGAGAAGGAACTTTGAGTTTATGAATTGAAACTTCAGTGGTGCTGGAAGAAGAGGATAAGCACACGCTCTGTCTATCAGCAAAAACACATAGATGCAAGCGCAAGGTGGTGGTGGGTGAGGGTTAGAACCAGGCAGGGAGCTAAGCTGAAGTGTGCTTGCTCTGCCTCTGCAATGGCCTGTGCCCAGTGGGGGGAGTGGTACAAGTTGCCTTAATTCTCTGCTTTAACAACTTTGTTAAACTGATCGACTCCAGGGGGGTAACAGCAGAAGAAAGGCACGGGATGTTTTTGCCTTTGAGGCAAATAATATGGTTAAGTAATTTGCTGAGACTTCCACCCATACAGAGTTTTTCTTTTTTTTTTTTTTTCCACTTTTTACCTCCTCCTGCTCGTCCAAAAGCGCAGTTTCAAAGAAGAGCTAATCAGCCTCCTATGCGAACATTTTTTTCTCGAAATGCAACCACCTCCCATGAAACATGACACTGCATCCACAACAGGCTGGCATTTCAAAGTGTTGTCATTAACAGATTTTACTACGGACTGAATAACACAATCGTGAAATCCAGCTGAAACGTGGCACTAAGTCACTCCATGCACAAGGAAACCAGTAACTGCAGCACAGAGATGAAGGTCTCTAATAATGCTCTAGAAAGAACTGGTGGTTTGAATTATTTCTTCAAAGAGGAACATTGCTCAAAAGCCCATCAGGTAAAGCTTTCCCTTTGCAAACTTGGGGCTAATCCTGCAGACCCTGAAAGCAATGCAAGTTTAAAGCACTGAAGGGCTGCACGATTCAGATTAATTTTCTTACTGTTTGTGGATTGATAATCCTCAGGTTTGTCAATTCCTCTTCAAATGTTGCTGTGAAAGTCTTTTTTCTGCGATTCAGAATCACAACCCTGCAGTTATGGAGTTTGCCAGGCCTGCATGTCTGTTAAACAATAAGAAAACTTAGTCTCATTCTGTTCATCCCTTGTATGTGGATTCTTTAATAGCTCTCCAAACAACTAGCAGGGGAACATTTTCGAATAGGTAATTACCTTTTGTAGGTGACAAAAGCAAAGAGACTTTGAGCAATTAGTAGGATTGGACGCAGACTGAGGATTAAGTGACCTGCATTCTGTCTTTGTCTGTAATGTGCTGCACGGCATCCAGAAAACTATTTTATCTTGCTGCCTTTTTGCATGCCTGCAACAATGCTTGTCATTACTCACTCAGGAGGTGCTTCACAGGGATTAGCACATTCAGGCTGTACTGCACCTGAATGAGAACATCCTCACCTCCTGAAGGCCATCACTGTGCCATCAGCACTCACACATTCCCATCAGCATCTCTGCTCCTTGCCAATCACACAGCATCACCGCTCTCACGCTCTGACTGAAACAAGCTCTCTAGGAACGGCTGATGGGCCCATTTTCCCCAGAGGTCCCTGGAACAGTCTGGGCTCTCAGAGCACCATGATTCCAGCCACAGAGTGCTGTGCTGCAAATCAGGAGCCTTAGTCCTACCTCCACCCCTCTGTGCCGACAATAAAATGGGACTGAGCCACGTGCAGTTCAGTGCACAGAACACACAGCCCTTGCAGATTTGTGTGTGTAACCTCTCCCGACTTCTAACACTGGGGGAGTGCTGATGTGACATGGTGAGGAGTTGAGCAAAAAGCCTCCTTTGTGACTTGAGGTCAACAGGATTTTGCCCCTTGCTTAGAAGCAGGGTCATGGTCTCGCTCCCCTTTTATGCATGTCACTTCTGGCTAAAACAAGGAAATAGAAGAATTACTGCCCCCAATATTATGTTTTGCTTTAGCTTATAAATAACAGTTTCCTGACCTCATGTCGTTTTAGACATATACTAGAGAGATACAACTGCAGGTTAAGAACCTCCTTTTAGTATTTTCAGAGGAATTATCTCTATGCTCTTTCTTGTCTCCGTTACCTGTTTGGTATTTTTGTCTCATCCCACAGGTGCTTGTCCTCCTAAGTATTCTTTTGGGTACTCCTACTTCCCGGCCTTAATTTTTTCTCTTGTTGTGAAAGCATTTTTCAGGCCTTGCCTCATTTCACTGACATGCATTATTACTCCTGCTCGTCTCTCTGGGGTGACTTCTCCGTCAGTGGGTTTGGAATGACATCTCTCATCGGGTTTCTCCAAGATCCAGGAGCTCTGCTGGGACCTGGTTTTTGCAGACGGAAGAAGCAAAAAGTGTGACTAACACAATATCTGTGTTAAATGAGACTTTTGCATTGCTCCTACAGCACAGAATCCTTTCACCGCTTGGATTTGTTTGGCCATGGGTGCTTGATCTGAGATAATTTTTGGAATGATCACTTATAACCTCAAAAAAGCATTTGAGGTCTAGCAGAGTAAATTCCCTAAATCATTTTGTCTCTTGTGTGCTGCCATTTCTCCTATTGATTTTTTTCCTCCACCTTGGAATGGTGCTAAAACCTTCTCTCTACCAGTTGCATGGGGAAAGCAGTCACTCCTAGACTGCCTCACCTCTTCTTTCCAGGTTGTTTTAATGTGTTATTTATTTATTTCAAATCCAGTCACTTCTTATTCTCACACCATCTGGCCAGACGTGTCTGCTTTTATATACTGTAGACATTCTAACTTAAGATACTTGATCCCTAACAGTTAGATCATGCAGTTTAGTGAAAACTTATATATAATTTATTTACGGTTAGATAATGAAATACCCACTTACACCTTTTTTATGCATGTAAACAGAGACTCCAAATGGATGTCACAATCAATTTGCTAGGAATTCATACACATTCCCAAGTGTTTATACAGTGGATTAATTCTGGTTTAATACTCACTCGTTTTTATCCTATGTGTTCTAAATAATTAATGTTTATTGATTATGACTTACAAGTACCACTGCACCAGGACTCTTCACTGGCAGCTGCATAAAACAAAGTTACCATTATCTACACTGCAAGATTCACTTTCTAAGTATTTTCCTCTTTTTAAAACCGACTTGAAACAAACAATTCATTCTTGTTACGCAAAACGAAAGTACCCTTTTCCCGAGGGCATATCCATTTGTATTTTATATCTAGTTGGGAGAGCTTTCTTCTTTGGAGTTTCAATATTTGACAAACTGTTTCTCTTTGCCTTCCAGGCAGTGAACACCCACCTTGCCTGGCTCCCCAGCTGGCTCAGCAACCCATGGCAAAGCTTCCCATTACTCTGCCCACAGCCTGGGATGGGAAAGGCATCCAAGGCAGCCCAGACCAAGGGGTAGAAGGGAGTCCCCTGGCACAAATCCTCCTCTGGACACTTTGACCTTGAGGACACAAGCCTGAGTCCTTGTGGCAGCTTGTCCCCAGCTGAAAGCAAGGAAACAACCAACCAAGAGTATTCAAATTGTGCCTTCAAAACGGGATGTGGAATTGTAGACTATAAAGTGAGAAATATCTTAAATAACATAGGATTCTAAATAGCCAGTAGTCTGAGCTGGTGGAGATCCACCCTCCATGCCCTCAGCTGCACCAGATAGAGAATTTGTCTCCTTTTCCTTAAGAAGCAGTGAAAAACAATTGAGGTGTTTTTCAACCCCACGTGTATGAAGCCCTCCCTAAATACTAATTTTCTTGCCAGCCCTAGTCAGTGCTAAAGGAATGTTAAGATTATATATATAGGCTCTACTGAGACGTATTTTATCTCAGATTTGAACAGTTTAAACTGAGTAAATCCAGAAGCAAATCCTAGACATTTGTTGACACTTATTTTCTTAATAATATTGCCAAAAATGTATAATTCAGCAATGAAATAGGCAGAGTTTACAAGCAAATGGTATAATAATAATAATAATAATGCTAAACATAAGCTTAGTCATGTCATACTGTAAGGCAAAGCTCTGCAGTGAACTCATAACGAGGGATGGCAGAAACATTAAAACCAGAAAAGAATAACACCAGTACACAACAAATACCAAGCCACACGTTTTTGCGTCATCTCTACCTACCACCAAAAGGTGTTTACTCTGAATTCTTTTTATGCTCTGCAGATTTCATTTATACAAAGTTTTGAAGCTGTTCTAGTTGGTAATCTTTTAAGTGTAAGGAGATGCAGCAATTAAGATGCTTAAACATAAAGCCATGGAGTAACATGACATTCATGACATGCACCCAAGCTTTTCTGCAGGTCTCTTTCAGGTATTTTTTTTATTGTTGATACCCTGGAAACAGCGACATTTTTAAAAATAGGTTAAGTAAGTTTTAACCTTAATAAATTGGAGAATTAACATATTTGTAGCATTCCATAACGTTGTTCAAGTGGAGGAGCTGCCTCTCACACCCTGTTCAGGACTGGTAAAGGAGGGGTATCCCCAGGGCACATTTTTGGAGTGAAAGCCACACTGCACACACACTGTTTTACCAAGGGACAGAAAGGGAAAATGAGCTTTTTCACATGTTTGCATCAGGCTGTGTCCAGCCCTGGGAGAGGATCTCGGCCTGGGGAGGGCTCTGCTACTGACACGAAGCAGAGCTTGAAACAGTGCATCCACAGCAGGCCCACACTGCTGGACAGCACCCTCTGCACCCTCAGCTGTAACTCCAGGCTGTTGGATGACCTGGTGTCACACTTGGCAACAATCTGCTTTTCTAACAGTGGCATCCCCTGCCTTTACAGGCCCTTGTCCTTCTCCGCCCTGGGAGCAGAGGCCTGCACTGACTACGGCTGTCTGAAGGCAGGTCTGCCTGAAGACCAAAGTGACTCTTTTCCTACACACTATACTTTTAAAAGATGAGTTTTAAAGTGGACTGTTAAAAGACACTAAAATAAACCCTAGGCCTTGGCTGAACTGAAGTTTGCTGTACCCTGCTCTTCCTTTAACAGAAGTGCCTTGTTCCCCTGGACAAGTTCCTGTGTGACTCACCATTTCCTTCAGCCTCACATTCATGAAAGCACCAAGGCTTTTGAATATTTATCAGATTTTGGTCATTTTTTCCCTGAAAGATTTGCATTTAAATAAATAACAACAAAAGAGAGAGCTGAAAAGGGTCTTCCAGAACTCCCCCCACATCACCTCTTTCAACTTTTGTACCATCATTGCAAGTCATTGTCTACCGAATCTTCCCAGGCAGACAGAGAATATATTACTGTTGCAAAAGCCAAGATGCAGTTTAGGAACAATAACTGCATGCTATTATATGAGTTTACAACATGCATATTGTTATGATACTTGTAGTTTTTTATTGCTATTATTAAAACATCTGCAATATTTGCTTAGTCCTTCATTAAAACTAATGTTGAATTTGCTGTTTATAACTCTTTCGTTATTTTATTTGATTTCTTTTCCTGGAAGATGCTCTACTGGAAAATGTGAATTTATCTTCCTTCAGTTCATTTAAAATTAGCTTCCTCAGCATAATCTTTTTCTATCCTCTCCCTGGGTGATAGCCACTCTTCACACAAGAGAGTCTTCTGGCAGCATTCCCTCCTCCTTTTGGTGCAAATGCCACCAGTGAGGACCTACCACTCTTTTTGGTGCCAACAGAACCGAGATGTTTGTGCTGGACTGGCTCCAACAAGGGTGAAAATCAGAGTTTCTGCATGTTCCTGCAGGCAGCAGGGAAGAAGCACCAAGATCTCGCCTGCCTACTCTTTGCACAGGCATTCCCTTTCCCACAGGCACCCCTGCAACACCAAACATCCACGGGGCAGAGAATAAGCTCAAGACCAGAAATGTGGAGACTTGTGCTGCCAAAAGGAATGGCTGCTCAGGACACACATAGTTGTGGGGAAAAGCTCTGAATCGATTTTCCCCTGACCCCCCGCTCAGTAACACAAAGAAAGGGAAGATGAAAGTGAAGGGGGAAAAAATTATTCAAAAAAAAAAAAGCAACTTGGAGAGCTGGAAGCTGCTTCTGAGGGTTTGCAGAACAGAGCCAACCTCTGCTAAACATCCACTAACCTCAGAGCAACAACTGAGCTCATCCTCCTGCCCCCAGCACTACCCAAACTCCACAAAGAAAACAGGAGCAAGCCAAGCTCCCTTCTCCCCTCCCTATGTCTCACCTGAGGAAACCTGCCCCAGGAAAAAGTCAGCACCAGAAGATGAACCAAAGGCATTTGGGTGTGCCAGGCCCCATACTAAGTCACACTTGTAAACAGATGGTTTCACGGGCAGGTTTTTCTTTTGTAAGGAATTTTTTGGCCTTGTTGTTACCGTGATGTGTTCAGAGGGTCAAGGACAGAGCAGCAATGACTCACAATGCCACAGCTGGGGGACAAGATATCTGTGAGGACCAGCAATCCTCTCCCTTTGCTGGAGGTTTGCTGGTCATTATACCAGTCCCACTAACACCAAACTGCACTGCAAGAATATTAGATGTCTTTTTGGTACTGCTCTTCCATGCTGGCAATTGCAGCAGTTACAGAATATTACAAAACCACAGAGAAAGGCTGGATCCTCCATTCCCAAGGGAGCACCATGAGGAAGTTCAGCAACTTCAAGACCATCACACTGCATCCATTCAGGTGGCGAGTGCAAGTGCTGAGAGTTTTCACTCTTCATATTTACTGGAGTTAATCTGCACCTTTCTAAACTCAGAGTAATTTCCTGTCCTGAGGAACAGTGTCTTCTCATTCTAAATCCTCTTTAACGATCACGCCTACCCCATTCCACTGAGACTGTTCACAGGGAAGAGACTCTAATCTATTTAGCTTCACGGAGGGTTTCTCTCTGACACGTGCTCTCCTAATAGACCATTTATCAGGATGAAGGGCGATCCCCAGAGAGTGCAGACAGCAGGACTGGCCTAGCCTGAGTGACAATCTGTCCAGCAGAGATTGACTTTAATGAAGCACAGAATAAACAGGAAGATTAAGAGAGTGCAAAAATCAGTGACAAGTTTTGAGTCCACCCGGGCAGCTTACTGTGCAGCACAGATCTGTCATTGAGTTATAAATGTTATATATCTCGTTGCTAAGGATCAACTATAGCACACAAATCCTGCACACATTACAAGAGAAAGCTTTCCCCTTGATTCTCACCCTGGAGAGAGGGTACCTGCTTTAAACCCAGCAACACAAGTAGAGGGTGGGCTAGACTCTGGTGGTTGTCTGGTCTGACTTTCTGCTCAGAGTTGGGCCAGTTTCCAGCATATTGCTCAGGGCTTTTCCAAGCAATTCATTTTCAGTTGACAGCCTTTTGTGGATATTCATCACGGAGTTTCTTTCTCTGCAACGGAAATGTAGTGACGGTGTGGGTAAATTATACAGGATCCATTTAGCAAAGTTCAGACTGTAGCATCTCCCAAAGTCCTGTTACTGCCAATGGACAGAAGGCAGGTGTGGTGCCAGTCAGAAACATCTACCTCCGGGTGAGATCCTGTCAGCAGCTCTTTGCACTGGCTGCTAATGCAAAAAGATCAGCTCAGACACAGACATCTTTGGACAACGACTTTCACCCACAAACGTCAGGCACGTAGCCCTGAGGTACAGCCAAGGCTCATTCTTCATTGTGACAAGTGCAACTCCTGCTCCAGACATCTCTCCATCTTCATACTCATTTCTTTCTGTCTGGACTCAGAGAGAAATTCATAGATGGAGGCTGAGGCTACGAATGGAGAGAAGTTTTTCACCCAGTGATAATGAGCCTCAAATGTGGAAAGGATCCTTACAACACCTCACAGCTAGAAAAGCCTGATGACCTCTATTAGCAGCAAGTAAGACTCGTGTTAAATCTTCTTTCCCTGCATGATCTGCGGAATGTAAAGACACCACTTTGGTAAAGCAAAGAAACCAAACATTCTTTCTGCAGAATCTAGTGTTGAAGAGAACACAGAATACTGGTAAGACACTATACTCCAAAAAAAGTGAATTGGAATTTTAGCTCTAGTTTCTAGAGCAGAATTAAGTCAGTATTACCTACTTTCAAATACTGTTGCTCATGCAGGTCAGACAAACCACCAAAACGAAGAGCAGAGGTTTCCAAACAGGAGCATATACACTCTTGCTGCTAAATCTCAGGAGCACCTGTAGTTTTTGGCATAAAGTGACTAAGTAAAACCAGCTTTATAGATGTAGTTCTGGAGCTCACACTGTCCAGTTTGTTTCCCTGTAAAAATCCTGGTTTTTCTGCCTCAGCATTCACATGATATCCAACCCAGCAGCCAATGGCTGCTCCACTGGACAGACTTCTGTGTGTGTTTGTTTTCTTTAAAGCACCACACACCTCTGCAAGCACAAGCAATGCAGTTGGATGTGAAAAAAGCAATACAAGAAGTGCAAGGTTGGATGTTCCACCTGCCCGTGCTGCAATTGTACACGGCCAACAGATGATGGCACCAAAATTCAGTCTGTACACAAACGCAGCTCAGTAACTGACAGTGCCTGGACAAATAACTCAAACAATGTACTGAAATTGAGCTCATTTAACCTGTATAAAATAGATATAACTGAGCCGAGGCTAGAATTCACCTTTTACAATTAACCATCACCTTTCCCCTGCTCCCTCTTCCCCCACGTCTCAACAAAGGTTTTGCCTTTCGAAGTGAGCACGGTCAGAATTTGCCTTCTGAGGGATCCTGCGGGCAGACATCCATGTTACTGCAGCCCTCCTACTCTCAGCCTTTGCTAATCTTGTGCTATATCCAGCAGTAAGCACGTTCTTAAAGCCCAGGCTAAATACAGGATCAGGTGCACAATCAGGAATGTGAAGCTCAAGAATGTACTTCCAAATGCGTGAATAATTTGGCTGTTGGAAGCCACAAATGTACTTACCCCATCGCTGGTATCTCCATGAGTTCCTTCAATCTTTCTCAATTGCCGTGGTTCAAACACCATCAGTTTTGGCTAGCACTTGAAAAAACCATCTGGTATATAAATATTCATAAATTAATTTATGAGAAATATAGTCTCCTTTCACTGCTCCTCAGGTAAACATCACGTGCAGTTTTAAAGGAGCAGGAGCTGTATATATCATTCAAGATTTGATAACCTGATAAGTAACAGTATTTCTAATGCTGATTATACCTTAAAGCAGGAAGGAGGAAAGTGTTAAATAATTAAAACAAAGTACAACAAACACTTGGGTGGTTAACAATTCACTGGGTTTAGTTGTTGCAGAGGTTTAATGGAAGCTAGGTTGTTTAATCTCTGAAAAGTGTTTTCTGTTTGCCATATGTTACAGAGCCATCATTAAAACTGTAATTTATTATGGGAATGAGCCTCAAAAAATATTGCACCCCAGCATCCTGTCCTGGAACCAATGGTCAGGTCATCATTTTGTTCATGTATTAAGCTCTGACATGTATCTGTTCATGTATCAAGCAAGACAAAGAAGTCCATTAATTCTGAAAGGCCCAAACCCCAACAGCTTCACTTGTTAGAAGTATAATTAGCAGGTTGAATCCTACAGTCCTGAATAATGCCAGTGGCTAAACAATTTTAGAGGGTAGAACTCACTGGTATTTCACAACGGGTATTTAAAATGAAAAAATACTACAAAGTCTAATTATAAAGAGTAAACCTTTTTTGACACCTAACACATTCATATGTTCCTACTGCCAAAATGACTGCACTGAAATTTGAAAGCTTAAAACTTCATCTTCTGTGTTCACAGATCACCGTGAAAGCAATTTCTATAACCTGTCCATTTATTCCTTCAAGCTCATTCATTTACTGATAGGACTGTCATTTTTTGACAGGCAGTAATGAAGGTATTAGTAGCTGGTTTATACTGCTTTGTACATTTTATATACCCTTCCTCATTAAAGAATATTTTGACATATTATAACAAGACAACATTATTCTTTATGGCTGATGCACAGGTAGCATCTTTATACTGGTGTGTGCCTGTAAAAAAGAGCAAACATTTTTATTATTAGAAACTGTGCACTCTCTGCTTTTAAGGTATGTCAGGAAAAGGCTTTAGATGGGACACCAGAATCTTGCTATTCAAATAGGCAAAAATGATTGAGTTTTACACCACTGAAAATAATAACAAGACTCAAACCTACCTTCATTCTTCATGCAAAGTATGTTGTTGGGATTTTTTCTTTGGTAACTCCGAAGTTATCTGTCCTGTTCCAAAGTAAATCTTCTGCTCTGTCTGACTGATGCTTCTCCCTGTATTTTGACTATTTCAACTTGGTCACTTGCTCAGGAAGGGCCTTGTAAATGAAAACAAGGGGTTAATTTTAGAAAGTTGCTTATTCTCAATATTTCAGACTTTAATCCAGTAAAATCCTTCCTTTCTCCAGCCTTGCACTGCCGATTTCTTACAGGACTTTTTGTTAACTAGGTAAGAAAAAAGTATACCATATTTATACCATGTATACTGGGTTGGATTTCTGCTTGCAGCTGTAGCAGAAGTGACAAACCACAATAAGTGTTGGAATTAAAAGGCCAAAGCTGCACAGTTAACATAGCAGTGTGTAATTCCTAGTTCCCTAAGTAGCTAGAATAAAAAGTCACGGCAGACTAGAAGGTGTTTGGCTCAGATGAATATGTTACGTCTTTTCTTTGCGTTACTGTTTTTTTTTCACAAGACCATCGGATCAGTTCCTAAATTACCAAAGTCTACTCCCATCCTTGTCAACATCACTTTATCCCAAAAAGCCAGCCTTGACTGATGAGAAAGCAGCCTGCTAGCCTCACATACAGGCTGTAAAAGCAAATATTATCACAGAATCATAGAACGGTTTGGGTCGGAAGGGACCTTATAGATCATCTACCTCCAAGCCCCTGCCATGGGCAGGGACACCTTCCATTAGACCACGTAGCTCAAAGCTCCATCCAACCCAGCCTGAGGCAGTAGAGAGTTTTGTATGGCCTGGACTGTTGCGGTACCAGCCCTTGCACCCGAGCTCTTTTGAGTTGACTCATGTGCAAACACAAGGCTGGCACCCTGAACTGCCTGCACTGGAGATGAACCAAGGCAGATAAGGCTGGTTCAGTGGGCACCTCAGACAGCAGGTTAAAACACCCATTAACACAGCCCACTTAGACGTAATTTGCAGAACAAAGGCCCTGGAAATTCGTCATCCCTGAAGCAATACCATACCCACCCAATATATGGCTAACCCCTTCAGGAAAAAAACTCAGCAAAGCCATGGTTCCAGCTCATCTAAATCACAAGAGAGGGACTGGAAGTGTGGGGCCTGTGACCGGTAGTAAAGCACCAGAAGTATAAAGAAAATGAGTTTCTCCACTCCTAAAACATCACTCGATGAGGAGATAGGGAAGTTAAAAATCCCAGGAGTTTCAAGAGGCCACACCTTACTGGCCACATAACAAACAAATGTCTTCTGTTTTAAAGAAAGGCATGAGGATTATAGTGCTGTATTTATCTTTGGGCATCTTTTTATTCAGAACCAAAATACCAAGCTCTGTTCTTCTGGGACAAATGTATGTGTGTTCATGTATTTGTGTATTTTAGTAATTTATATAGAACTAATCCAGTGGTGTGATGAGAAATACACATTACATTTAAATGAGCAAAGGGAATAACAAAGAAAACAGATGAATCCCATTACAGGTGTCTGTGAGGAAGAGAATACTGATGTGAAGCTCCAGTCTGAGAATTTTAACAGCTGTCAACATTAAAATACCCCAGTGGGAATTAGCAGAGTAAAGCCTTTAACAATTCTTGCAGGTTACTGATGTTTGGTCTGTGCATCCACAGAGGGTTGAAATTAATGGAGCAAGGTTTAAACTCAGTCAGTGGTTTAGGATAATTTTGTGTTCTGGTAAAACTCGTCTTCATCATCCAGAATGAAGGCCTGTCTTTTACTAAGAGAAACCCAACAAATGTAGCATTTTTAACCTTCTGAGTGTTCAGGCCAATAAATACAACTGGAGGACTAAAAGTATTGTCTCACTCTTAAATTCAGCACAAGCAAAGTTTAAATTGCAAGGCACTGGCAGCTTGGTGTTCATTTGCTTTGGTTACAGCACTAGAAGGGCGAGCTAGGTTCAATAATAGGGCAAACAATAATGTTCTATGAACTTGAGTTCTGCTAATTACAAAAAAAACCCGAGACCCTCCTTAAGAAAGAGATATTTGCCTTGTTTATAGAAATTCTCCCCACTACTACGAAACACGTTGTCTTACCTTCACACAAGTCCTCTCCAGAGTTCAAGACTTTTGAGTAAAGAACTATGTGGCTTTCTGCAACATTCAAACAGAAAATAAACATTACAGGATCCAAGCTACATTAGGATTTGGCTTTCAAGATTCAGAGATGCTTGGATTTTAATGCTTGGTTAACTTACTTCAGCATTTGAAACTCTAGATGTGATTCTCAAAACTTCTGAAAATAATGGACAGTTCAGATTGGGAGTTTCCATCTGTTCTGGTAACAAAGAATTTTCTTTCTAGTCACCTGGTAAAACGGATTCTGATATTCTGTTCTTCCATATATTGATATGTCCAGGTAATTTCAGAACAGTAAATAATTACAGGTTCTGCAAACCATTAGAACACTCACTTCAGAACAAAATTAACTCCTCTTATGCTCACTTGTCCTTAGAAGAAAAATTATAAAATCGTTAAAAGAGTATTTTAAACGAGAAGATGTTACTGTGTTTGTAAGAGAAGGAAGGAGCAGCTTCAGCTTTCCATGCCAAAGGTGATAAACTGCTCTACTGGTAAAGTCAAGCCTGTTAATTGTTATTTTGAAGGTTATTCACAACAATTGCAAAAGCAAGGCAATACAAGGAATGTCCAAAACACACCTCCAGAACCAGGTTAAAAACCTGAGAATTTACATCATACAAATGAAAGGTAATTTGAACACACACATCAAAAAAAATCCCACATTTGAATCCAGAAACATCAGTGTTGTAAACTGGTATTTAAAATTCAGCATTTTTAAAATACCTTTTACTTTTGTGAAATAACGTGTCCATCCAGTTGTCAACCATCTAAGTGAGCAAGAAAGATTGGGTCCGAGAGAGACTCTTTTCCTAGAGACTACCACCTTTTGCAATGAAATGTAAACTATGCTTAAAAGCAGTTTTTTAGCTAACTACAAAGCCACACAATAGTATTTGGCTAAGCCTGCGGACCTCCAGGGATCATTAACCTTTTGCTAGTAAATTTAAGCTTTAAATTAACTTACTGCAGACCGAGGAAAGCACAAAAGCAAGCATTGGATTGAAAATCTGAAGTGAGCAGAGCACTACTCTAATTTCTTAAATGAGTTAAGCCTATGTAGCGGCTGGAGCACAGGGAGCACGTGCTACCCACCCCAAAGCTGTGTGAAGGGAAGGTAAAAGCTGCATCTCATCAACCAGCTCATCAGCTGCCACGGGGAGAGCTACCTAAGCACAGACTGCCGGGCATGGGCTGCACTGTGTCCTTCTCAGAAGGCTGCTGGAGAAAGGAGGCAGTTAGGAGCATATTTGAAAGAGAAAGGACCTGGCTGTAATTAGGGAATAAGTGTGCATTAAAGGCTTTTAAAATTTAATCTGGATGCCATATTACATCTTATTTCTCTTTCCTTAGCAAACAACAATAAAAAGCTTATGCCCTAAAATAAGCTTCTTTAAAACTTGGTACAGCAGCTATTACTCAGCAGCTATATTGTACTGTCACCCTGAAAATACCACCCAATGAGGTCTTGCTGTACTTGTCCTACAAATTTATGACACAGTCCCTACCCTAAAGAGTTTGTAGTTTCGATGTCATGAAGTCTAATTATAGTGTGAGCATAAAACAGAAGCCCTCCTACAAGAGGCAGAAATCCGAAAAATCAAGATAATTACAACCCTAGCTCATCCTGATTTTTGAGGCTATTTTTAGAACAGTATAGGCTGATGTGCTCTACGCTTTTTTATATTTGCATTAAGTCCTCTGTGATTCCTCCTCTGAAATGTGTGCATATGCTGAGTCCATGTGAGATGCTACCACTGGCGCTTGTCATAAGAATTAAATCCCTCTCAAGCTTGTTTACAGCTCAGCACTTGTCATACTGCTCCCCTGAGCTTCATGGCTGGTTGGGTTTTTTCCTTCTCTTTGGCTTTGTGAAAGATTTAATTTCTTTTTTGTTTATGTGTGTACTTACACTTGCAGGTGCAGAAAAGAAAAAAAAAAAAAAATCGCTGTACCCAGATGTTTTGAAGCTGCAGTTGCATACATACAGCTGAAATTAGGGAGAAAAACTGTAGCACATAAAACCAACTTCCTCATGCAACATTCTATAGCGTATTTAATAAACCTATCATGTTCCATTGACAAGAAGATTCTTGAAATCAATTATAGGAAGACCAGAATATTTTACTAAGATCTTGTCTCTGCCCTTCTGCAAAGAGCTTTTAAAAGTCTGAAGGTGGTCCAATTACTCATATTTTCAGTTTTGCTAATATTTTCTTGTAGTGGTTACAGACTCAATCACCAGTACAGCTACTGCATATCAAGCTGTTCTAGCTCATTACTGAGGTAGTTGAAGCTCAGAGAGTTTTATCCAGATTTTCACCCATAATTTGAAAATTGTATTGTTAAAAACCCCTGAACAACAACAAAAAAACCCCAACAACTCTCTTGCTTCTGTAGTAACAGGAGGAATCATTGTCAGGATTGCCTGTAGGGACTCCAGTTCTAATCTCTCATATCACATCTAGTTAAGCCTGTCTCCATTTCACAACTGTGGCTGGTTAATCCTGCAGTTCATTTACCCCAGCACATACTGTAACAGTCCGTAAAAGTGTTGAAAATACTAACGAGCTCTGGTTTCACTGGCAACAACTGCAGCCATCCATCTACACACAGAGTAATGGCTTGTGTGCTTCACCTGAACAGCAGGTGCAGGCAGAGCCCTTGCCCATCACTAGAAGGGCTTTTAAAGTCTTTGTTCCAGCTCAGCACGTGCATGGAGAACCTTTCCTTAGATATGTATACGGTCCTGGTCAATTCAGTTTATTCACACAACTGCCTGTGGAACAAAAGGATTCTTCTGTGGACTTCCTTTTATCAACCTTTACCTTTTAACTTCTCTAGTCATGCACAATTTGCAACACAAAACTGCTGATGATGGGAATAACAAAAATACAAGCATCTGATGCAGAACACACTGGAATTTTAAAGGACATTCTAGTGAAACCTAAAGAGATGAATCTGCTTTTTTTTCAGCTGTTTTCAGCTTCAGTAACTTCCACTAGAGCTTCCACTGGGCCCTGTGTGGAAGAGCCTGATCAATGGCTCTCTGACATGACCTCTACAATCACAGCGTTCTGTCAGCTGCTGAGAAGACAGTTTTAAAATTTTTATACCCATGTATTTGTTGGTTTTCCCTCGACTTCGAGCAAGCATAAAGGCTTCCTGCTCTCTCCATGTTCTTTCCAGCAGAGCAATGAAAGACAAGAGACCCAAATGGATAATACAGGTGAGGTGCAGAAAGCGCTTTTCACCTCCCCCGACCCAGCTATGGCAATGATATGTATGATACACATTTTTCTTGATGGACGGTAACTATTGCTCAAGTTTGGACCAAGTGAACTTCATCAATTATTGAACTTTGCCTAATTGGTGTACACTGTACTCAAGAATATCAGTTTACACGCAGGCCAAACCTTTGTGCTGTGAAGTGACTGATAACAGTGTGGTCAGATGCTGCACAGAATCTCATGTTCCTTGACAGAGATGTCTGCTCTCATTAACCAACCTCTCATTAACTAAAAGGCTAAAAGTAGAAGCATTTTGCCTGTACACGTTCTATATTCCACTCACGGCAAAGTTCCCATTTGCTGTTGCTTCTTATCGATCTTTTATTGCAATGAGGCATCTTGACAATCCAATGACACACTTTGTTTGCTGCTTTGTATTTTCTCTGGAGAGTCTGTTCAGAATTCCTAACAGCTTTAGCATCACCTAGAAGGAAGAGGTTTTCTTCCTGTTGTTGCAGGGAATCAGTTCAGGGTGGATATATTTTACCCACTCTAATTAAAGATAAGCAAGAGACTGACCTTTAAAACATTTTTTCCTGGTTCCCTCTCCCTGTTCCCTGTATGTTATATTTACGTTACCCTGCATAAAAGGTATGTGACCAAGAAATTCTCATAAAAGTCCAAGTGGATTATAAGCTCTGTCAAACAATAAATTTTACTTTGATGGAAAGAACCAACACTTTTAAGGACTCTGTAAGCACATTAAATAAAGAATAGATTATTATAATCCACAAACTATGTGACAACGGATATATTTTTATTATTGCCAAAATACACATGGCAATTAAGAGGCAATAATATGTTAAAAGCTTCCAAGATACCACTGCGGTTTCCTAGTGTAGCTAAATCACTCTGTAATACTTTGGAGTAAGGAAAAGAGGTCCAGTTTCATGCAGAGTTCCTTTTTTAATTTTAGCAATGAATAAACTTTCCCATATGTAATGGTGTCTATGAATCAACTGTGCTACAAGGGCCAGCTTTATCCTGGTGGAAGTGCACAGACGTAGCAACAGTTTTGAGAGGCACAGCTGTCCTGGACAGGAAAGTGCTTCCCAGAGCCCTCAGGGAGCCCTGCTTCCTGAGTGCACATCTCACCTGCTTTTATGGAGAGTGCAGATGAAATCCCATTTCCCTCCACTGAGTAGCTCACCTCGTCAGAAGCATGCTTGGATTAGCAAGAAGCTCTAATTCAAGTATAATGGCAATGTTAGAACAATCTGTTTAGACAACTTTATGCTCAAAATAGCTTAAGGATTGTTCCTGAATTCTACCCATTTTTAACATGATAAACCCAAGCCCCTTTATTCCTCTGTTCATGTACACCAGGGGAAATAGAACCAAGTTATGTTTTCATTGTAGTTGCACAAACAGCTCCATGTGTGTGGGTACAAAGAAAAGTAACGGGAATGCAGGAGCAGTCCAGTGTAGTTAAGGCTTCACCTGACTTCCTACACTGCCTATAATGTTCCTACACTACCACTTACCTAAAATGTTCAGTTGTTTGAAAGTTTTCCTCTCAGGATGAATTCTTCCTAATTACTCACTGTACTGGGATTCATCTTACTCCCTCCATCCTGTCCCAGGTTTACTTGGCAGTAAGGGTTCACATACAAATAATTAAAAATTAAAGTGAGCAATGAACGTCTTCCTGGGTAGCAAATTAGTTTTCTACTTTCTAAAATCCTACGCAGTAACATTTGAATTTTTAGAATTTATACTGAAAATCAGTCTTCTGTAATTGCAATGGGGTGCTCCTATTGTGATGTGCCAGCTTGGATGAAGCAAGTACGTTCAATTTGCACAGATCTAAAAACATACATCACATGCACGTGAATTATAAAAGTTGCATTTTAACATTCAAGCCTTTACACTGAAGGATGCACAGGTCATACTACAAAAAAGGCTTTTCCCTCCTGTGGCAGGGGTTAATTGAAATATATACAACCAGTAACATCTCTGGAGATCCAGCCATAGTAAGCAGAGTTTCCAAAGGAACTGAATCAGTTGTTTCATTGCTTGCAGCTGTTTGGTATACAGAAAGCTCTCTGTGTTTACTCCCCTTATGGAAATGTTTTCCACCCCCGGCAAAGTAGGAATTTGTTTACAATTCCCTATAGACTATTCCAAAAGTTGTATTTCTGAGGCTGTGGTTTCCCATTCAGCAGCAACTGAACGGCCTGAACTGGCCATGCTGTTCTCTGCTGCTGCCACTGGGGCTTTTTCAGCCTGAGAGCTCCGGGAATTAGCTCAGCGTGTATCTACAAAAATTACTTTGAGCTCTGTTGTGTTCCATTAATTCCCCGATTTGAGAGAAAAGGCAGATTAAAAAAGTGAAGACCACAAGATTATCTAGTGGAGAAACTAGAAGGGTTTTAAAACCTTGCAGGACAGGCAAAAAAAATCACCTTGAAAAGCCAAGGATGAACCTGAAGAATGATTCCAAGATTCTAACTATGTTCTGCTTTAATAAGTTGGCCTTAGTAATTTAAATCAAACCAATATTAAGTAACAAGTAGGTCTATAAACAATAGAAGTCTTGTGCATTCAAGTTTCTTTTATAACTAATCTGAAGAAACTCCACAGTTTATCCTCAAGAAAGGCCAAGTCATTATCAGCTTAAAGCAGGTGACACAGCCTGCCTTGATGTCCTTCTGTGTGGTACTTACTGGCCTGAGATCTCAGAGAGAGGTCACTGAGATGACAGGTTGTAGTTTAAAGGATGTTTATTTGGAACTGTATTGCTAAGGGGACCCTTCAGAAGAACTGACAGAACTTCACTGTTCAGCAAAGATTAATAAAATGCCACGACTCAGCACTAAGGCACATCTTACTATCCTAACATAAAGCCAACATACGCGCCATGAGTGAGGAGATTCTTCTTGGTTCCAGCAAGAAGGATCACAAGCACTCCTGTCTCCTCTATGGTAAGTGGCCTTTCTATGGTCTCAGGAAGGCATCCAGTATCTGTTATCTGGGAAAGAAAATAAGAGTGCAAAGTCACACAAATAGAAAAAATGCTTCCCTAGCATAAACATGCTGCCATGGGCTCCTTTTGGGAATTCTGGGCTATATGGATATCTAAAGCTCTTGGGTAACTTTCACTAAAGTTGTGCCTAACTGTTCTGGTTCCTTAAGTTGCAATTTTAGGAACCAGTCAAAAAGCCTCACTGCCTCAGACAGAGCAGGATTACCAACCCGTCCTGAATGTTGCACGTTACTATTCATGATGAAAATTTGGAATTACCTTTGCTTCTCCTCCGTAGAAGTATCTTTTGGTTTTTCTTCATTAGCCAACAGCTTATAAAAGCTGATTATACACCCGCCCTCAAGACTTGGGAGATATTCCAAGATACAACAGATTGTGACAGGGCAAAGAAGCCACTCTAAATGGTATCTAACAAATACACTGGATTTCATTAAATACGCTGGGAAATGGTATCACGTGCCACCAACTTGCTCCAAGAAGTAGTGAAGTCTTTCCAAGAAGATTAAGTGGATATAAATCTCATCTGAAAACCTGAGAAACCAGTACACAAAATTCAAGCCTCATTTCAGGCAGCAAACACCCAGGTTATTAAAATATTCACGATTTAAAAACTACTAAGTATTCAGGTTCCATTTCTACAGCATTAAAAGAGAAGAAAAAAAAGGATTTTGATTTGTTGCTACAATATCATGACAGGATCAGAATGAAACAGTCACAAGAGGCTGTATGGAACAAACCCACACCTGACCTTCCTTTAGTCAAAAGGATTAATTCTTAAGTACACTATTTATGAGTAAAACATATGAAAGTTACATTTTTGAGGCTACCACATGGCCAGTATGAGACAACTTTCTTCATTAAGAAACCACTACATGCTATCTCATCCACCAAGATTTTTGGAGAAAACAGCTCTTTTGAATTAAATGCCTAACACTGAGAATTTAGTGAACCAAAATGTGAAATGCAGTTTATTTACATTAGATTCATAAGCAATTTACAAACGTTGCTTAAAAATCGCTTAAAAACGGAGACTTGGCTGCTGACAAGTTACCATTGCTGAACATGGACTTCATCTTATTTGGCACTGTCTGATTACAGCCCACACGTGTGATCTGAGCATTTAGTTTTCTTAATATGAAGATAAATTTGCCCAAACTTAAAAGCAGATATACACATAAAATCACAGTTATCCCTGTGGTTGTCAGAAGAACCTCAGCCACTCTGATATAATGGTTTGAAACAGTAAAGAAAACCTCAACAAACCCAGCACATTTTTACATCAATAAACACATCGGCTTTATAGCACCTCGCAGGCACAGCAAATACATTCACCCCCTTCAAATTAAGCATTTCACAGCTAAACATTTTCCACTTTTTTTTTTTTTTTTTAATCTCAGGTGCAAAAAGGAAACATCAACTTCACAAGGTTAATTTGGGTCAACGAAATGACTGAACACAAAATTTTAATTAGTTGCCTTAGAGCTAGAACAGTGATCCAAAACTTAAAGGAACGCAGCAAACAACTTTTGCATGGTGTCTGTAAACTAATATGAAATACCAGTCAACATACTTTCCCTTTCAGCAGTGAATTAATGGGGAAAAATTACAGTCAAAATTAGGCACCAAAATGTAATGTTCAAAAGAGACAACGCACTGGGCTTCAGCAAAGAACTACAAACTGTCCTTTTGAACTACATTAAAACTGGAGCAAATGTTCTATTAAAAGCAAAAATCAGGGTAAACATGAAATATACTTACCATTTTTTTTTATTAGGGGCATATTAAGCACACATAAAAAAACCACAGGATGCAACTAGACAAAATAAGCGAGCCTCAAAAATCAACACTAACAAAAACAAAGGGAACAACCAGGTATAAAACTTCCCATACACAAAAATTTCTAAGCAGTCTGTAACAAAATTGCTGTGACAGCCTATGGCCACAATCTTTGGTGGAGTACTAGTATATCCTACAACATAAAAAAAAATAACTGCTTTCTGCATGGCAGCATAAAAATCACAATGCTTAATGCCTGCAGAAAAGCTTTAAGATATTTAAGGTTTTGCAGAATTTGTTAGTCAAGATTCTTTACCCTGACCTTCAGTTTCTGACTCCTTCAAGCATTGAAGCAGCATGGAAATGAGATTTAACATATTGCCCAGGGTTCCTCTCTCTCTGCCCCAGGAAAAGTGGACACAGTTTTGTCATAAAAACTTGTTTAAAATACACAGAATTCACTATGTGCTACAACTGGATTTTTTTCTGGGTTTACTCATCCATTCTGTCTAAGAAAATCCGAACCACAGGTCAGCCAAAGTTTCTCTCCCAAATGGTACTGGAGGAAGATCCAAGTGACTGAACACTCACTAACAAGAGCTAATAATGACAGCAGTTTTCCATTAAATGTCAATAATGTAGTACAGCATACACATGGCACACGACTTCCTTAAAAATAAGCACTATACAAACAATCTGCAGTCCACAAGGTTTCAAATACGATAAAACTCCTGAGATGAGGGGAAAGGGTGATTCTACTATTGAGACTATGAATTACCTTAAGTGACTGTTTTTTGGTAGGGCAATGAAAACCGAAGGTAAACTGTCTTTTCAAGTTCAGAAAGAGCGATGGCATAGAACTACTGATGGCTGGATGGAAAAACAACTTTTAAATGACTCAGAAACAACAAACTGAATCATGTGCAATATGTTCAATTAACTACAAATGCTTTCAGTGTAACCTGATCCTCCAGAGTGGCTTCAGGCAAAAGTATCAATTGAACTGATCTCTGGGAAACCTCCCAAATAACATGAGGGAAATTCATCTTTATACTTATGCAGTCTCTACAGTGTCTAGTCAGCAAATCTTCCTACAGGAAAAACAGTGAGAAATTTTAGTTCTTCTCCTTCACGATAATACCATGCCACTGTTCTTATGACATACCTTCTGTGCTTTCTTAAAGCTGATGCACTTGCTAGAACCATCCAGTTCTCTGTCACCTCTTCCTTCACAAGGACCAGTAGATATTGGAGTGGTTTGTACCCGCTGTTACCTTTTGCACAAGCATTCTCAACGTGGTTTGAAACAAACAATGATTTACATACTGGGTAACTGAGATGATATGGACATACTTCCCCCAAATAAGCAGATTTTTACATCTGAGTTTTATTTCCCATCTTTTTTCAGCAGCACGTGGCCACATCCTTCCCAGTTCTTATTATTAAAATGGTAAATGTTTTAAAAATGTAGTTGCATAATAAAAGACGAATGTGAGGAATTTACAAGCAAGTACTGTACAACTGTTTCCAGCTGAACTCAATCTTTTCCAAAACACATATGAGAGCATTATTTAAAATATGTAATTTGCATGTAAGATCATCAATCAGATTCAAAACACTACAGAGATTTCCCTGGGTTTAAGCACAGATGCCTGGTAACAAACAAATCCAGGTCTGTAGCTGATCAAGTGTTTTAAGCTGTATAAAATAAAGCACCACAATGACTAATCTTCCACGTGTAAAAGCATGAAGATATCAGACTGGTTCATCTAACTACTACTTTATGATTTCACCAAGATTTTTCAAGAACAAAAGAATAATGCAACTTATTGCTCTCAGCCCTTTCACGTCTCTTGGTATTTGAAGCTCCTGAAGCGGCAGATCTCAGAAAGCTGTTGACTGTGTAAAGTGTTCCACTTCTTATTAGTCTTCTATACCTGCATGGATGAAAATCAAGATGCAATTCAAAATTTAAATAATGGGACTCCTCAGAATTTGAAGCAACTTCGAGATGTTGAGACTGATCTGATTTAGAGTCTCCAACAATGGATGGTCTCTAAATGCTACTTTAGCAGCAGAGCCCAATTAACCCAGAAGGACAGAGTAGACATCAGCTGCAGGCAGATGGGTCAGAAAATATCTGTGTAGTCTGGAAAGGTTAACACATCATACCACAATAGACAGGTACAAAAATACGCTTATGCAAAGGCACTTGCTCATTTAGTTCTATATAAACAAAACAAACCCCAACAAAAAACCCCAACCAAACATATGTCTCAAATTCACAATACTGAAGTTACATAGCTTTTGGGAACTGTCACTAAATCTCTGTTAAAAACAGGAGAAGGCTACGGCCAAAGTTTCAAGCTCAGCATAAAATTATGCACAAAGACAAATTTTTGTTGCAAATATTTACTCAAAAAGTAATAATTTACAGCAGTGCTTCAACAGCTGTTCAAAACATTTAGCATCCATAGAAACAAAACTGTAAGTCAAAAGCACATTCTGAATGTTTCCAATGGAGCAAGGAAATCCTAAGAGCAAGCTACCGTTAATCATACGCATTCCTATATCTGCTGCTAACTAGAAGACAAAAAAGAAATAATACCCAAAACCAAAGGGAAAAAACAAAACAAAAAGAGCCCAAAAAACCAAATCCAGCAGCCATCTTTCTGTACATAACTTAAGACTACAAAACGTCCTGAAATGGAACTGTACAATTCTACCTTATATGCCCTTGAGTCCTACTTGTAAGTTAGCCAGTAGCAGCTGTAAAATGGCAGAACACACACCAGGTGGCGTTTCCAGTTTAGGGGTTTCCTTATTTTTTGCTTAATACCATTTTTACATTAAAACCATATTTTGGTGTGACTTACGGACCATTCCTATGTGTCTATGGCTACGAATCATAAAACCAATGGCAAAAGCCTAACAGCTACAGTACTTATAGCATTATGTTCTACTTTATACAACTACGTTCGGTATTTCTGCACAGCCTGCATAGTGAAAACCCCACAAATATACATTTTTATTGTAATAATTCCACTTTCACTGAAAGTTTATTAAGGTAAGCTTACAGCCTGGCAGGATTATACCTGTACAGAGGTGCACAGATTCATATAATTCCGTTTGCATGCTTTTACAGACAGGAATGTGACACCAAGTCCCAAAGGTTTATGTTTACCCAAATTATCAGCAGACCAACAGCCCTGATCGCAAGTGTGCTCCACTTCAGCATCAGAAGTAAGTTCATACTCAATTCTACTGTTCAATGATATTCACACTGAAGAATTTAAAAAAATACTTTCTGGGCGAACAAATCACCTTATCCTGGGCTAGTTAACTATAAAAAAATTAGAATTTATACCTCTTTTCAAATATCAATCTAATAATATATCACATCCAAGAGACAGGAAGGTATATTTGAACATGTTACCTTCTGTGAGTTCAGT
Source organism: Oxyruncus cristatus (assembly GCA_013399855.1). Taxonomy (NCBI): domain Eukaryota; kingdom Metazoa; phylum Chordata; class Aves; order Passeriformes; family Cotingidae; genus Oxyruncus; species Oxyruncus cristatus. Next base: position 61,577 of record VXAY01005483.1, read on the forward strand.
TAATTCACACATACACATACATGCTATCTCCATATGCAAAACTTCCCTTTGGTGTCTCTTTCTCTCCTCCCTCTCCCCCCTCCCCCCCTTTTTAATATTTAGCATCCATAAGCACACTCATCAGGAATGGTCCATGGTGTTCCTACCACTGTTCATAACAATAAAATTGAACACAATTTCATCTTGCTTCATTGTCATCTGTCTGGTTCACAGCTGCCTCCATTCTGTTGGGATTGCTTTCCTTAGAAACCTCATCTGTTTGTTCCGTGAGCTGTCCGGCTTTCTTTGATGACGGTGTGACGTTACCTTTCTGAAGGATCTCAGTAGCTTCATGCTCTAGTACTTCTGATGGAGTCAAAGGCTCCAAGTGAATACTGCCTTGTTCACTAATGTCAGAACTAACGGACTCAGGTTCATCTCTCTTCCTGAAGAACTGCTCAAAACTCACATCCTCACCCAAGGTCAGCTTTAGGTCCCTCACGTTCATCGCTGACAGTGTAGTTTCATCCAGGCTCCGGACTTTAGTCTGCTCATCCAAGAGAACGTCGCCTGAACTTCGGCACCTTTTCAACTCACTTTGATCATCAATACCTTTTTGTTTCTCATCTAACTGTTTGTTATTATCATCTGAACCACAACATGCTCTTTTCTCATGCAAAGACTTCTTTGAGCTGTTGCCAGGGAGTTCAAAACTAGGAACATCTTCTGTATTTGACAGTGATGAGTCTTCTTCATTCTTTTCAGCAGACGCAACTGTTCTAGTTGGATTTCTACTGCATTTTTTTGTTTCATCTGAAGAGTCATGCTCTTGTTTGCTGAAAAAAAACCCAAAACAAGTTAATTTTATAACAAACAAAATAAAGCAATACATGGTTGTGCCCTGCAAAGTGACAAAGAGTGGGTTTTGAAGATTCCCTACTTGGCTGTTGAGATATCATTCAGTGGTGAAATCTTACTGTTCACTGAGGCAGTCATAAGAATAATTTCATCCTATTACACTGATTTTTCCCTCATAATAAGAAATTAATCAAAAGATAGGCCAACCTCTTTACCAAATTACAACCTAAATTTGCTATTCAAACAGAAATGTTAGGTTTTTTCCATTTAGTGGACCAGCTAAAGAGTATATGACGTTCTTGAATATACAAACAATTTATCTGAGTCCTTCTCTCTCAGACTTCTAAAAAAAAAAAAGGGGGAAAAAAGGTATTATTTGAGGGAAAACTCAAGACTAAGTTCCAGCAAAGAAGCCCCCGTCAGCTGTGGCTTACATATCTGGTCGGGCCATAACTGTTCCTAATTACCTCATCTATTCCAGAGAAACACCTCAGCCATACAGAGCCCTATAAATACTAGTTAAATACTGAGAGTTGTTTTCACATGAAAATCCAGTCAGATCCTTATGAAACAGTGTATATATACACATATGACCTTTAGCTACAACCAGCTTGAGGGTGTCATGTAGTTGCAGAGCAAACGGGCATAGTGTTGTTTTGTGGGAAGGTTTGAACACAGATATGCAAAGAAAACAGAAGTTTTAAATAAAGGGATGACTCATGCCTCATTATCACACAAAGAGCAGTGTTCCACCCTGGAAACCCAGATGGATCACATATATGTGTACACACGCACACGAGACTGACACCGAGAAACTCCTCCAAGTACAAATCTGCCCTTAGCATATAAAACAAATTGATCACCATCTTCCTCACCTTCTAGTAACCAAAATCCCGCTTCATCCACACCCAGCCCTTTATTCTCACTTATTTTCAGCTAAACACAGAAAGGGAGGGAGAAGCAGTGGGGAAGGGAAAAAGAAAAATATATATACATATTCATTGCTCGTGCAGAAGATACCTTCATGTGAGTCTTTTATACTAAGGAAAGAGTACAAAAATAAGCTTTTGCACAACAAACACATCACAAACAACAGTGATATTTCAGATTGCTAAGCACAACAGTAAGTTCCTTTAGAGAGAACAGCTCTCCAGTGAAATAATTCACCTCTGCTGAGAACTGCAGATGAATACGCAAACCCTAGCGAGTGTGATGCACTAAAGTGCTACAATAAAAAGAAAATTCGTAAGTACTTCCAGAATTCATTCTGCTAGTACATCAGTAGCTGAAAAAGGAAAGCCTTCTACCCAATATTAAGAGTGAAAAGTATTCTTACTACCCTATGTGGCAGATAGTCATTGTTACAGTGTAAGAAAACTAAAAATTCAGACATCAAAAATACTGGAAAATGTGAGAATGTGAACCACTATTATACAGAAAGGGGGATGTCAGGGAATGGTTAGAATTGTACAGAAAACGCAAGATTTGGGTGCCAAGTGAAGCTGAGGAAAGCTAGACTGATTATTTGTTGTTTTAAAATCCCACTAGCTCAAGTTTTTTTTGCTGCCCTTTATTTAGAGTGTCCTATTATTTTACATTGGCATTTTATCTTGGGATTTTAAAAACAATTCAGGGGAAAATTCTACAGCAAGAAAGAAGAAACACTACAAACAAGTGACATTTACACACCTTCATACAGAGTAGTTGCAAAGTGTGTGCAAACACCCCTTCCTTCAGTCTGTGGAAAGTATTTCTCCAGGTAACAAACCCTGTATTACAGCTGCATTTACATTATACATTTACATTAACAGCTCCGTGTGAAACAACACCACGGTTTTGAGACACATTCCTTGATTGTTCCCACATAACTGCTTTGATTTACAAACCAGTACCGGGGCGTGCAAACTACCCTTCTTTTTGAGGAAAATGAACTGGAAGCTCTGATCCACGAGTGCCCCAACTCGTGATGGAGCTGAGCCCTCAAGAGTCCAGACCAACAAGGGACGTTCCACACAGCTCTGAACACGTGCACAGCACGAGCCTTCTGTCCAGGGCACACCATCCTCTAAAAGAACATCTTGGAACCACAACACAGTGAAGATGCAGCATTCCCAGCTTTCTGAGCTACAGGATCTGCTCCTGGAGCACTACTTGCTGATAGCAACGTAACCACCTTGGTTCAGTAGCAGAGAAGGGTGTTTGAGGACTGACAATCTCTGGTGCTAAAGCTACAATACTCCAGAGGTCTGTCTTAAAAGTCCACAAGGTTTTAATCAGAAAACACAGAACAGATTTATATACTAAAATTATTTTTGTCTACTTAAACATAAGGAGAGGAGAAAGTTGTACAAAATATTCAATTAGAAATACAGTGAGTGTTTACTAATCTGTAGTGTAAATACAGAGATTAGTTGCATAAAGCTACTGGACAAAAGCATTCCACAACACAAGCTCAGTCTGCTTTTATTTGTCTGTCCTAACCCAAACACCCAGAACGCTGGGACAGCTGTAAAACATCCCACCTGACCTCCAGTACTATTTGGAGGAGACACTTGCCACAAAACACCTTTACAGGCCCAGTACCTACATTAGATGAGCTATAAATTATTTAAATTTATTGACTTTTAAACCCACATTAATTAAATTCAACAGCTTATCACAACATCACTAAAATTGATTTTCTCTGTTTCTCTAAGAAAATGTTATCGCAGAGATAGCAAGTATGTCTCCTACAAAACCTTAAGTCATCAGTTCTAATAAAATCTAACCTTTCAAAGGTTTCTTATTAAAAAAAAAACCCAAAACCTAAACAAACCCCTCAAAATTGCTTATACCTGTATCTTGTTTGTTGATGCTGCATTAAAGGTAAATTTTATCTGCTGAAGTATGGTGCTGCCTTTGTTAGACTTAAATAATATTATTAATCATAAATTAAATTATTCACCACCTCAGCGAGTCTTAATGGTTGTCTACAGGGTACAAAATACTTGACATAAAAAACAGCTTTGCCACTTAAATTTTATGAAAAGTGTATACTATATCAACTTTCCTAAATCCCAGAAAGCAGTGCTAATCCCAGACCTTTTAAAAAATTTTAGCACATAGTTTCAGCACACCATGAGCACCTTCTTACACTAATGTTCTAGCAGCTAACCAACAGCTTGAACTGCAGCATAAACAATCACGTATAACTACTTTAATTATTACATCTTAATTTGAACAAACAGATGGGAAAAATACCTACCAAAAATGGATTGTTTTAAAATAACATTTCTACGACAGCATTGTAACAAAATAAGAAATTACCAGGGTAAATCAAACAAGAACACATTTTTCGGGTCAAGGACTTGAAATATTCTGTAGTATTTAATCATGAGTAGCAACATCAGTTAAAAGATGATGCAACACGAAACATTTAGCTTAGCTTCACTGCTTTAATGATTTCTGTGCAAGAACTTTAACATGCTGGAAACAGCATTTGGTCAAAAAACAGTCACTCTTGAAAGAGCAGAACAATTTGGACACAAATAGACCTAATACTTTACATCCAAGGACAAAACCTTGGATTCCCAATGTATATTCTCAACCTTAATTCTGTTTAGAGGTTTTAGAAAGCAGTTCCTTCTAATTTGTAGCTGGTAGAAGTTGCATGAATGGACACTAAACCATAGACAATTATGACCTTATGATGTTCCCAACACTTTTATGATGCAAGAAGACTTAAATCCTATAGTTCTCAAACACCAATGAAGGCAACGTACTTTAGTACATCTGTGAAGCTACAGTGCTCCCAGAAAGAGCATTATAAAAATAAAGCAAAGATTTTGACCATCTCCAGTAAGTATAACCTGTTGGTCCAACAATTTTGAGCAATTCTGAAAGCACTCTAAAACTCTCCAAAGATTCTTTATTCTAGATAAAAATAAACTTCCAGTTAAGAACTATGAAAAAATGCCCTTTAATTGTCAATCCCTTTAAAAAAAAAAATGTTGCCAAAATGTAGCAGCTGAACACAGGATTTCAGCTTGATTGAGATACTCAATGGAACAGCTCAGCCATAAAACCAAAGAGACTCAGAATAAAAGGTAAGTAGGAACATTAATTTAGACACCTTGAAGTCTAAATTCAGTTTGATCTGAAACTATTTGATAGATGAGGGGTCACCTAGGACTAATGACAGAAATGAGTCAGTGACAAAAACTAGACTCTAAAATGCAGTTCAAGTACAGAGAGGAGTATTCTCATTTCTGGAATTCAGTCTTATTGCTTGCCCTGTTATTTACATAGTAAAATTGTATATATTTGCACACACACACAAAGCTCAAATCATGCGGAACTGTCTTCCCATCAATCTCTCATGTTTTCTAACAACCAAAAGTTTGTTGGATAAGCAGCACAAACTGAATTGGAATCTTTTGCCAAGCATTTTTATCCACCCCTAACCAAAAGTAACCTTTTCAGGTATGTCTGTAGCTTGAAGAATTTCTAGAAAACAACTTTGTTATTTAAGTGGTTCAAGGTACCTTCCAGCCACTCAATTGAATCATGCCTAGCAATATAAATATATGGAAAGGTCATTGGGTTTGGGTTTTTCGGGGATTTTTTTTTTTTTTAAAACCAATCCCACTTTTTAACAGAAACTGCCTATTTTGAAAGATGCAACTCTAATGCATGAGTTTATGATTCATGAAGCACAATTCTCTCCCCCAAGTATCTGATTGTATGAGCATGTCCTGGAAAGGTCCACCTGAATGCATAGTTAAGAGAGAAGAAAAAGCTACTTCTATGCTAAGGTGTTTCACACCGTTAACAACTGAAGGAGAAAGGAAAGATGGTGACATTAATGTTACTTGATACTGTCTCCAGTTTCTCACCTGTAAAATGGGGTTAGCAAGGAAGACAGTACACAGTAACCTACCAGTATCACGAGCAGTGAAGTGTCACTGCTCACAAAGCTCACAGTTACATTTAACAGAATAACAGAAACAAACATTCACTTTGTGGAAAAGGCTTCCCAAAAAGCAGTTAAGGAGTAATTGGCTAATCAAGCAGTGACACTCAACACTCTAAAAATAACAGAAGAGAGACAGGTTAAGGTCTTAATTCTTTGACCCTAAGCTAAACTGGTTATACCACACACATTCATGCTCTGCCCCTGCAGATGTGGTCCAATATGTTGCATTATTCATGTAAGTCGCTGGGACCATAAAGAGAGGTTTAATACTCAGTCAGGCAGGTTTTACTTGCATGGCTTAGAAGTGGTTTTTACGTTATGAGTTTTCCACATGAGCAACTTTTCCGAGATCCTCACACAAACAGAAACAGGATGCCACCATGCCAATTGATTCTACAGGAACTACTTCCACAGAGTTGTCAAATCTGTATATGTAGCTTGCAAGTGTTTTAAATGCGAGTCTGAAACTTAAATTTCTGTAGCAAAGCTGCAAAAGAATCACAGGATAATAGTCCAAATGAGCATTCAAAAAACGTATAATTCATGTAACTCCAAATCCAAGTGTCTATCTAGGGTCATTCCTGGGAAATTCTGAGAGAATCTTTCTGAAAGCCACAAAAATTTTCTTTTTATTTCTGCAACCACATTCCATTTTTGTTGTTGCTGGAAACCTGAATGAAAGTGAAACATCACGGATTCAACTTCCTCTGAAATGCAACAGCACGTTCACAATGAAAACACAAACCCACTATGCTTTTTTGAATGCTGCTGTGTCAAAACAGACGTAAGTCCTGCAAGAAAAACCTGTGATAGGTAAGTGATGCTCGAAGCTGAACAGCAGCATTCAAGATGGAACATAGCTTCTGTCAGAAGGAAAAAAAGTAGCAAAAGGAGTGAGGCTTCACAGTACTGAGTAAACGTGCAGATGCTCAACCACAAAATATGCATAAGAGACAATGGATGACAGGATCCCTGCCATTATTAGCAATACCACAGTGGCTGCAGAAGCTCACTATCACCAAAACTGTGACTGTTTAAATACTAAAAGTGAAGTGGACAAAAATACTGGTAACAATGAATTAATCTCAGAAAACTCGATTAAGTAGAAAATGCTGCAAATCAAGAACAGCTTGCATCCACCAAAAACAACGTCTCATAATTGGGAGATTATAATGGTGACTGATCTCAGAGCAAGAGTAGCTTTATCTCTTAGGTTGCTTGGAGGCTAGTAAATGAGAGATCCAACCAAGACATGTCCACTGTAAGCCGGAGGTTGAGTTTGGAGGAACGTTAGATGTTTATCATGGCAAAAGGAAAGCTCATCACGTATCCAGACAACCTGCTGATGGATAAACTTGCCATAGATAATCTAGAATTGAAGATGAAGTCAGAAGCAGTGAAATCAAAAGGAGATGTCTCAGCAGCTTGAGTAGAGCACCCTTGAAGATGAGAGATGACACCAAAAGAACAAGGTGAGAATGAACTGGAAATGTAGCTGCTCCACCCTCGGAATCAAGGCTCAATAAATGTATCTACTTGATTACATGCTTTCTTCCTCCCATAGTATTTAGGAGCAAAAAAGAAGCTACCAGAGAGCAAAGCAGCTAAGAAATTCCTTTGGCCAAGATTTGGTTTATGTAGTTACATGCCACAGAAGTCATCCAAAGCATATTTCGCCACTATACACCATAAAGTCACTGGCAGACAAAAATGCAATTTATTTGAATATTAAACAGATCAGGACTTGTATGTTTTAGTGAACACCCAAAAAGAATGACAAATCCCTCTGGCTTCAGAAGCTGGGATCAACAGAACAAAATGGGTTTTGATGTCAACCCATATTCATCACCATTTACACGCTACTCCAGCTTGGGATGATATTGATAGACTGGAGCAGGGAAGAAACACTGCAAATGAGCAGCAAAGAAACACTGCACCATGTAAGTGAAACTCCTGGTGAGCCTCTCTTCAAAGGAATACAGCCCCCAAAAAGCTGCCTGTCAATGCTGCAAAGCAGAGAACATTATCACAGAAGGGCCTTTGCCAGACTATAATATTGGAAGAAAAGACCAGACCTATTGTCCATAAGATGCAAGAAGAGAACACCACAGCTTCAATGCATGAAGGAAAACAAAAAGGTCTGGTCAGATCCTTGTTTGCTTACATACCAAAATAATCCCAAGCTGGACAGGGTTCAATTTTCTGGTCCACAATGATGTATCAGTGAGCCAAGGCAGTATAGGATACCTGCTCACTTTCAAATCCCCTGCAACAAAAATGTCTTCTGTCAGTTCATTTAAAAATATGTTAATGGTTGCGCAAAGCAGAGTTGAGCATTAGAAGAGTACTGGCATAGTTATCAAGCCTTATTCCCTCAGCACAAGGTGGGTCACCAAATAAACAAGGTGATTTTATGTAAAACTTTAAAAAGCAATTTCTGCTGGGACATCCCCAGCTTGATTATCTGTATTACTAATGGCAGGATTCTGGTCCAAAGAGAGTCTCAGTAACAGAGCTCATGGAACATGTCTGGTCATTAGCAATAAAGATGAGTTTTACAACACATACAGACCACCTGATATATAATAAAAGCCACCAAAAGATACCATTTGAGAGTTGCAAGAGAAGATCCAAAAGCGTTCAAGATTGTAATTGTGAGTCATTGTTTCCGACGATGAAGTGATTCTGAAGAGCCCCACAAACAAGTCATACCCCACTGAATTACAGGTCAAAGAATGGGAAGAAACACAGATCACTGAGAAACTACACAGCAAAAGTTATGAATCCTGTCTGCAAGTTTCTCTTCTTCCAAAGCAAACCACAGAGTACGGTTAAGAACCATCCCACAAAAAGATGAACGTTTTTGTATGTGCTCTATAGTGAAAATAATGAATTAAAAAACATGCCACTCATGCTCTTGGGTTTAGCAATGGTATATTCTTGTCCAGAGTATCAGAGAGTAAGTACATGGAACAGGACAAGATTCATGGAAGTTAACCAATTCTATGAGCATGAAAATTTCAAAAAGCACCATCACAGATTTCATATCACTTCATGCAGTACCAGTAACTAATCTTACGTCAAGATCAGAGTTCTCAAAAATAACGTCTATCTGCATCTGTCCTAACAGTTTGCAAAAACAAACCTGCACATATTCTTGACTTTATTTCAAATCTTTTCAGTGCTCACCCATCTCTCTGATACATCCTGTGTATCCACCGTTCTTAAATATTTCCATATATCTCTGTAACGTATTCAAAACAGAAAGATCCTTTTGCAGTACTAACAGCCTGTACATCTTCAGCCACCATTCAACGCATCTATAACCTTTCCTTACATCTATTTCAGCAGGTATTAATTCCCAACACCTAATGCCATCTCCAAGTAGAAGAGCTAAAGTTTTCACAGGTATCACAGCTCTATACTTTGAGTTTCACTGAAAGCTAAACTACTAAAGGACTTAAAACTCTTACTAGCCACTTTATGGAAACTAAGAAAGAAAATACTAAATAGGGATGAAATAATCCATTTGAGATATTTCCAATACTCAGTGAAAGCTGATTAATACTTGGAGGCCTAAGAAGTTCTCGCTCTGTTGGAAGAATTCTCACCATGCATGAGACTATCTCAATCCCTTTTAGAATCCTGCCATAAGCTAGATGGACTCACTAAGGGTTAAACCATTTTCTTCCATCTTTTAAAATGTCTTTCTTTGCAGTGTAATCGACATTTTTATTCCTGCGTTCTGAAACGGGTTGAAGAAAACATGAATGCTTGATTTAACTGACACAACTCTGAACTTTCAATTAAGGCATAAGCAGACACAAACTATACTGCCAAGCCTTTGAAACTGTTCCAAAATAATCAGGGATCACTTGGCACACCTGACTTTTCTAAGGTTTGAAAGCCCCCGCTGTAACATGATCTCCACAATGCTGCAGGTTCTTTTTTAAATCCTTAAAAAACCCTGATTAATTAATACTAATTTTTCTTTGAAAGTCAGAATTAAAAAAGTTAATACAAACCAGTATACTTCTGTCATACAAAGAACGTAATTTTGAAAATAATTTCTAAATCTTTATAAAATATTAAGACTGAATTTGTCCTCCTTCAGTAAAGGACATTTCTTTTGGTATTTGCATTAGTATTACATAAAGAACACAAAACGCTCATTTAATTAAGCTAATATTGAAGTAAACTGCAGTAACAGTCTCCCTGTGTCTAGACTCAGAGGTCAGGATTGAGAAGTTCCAACACTGCAAGAATTATTTATGCCTCTCCAAGCTGAACAAAAACCTGGTTTTGACTTTGGCTACAATAGGTAATCATTTTCTCTCTTCCTTCCTGTACTTGTGGACATGTAAGATCAAAAAGCACTAGTAAAGTAAGGACCTCTGTTCATCCATACATTTCAAACTCTATGAAATTCAAAAGAAACCCAAGTTCAGAGTGTAAATTTTGGCCATCTATCTCTAAGTTAATAGAAAAAAAAACATTAGGCAGTAAAATCAAACTTACTCAGATACTTGTGCAGCAGCTGGGATATCTACAGAAACTGAAAATAAAAACAAAGGATTTAATTAAAATTATTTTAAAATGTGGAAATACAGAAGTACTCACTGTCAAATTCCAAGTACACAGAAATAATGCAACTAAAACCAGGACTGTAATAACAGAGACATCCACATTAAGTATTTATATACTACATAAAAAAGACACTGTATGTACTCACTTTTCTCTATAATAACTTGACAAGTATGAGCGTAGTTCTCACTCAGATGTGTGGCCATGCTATCTAAGCCAGAAACACCAGCCAGGAAATCACAGTTAAGACACACTACAGTCAATCCTCTGGAAAAGAAAAAACAAAAAGGAAGTATAAATGCAGTGTGGCTGTGGAAACAGTGGTTTTCACTTACAGCAACTGGACAGACCATAAAAATAAATTCATTCAACTTCAGATGAGATTATTCACATAAAAACATATTCTTACTTTTTCTACTGCAACTAGTATCAGGAAATCCCCATCAATGACCAGGGCATCTCCATGCTGGATGTAGTACAAAGAACATGACTTTAGACAGAAATTTATCTGTAAAGCATGAGTTTCTCTGTTTTGATGGGTTTTGTTTAGATGGTTGGTTTTTTCCTTTCCCTCGCCCCCTCCCCATTTTGCACCTTATGAATAATGGAAAAATAAATATTATTAAAAACTGCTCAGAGTTAAGAAAAAAAACCCCAACAAATGTTGACAAACAATACATATTTGTCACTGCCCAGAACACTGCTATTTTAAGTTTTATTTCTCTGATCTTTCTGAATTGTAGAAACTTAGAAATTCAAGAGCCTATAAGCTCAATTATCAATGAATATCAGAAGGTAAAAACATAATGATCTGTAACTGAAAAAAGCTGCATTACCGTAGCTCTTCTGATTGCTTCTTATAGATCCAAAATCTTCTACTTGGACGAGCACTGTGAAAACTAAATACATGACAACATTACCACTTAAACTGGTTTGCTTGAGTACATTACTCCTCATTTGCCCTACATTATCCATGGTCCTGCAATTTGCTTATGACAAGGCATGAAAATGGCTGAATTACTGTCCTGCATTATTCCTAAACGTTCAATTACTTAAAGTTTATAGGCTTGTGAATCTCAGCTCTAACTTAAAACAATGTCTCTTGAATAAATAACGAGTTTGGGAGAGGAAAGGCTTAATTTCATTAGCACAGTCCTGCAAGAACAGTTACATTGCTTCCATCAGCAGTTTAGCTCCTGAAGAGCCATAGCTGCAGCCACAGAGTGCCCCACAAAAAAGTGAAGCTTTGCAGAACTTGTGCTTCCTAAAGGGACGGCCCTACGCGAGAAAGGCAGTTTTCAGACAACTTGTAAGTTGTCCCTTACGCAGGTCAGGTATGTGCCAACGCCGTTCTCCCCCATGAAAACACATCCAGGCAGCTGAGCTCAGGGGCTGCTACTGCAGAAACACCCCCTAGACTTCCTCCTCGCCATCCCTTTTTCCCTACGCTTACCAAAGAGCTGATGACAGGTGCTGCAGAGGATGGAAGCAGGAGAAGCATTGGTGCATAAAGGACTGGCTATTTTTAATGCACAGTTGAATTTGACCAAACACCCAGGACAGTGGCCACAACAGGAACAGTTTGCCTTAGATTTCTCTTTCCCCTTCCAAAGTAAACTTTTTCCTGTCCAGCTGGCATTAAGCACAATCATCTTTGTTATTTTCTTCGAGTTCGCAAACAATAGATTATATGCATAAAAGCACATAAACTGTTTCAGCCTAGGACTTACATGAGCATTGAAATTAGTACGACTTAGGTCACAGATCCAAGAATTCCAGCACTCACAGATGCCCAGGCATTTTATACATACATGTCTTTAGAAAGACAGCTGCATTCAGGATTTTTCCACAATACAATTGGCTTGTTCAGGGCACAGGATTAACAAGCAGGTTTTCAAAACTTTGTTTTACTGTCACTGCTATGTGACCTGTGTCTAATTATTGCATAGTATAATTCTACGGCTCTGAAAACTAATGCATTTGTTTTCTTAACAGGCTTTTTTACAGCTGTCATCACTAACACCCTACGCTGCTGCACGATCGGTGACAAACCTCCTGCAAAATGAGATGTTACTTCTGTGGATGCCCAGAAGTAATACAAGCAAAAAGCATCCACTTGAGTATGCTATTTGAGACATCCTTTACATCTGAGCACAGATTTCAGTAGCAATAGCTGTGCTCCACATGCATTCAGCACATGTAAAATCAGACGAGGCTTCAGTCTGAAACCTGGAGAACACACAATAATTAGTCATTTTTCCTAACTCAGGCTGCAATGATTATGGAAGATCCCACAGCAACTCTGAAGTAAAGACAAAACACTGCCTGAACCAATGCATGTTTAAGGCAAAACAAGAAATTCGGGCTTAGGCCTTCATTACAAAGTTAAAAATCCAACCTTACACAGGTCCCTGCCATTTTGATGACCCAGTTCCAAATTCAGCTGACAAACCCTTAGCCTGCCTTACATGAATTTAGGAAGTAGTTGCTACGCCAGTAAAAACTTTGAAGAGTTCTTACTTCATCATATGATTCACATAGGCTTTGCTACAGCTGGTGCTGTATCTGCACAAACTACAGTGGACGTAGGCAGGAAAATGGCTGGCGAAATCCTTGATCTCTGAGTAACACTCAATGCACTTGTGATGTCCCGAGCGACACCTGACAGGGATAGGGAAGAGTTAACAGTGAAGAGCAACACTTTAGGATGAGAAACTATTTCAAACTTTTTGCTTCAAGTTTGCCTGTTTTAGGGAAAAATGGGTAACTTAAAAACGTATCAGCTAAATACTGAGAGGTTATACTTGCACACAAAAACTTTTGGTTTTTCTACCACTCCAATATTCCCCACAAGCTTTGAAATATCTACAAAGCGAGAATGTAATCCTGCTCTTCCCCAGTTTTGCTGGCTGTTTTTGGATCTCTCCTAGAGCTACACACCGTGACAGTCAGCAACATCTTTGACAAAGAGAACTGCTAACTTATGTTAGCCAGTGAAATTATATTCTGGTCATTAAACACCCACGAAATTATTAACATAAGGATAGCAAACCCCTAAAAATTGCAAAGATAAAAACAAGCTATTGGGAGAATGTTGCCTTACTTTCTTGATTATTTTTTTGTTAGCTCCCCAAAATAAGTTATCCCCTAGGACAGGCACGATTTAATCTTTTAACTAACAGGTACTCAGAAAAAAAAGGAACAAGAAAAATATTTTTCCCTCCATAAGAAAACTTCCAGAGAACACTCAGGCAGATGTATTCCCCTCCACAGGTCAGTTTTAAATGGAAATCCACCTAATGAGTCAGTATTTCAAGAGTCCGTGGCTCTGTGCAGACAAAAATTCTAAATGTAGCATAGAGAAGTTTCCAGAACATCTGTTCTTCCACAACAAAGTGGTCTGCCACTACTAAAATTGGTGAATGAAGATACTGAATTATAATCACAGTACCAGCATGTGGGAAGTTTATGCACCTGCTTTTGCTGCAAACCTGAGATGTCAGATCTTCTGTATTACAGTATTGAAAGTTATCAAAGGACAATTAAATGATCATTTATTTTCAAGGTATACTCAAAGATAATTTTAATGCTAATATTTTACCTTAGATGATGAAATGTTATATTTGTAACTTCCTTTTTTTTTTTGCTGTTGGTCCATGCATTTTGTTTCTTTGATGTAGTATGTTTTGATTTTCCTCTCGACTTATTTGTATTAGATTTGTTATGATTTTTAGTGGTTGTGGTTTTAGCTTTAGGGGACAACTGAAACGTGGAACTGCTCGTACTAACAGAAGATGTAGCTGATGATCCTGACTGATGAGATCCTAGAGATGCTCGAATAGTCACCTGCAAGCATGAAATAAAAAAAAAATTAAGTTCCCATTTCTATCTGTCTCAAAGCTTAACACACTTAAGAACACAAATCACAGCAAAAGAACCTCTGAGTAAAGGTTACTTTGAAAAACACAAAGCACTGAAAGTACTGTCGGACTAGAGGTAACCTCCACAGCTTAAAAAGCTCCGTTTGGTGGAAATAGCCATGACAAAAACACACTGCTCTCTTTTCAGACCTGCAACTGGCTACATCCTGCTTTCTTAAAACAAAAAAGGTATAGCAGAGGGCTCAGGCGAATGAGGCCTCTAAGAGGAATACCAAGCAATCCCAATCAGTGCCTGGATTTATCACAACTCCTGTGTCTTGTTGCCTCAGGATTAGCCACTCTGCTTCCTTCAGGTATTTCTGCTCCTCATCCTAGAACCCCAAGGAGTAACTGGTTTCTGACCTCTCCTCTGGCATTATCAAACTCCCTTGTCTTGCCCTTAAATTTGGTTCCTCAGTTTTCACTCACAGTTGTACTTCTTGCCCACACTCACCGTTCAGAAGCACCTCATCTTCTAATCCTGTTCCCAGGCTCTGCAGTCTCATCATGTGCATCCTGTCAAGGTCTACTAACACCAACATTTTAACATAACCTAAGCTTTTGCTAGACCATGAAGACTCCGAAATCTTCAGAAAATTGAGATTTTGTCACAGAGAACAGAATCAGTGCTTTACATTCATTCTGCCAAGCAACACAATCAACATCAACTGCCGTCATTTTCCCCTTCCTGACTCTACAGCAAATGAACTATGAAGAGCTGATCAAAATGTAAATTTTCTTCTTCCTTGCAACTGAAAGGACATATATTTTAACATCTCATTTAAACATTGCAGGAAAAACTCTCAATATCTACATGAAAATTCCTAGTCTAAGTAGTTTCTTCTGAAGAAATCAAAGAACGATTTAAAGATGGCCTAAGTGTACTGAGGGTGCCCAAGTTTTCCTCCAACCCCTTCAAATGCTGAAGCTAAAAAGACCTGGTGGCCTCAGCTTTAAGCATTTATTGTCTGTGGAGAAGTAGG
This sequence comes from Oxyruncus cristatus, assembly GCA_013399855.1. Taxonomy (NCBI): domain Eukaryota; kingdom Metazoa; phylum Chordata; class Aves; order Passeriformes; family Cotingidae; genus Oxyruncus; species Oxyruncus cristatus. Next base: position 76,855 of record VXAY01005483.1, read on the forward strand.
TCTTGCATTTTTTGCCAACAGGTCAAAAATCTTTCACTAGAAATGATGCAGAAGCATCTCCTAGCACAAGAAAGGATAAATGGCAAGAAACAGCTCAAGAAAGCTGCAGCTCTAACTGGACTTCTGCCAAATACATGTATGGAACAATGGGACAAAAAAACCCACCAGGAATCACCAAGAAGAAACCATAAATTGTGCCTGGTAGTTCTTGCAACAGGAGTATTTTTTAGAGTTTTAGTTTTGGAGGTGAGGGAAAAAAAACCAAACCCAACTAAAAAACAATCCCAAACACTTGGCTTTGGAATAGAAAGGAGAGAAGTACTTCCTTCTATTCCAGCCTTTCCTCTACCAAGATGTTTTTGGTTTCTTTGTCCCCTCAAATTTTCCTGTACGAACACTTACCTTTGTCCCAGGAGGCAAGCCTTCTAACTGTTTGGGTTTCCTAAATGTTCGGTGATGGTGAGTCTTGTGATCCATTTTCTCTTTGCATGTTAAAAACTGCAGCCTGCATTTAGTGCAGCGGTACACTCCCTTTTTCTTTTAGAAATAAAAGACAATCTACAGTAAGCATGGCTGGCATGATAAACAAAACCCTTGCACCAGCTTGTCTCAAGAACGTTCACCCTGTTTTCAAAACTTCAACTGAACAAACTTCTAACGCTGTACAAAGATAAGATACTGTGTAGGAATTAGAGTATTTAAATACTTGAAAATGCAAGGTGGTGCGGTTAGTAAGAGGAGGAGAAATTGGATTCCAGTTACAGGAAGACACAGTACTTCATTATCTTTTTCTTTATTTGAACTAGTGAAAGGTTTGCTAGTTCAAGAACAGCAGAACACATCACTACAATGTAATAAAGAAACCAGATAGAAAAAAGATTCTTTTAAGAATATTCAGAGATTTTTTTTTTTAAACAGGGAGATGCTGCCCCACGAGAATGTGACAAAGTTTAACAACTCCCTTAAAGACTTTTTAAGTTCTTCTAACGTATTTTAATAACTATTCTTATCCAGTAATGACCATACAAATCAACTGAGCTTTGTTTTTCAGAGGGAGATTCCTTACATATATTTAGCATTTTTTCTAGCATTAAGCATTGAAATTATCTGCTTACCTGATGCCTCATGTAATGATGCATATATGGTGCTCCAATTTTAATTACTTTGAGGCAAAACGGGCATAGCAAATGTTTCGTGTTCTCATGAACTGTTCTAAAATGCGTTTCTACATCTGAAAAAGCTGAGGATCTGTAGTTGCACACCTAAAATAAAAACGTGGACTTTTTTTGTTAAAAAGTTTATTGTCAGGGAAGACAGGGGAGTGGTGTAATCTAAATTCCATCCAGTGACTTAGATACCTGGCAAACATATGGCATTTCACCTGGCTTGTGATTGTCCTTCATATGTTGCAAAAGAACTTGCTCTGTGTCAAAGGATAGTTCACAGATTTTACAAATGGCTAGAAAAAGTGAAACACAAGAAAAAAAGTCAAAATTTGATTGGGGTCATAAATAGATAAATCATGATACATAGATATATGTGAACTGTATATCCCTCAAAAGGTAAAACAATCTAATATTAATTCTACTCTTTGGAAGAAATTCCCTGTACTGTTTTCAGAGAGCCAGGAGGGCAAGGATCATAAACAACATGAATTCTTGCAGTAAAGCTTTCAATTTAAAAAAACTAAAAATAAAACAAGGAGAAAAACCAAAAAGCTTTTTAAAATGTATTTTTCTGCAGACACACTGGCCTAAAAAAAAAAAAAATAACTGAATGAGTGCTCAGTTCCTATATTAAAATCTCGAGATTATTGTTCTTTAAGTACAATTCTTTATTCTGAACTTACAAACCAGCAAAGCAAAAGTCAGAAAATTCCTAAAAATTGTGGCTTAGGAAAAACTCAGTGGGCTACGATCCAACTTACTGGATGACTCGTAAGGCGTGTGCGTGCTCTCAATGTGGCACTGCAGCTGGAACGGGGTGGGAAACTGCCGGTAACAGTGCTGGCAGGTGGTGTGGCTTTCCCAACTTTCATTGCTCTGCTTCTCGAGCTCCAAGTGATGTTTCATGTGGTTCATAAACCTTTAAATTATAGTGAACAGGTGCAAAAAACTAAATTTAAACATTTGCTATACACGACGTGTCACACACAAGATGTACAGGATTCTTTAGGAACTTTGTAAGGACAAAGCTGCCTAGAAATCTTGACTTCAGAGAACATACAACATAGGTGAAACATGTTCTAAGACAAAATTTATTACATTTTTCATGTTTGCTTAGACAAAATTTTTGCCTCGAAATAAAGAGAATTAAGGAAAGACAACAAGAACACAACATGTCAGCTGTTGACACTTCATTCAGCACCACCAGTCTCAAAGCCACATTCTGAAACAAGTATAACTTCAGCTATGCTAAAAACTATTGAGTAGCAAGAACAAATCTGCAATTCAGACATGACAGCTTTATGTGAAACCACACCCATCCAAACCTGGCAGGGTTCCAGGAGCCTTCTTTGTCTAAAGCGTTTAGGACTGAACTTGAATTATGAAGGACAGTTATCAAACAATGCCACTGTGCAGCTCATGTCAAAAGAGCAGGAGAAACTCGTACCTTACTGCTTCAAATTAGCACCTTTTCCTCATTCATTTGTCCACCTGTGTGGAGAAGGAACCCATCCTGGCTGAGAAGTCCAGGCACCCATGACAGCACGGCAGGTCACCATTACTGGTGGAGCAGCACAAGGACAGGTTTGCTGCACAAGCCTCTACTGCTAAACCTCCAGAACTCTTCTATTTTCAATGTGCTGCATCTCAGTGCAGCCAGAGGAACTTTTAATTGTAGGTCACACTCACAAAAGGAATGTAGACCTTGGAACTGGACAAAACAAATGAGCACGGAGAACAGTCTCTTGAGCTCAAGCTTCTAATATCAAGCAGCTGGCTAAAAAAAAGAGACAAGGAGGAAAAAAAAAGCCAACTGAAGCTATGCAGGTACCTAACCAGACAAAAGGAACTGGCACTGTTACTGCATATTACCTTAACAGAGAAGTATTGCAATGGTATGTTCAACCACAGATCTTTAAAGGAAGCAGGGGACTACCATGAGGAATCACTTTTGGTTTTCTGATTTAAGGTCCAAAAAACTTATACGTGAAGTGGGAAGGTGTTATCATTTATTTTGTCCATTAGAAACAGTTAAGGGTACAAAATACACCTTGGAATAAAAATTCTGAAGTTACTGAAGCATCGAGTACAGCTACAAAGTTACGGTAAAAATTAATACGGTAAAATCAACTCTAGAGAAATTAATGACACATTTTTAATGACTTGCTGTGGAACCCCTAGGCACCATAGCACCAATAGCTTACAATATAATGCTGAGTAGAAAATAGTGCCTACTTAATGATTAATAGCAGATTTCATGGTTTTAATTACACGAAACTCCTGTTTTGTTCAATAATATGGGTCTAATGTAAGCATAAACCTGTGCATTTTAACTTGCAGACTGTGCCCTTTGAAGCAATAGTCCATTTTTCAGTTTTACATTCTGCTACTTCAGCTACCTTTGAAGAATGCGTGTAAAAAAAGTTCAGTGACCTTAACTTCCAAAGGAACGATGACACAAACTTGTCTACCTGCTAAAACAGCTTACTGAAGTTTTTTTTTCAGCATTTGGAAGTAAAATTATTCCATCAAAATAACAGATGTTACATAAGTAAACCACAGACTATTAGTCACTGTGCATCCCTAGAGGGAATTAACACTCGCATCCACCGGTATCACCATCAATCCAGATGGCAAATTGTAAAATACTTCGTGTTGCCCCTTCTAACCCCAAAGTCCTACAACTGCTCTCATTAAATCTCTATGTTTATGTTAGGCACCACTAAAATTTGTACTCTAATCTGTAAAAAGTTCCAAGTTATGGCCACACATGCAAAGTAAAAATTAATTCAATTTCTGTTCAGTCACCCAATATTATCAGTGTTCAGTAAAAAGAGAACTCTATTCCAGAGGCACAAATTTTTAATACATGACACTGCTACGGGCTGTGATTAAAAAACAATTAAGGAAGTGAGTTCAAATACCTTATGTTATTTTTAAGAACTTTGAGACAACTGATGCACTTAAATGTCGTATGAGTCTTCTGCTCCTGTTGCACCTGCTGGGTGTCACCTTCATCCTTCCCATAATAAAAGTCATTAACTAACATAATCAATTTTCCTTTCTCAGTTTCAGCAATCTTACTTGTTGTGCTCAAACATTCTGTTTTGATCGTTGCTGGGAAAAAGTTATTTACCATATCTGGACAACAATACTGGAGGCAAACAGGGAGGAGAAGAGACAGAAAGAGACAAAGGTGTCAGTCTCTCTTACCAAACTGCATCAATGACAACAGCATTTTAAAATCTGAAGGCACTCACCAGACTTAGATGCAAAGCTCAGTTCTCTGATACATCAGTCTTAGCCATATTTTCATATGATTTTCAACAATAATTCATCTTTATGTAGTGGTCAAGTAATAAACCACTACACATTATAAAAACCAGAAGAGGATGATGTTCATAGGTTCACGTAAGATAAAGTTAATAAAAAAACCAGGATACTAGTGCTGCCTTGCTCATGAGAAAAATTTCTACTTCACTAACAAGAAAGAGAAAACCAGTTTTTATGCAAGTATTTTGCTGACAAGCGTAAGTTTATTGAGAACTTAAAGTTCTCTATTTTATTTCTTAGGGGAGAACATACATTGAAACCCACAAAAGTTCTTTCCAGCATTACTAAAAAATTCAGAGATTCTCAGTCACACAATACACATTGTTCAAGCTTCTTTATGTCAAATAAGGAATGCTGGGTCAAATAGAGGTACTATGAAACTTAACACTTAAAATGTATGATGTACTTCATAAAGAAGGTACAATGAAGTTACTAACAGTGAACAAAATTAGAATGTTTCAGAGGACAGACTGTTCTGCTGAATCATGGTTTTTATTGTGCAGGACTACTTTCTATAAGCCTACTAGTAAGGAGTTAATTTCCTACCATGGAAATTATATTTATTCCATATAGTTCAACTAAAAATTTAACTAAATAATACGAAGTAAACACACTTCTTCAATGGTTCTTTCATTCCACTGATGTACTCGGTGCAAAAGCTATTCTGTACAAATAAAGATGACAAAAAGATAAAACCCTTGGGTTTTGTCCCCACTTATATACATTTCTTAATTGTGTTTCAGAGCTGAAGAGAACAGCTACTACCAGTCGTGACCCTGTAAATCAGAACCATCTGTGGTAACAGTAACTCAGATCCTCACAGATTTCTATTACACAGTAGTTCATGCTCTTTCGTGTGGGATATTCACATATCCATACAGACTGCAAAGCCATTATCTGCCCCCTAAAATGGAATACATATGCCTGAGAATTCACAGATCTTTGCCAAATGACAATAAATATTTTTCAGGAAACAATGTTTCCAGAAACAATAACAAGTAGTTTAACAATCAGACAAAGTGATGCTCAGTCTCTAAAAGTTTTGTTTCTCACAGTGTTTAAGTATGAACTACAAATTAAATTCTTCCCCTCAGCTTAACTTTTTTTATCTGTCAAGTATCAAGCATTTTTATCTCGATGTTTCAAGTGACACATCATGATAAAAAGGTGAGTTTACACTGGCATCTTTGTGTCAGTAGTGATCTAACACAGATGTGGGTCATCTGGCTGTCTATTATCATGGACACTTACCTTCAGCACATTGGAAAAACGAAGCAAAAAAGAGCAGGATTTAGAGTTCCCCTACTCCAGCCTTCCTCTCCAGGACTGCAAGACTCTGAGCATTTGGCTCTGGTTGATCCCAGACAGAAGCCAAACAATCTTCATATCAAAATATGGCACGCTTGCACAACCAAACAGAAGCCCATATAAGCTTGTTCTAATGTTTCCCAGCCCCAAAATATTTTACCTTCATATGATTTTTTAGAGGATCCATAAGATTGAAATGAATATTACACTTTGGACAAGCTCGTGGAAAAGGTCCTCCATTTTTAATGGTGCTTGATGCAGCATTTGTCCCTGTAAAATTCAAAATATGTGAAGATTCAGAATTCAAAAAGAATACTCGATTTATCATTATTATTCTTCTAACAAAACACACTATTTCAAACGAAAACTATTCCACTGGTGTAGCTGTAGTAACTATAAGTAACCATCTTTTAACTACCCTTCCTTAACTACCCCATCTTGGAGTTTGTTCTGTTTGATATACACCAATAAACAACTTCTACAAAATCTTAGCAACAAACTAAGAAAAAAAACGTATGAGGAGGTGAAGTAACATAAAGAGAGACAAAGCATTCATTCTGTGCACCAGCACCCCACCACGCCCTGGACAGGATGGATTTCTGATGTGTTTGTTTTAAGAACTTTAATTTTCAAATGAACATGCAAAGCCTGGTTTATGCCATGACCTGATCATCATCACCATAGGGTTCAGAAAACTGATTTTGGAAAGGAATTTAAGCATTTGGCTCTCAATGATGAGACTATTTCTCCTTGGAGAGTTGTTGGAATCTAGGCCTATTCAAATGCATCATTCCTGTTCGGCAAAGGTGTCTTTGGAGAACCTGGAGAATAAGTCCTCTAAATTAATAATTACTCCCAGTAATGAAAGGAAATGCTGCTTCTCTTATCAACATGAATGATTACTACCTTTTGAGCAAAAGAGGGGTATTAAAACTTTGCATCAGCTTAAAACTTCAATGAATAAACCCAAGCTTCAAGTTTTCTCCAAACTGCCACAACCCATCAGAACAAGGGCCACTTTTCAGATGAAGTTCTCTTGCATTCTCAAGTCATTCACAGATCTGGAGGACTACACACTGAGCAAGCAAGTAGTTTAGAAGTTAAACACAGAAAAAGTAACATATCAACAGTAGAGTCCCTGTCACGGCTATGAAAAAGCATAATAAAATTAAACACACACACACATCCACCTTATAACAAGGGAATGAGGGTATGAGTTAAGAAATGACCATGTAACAGTGTTATACACTTTTACAAAGAATTAGTCTTGCATAGTCCATGAAGTAGACAATATTTTTCCTTAAAATACCAGTATTGCTAAGAATCATTATTAAGCAGCAGGTCCTTCCCAGGAGTGGATGGCCATGCAAGAGATGTCCCACAGAACAGTGCTGCAAGGCTGCACCATTACAGCCTGTAAACATTTTGTCACATCACAGTTAAGGGCAAACTGAGTTGATGAAAACAGTTTCTGCAGCAAAACCTCGTGTTCTGCAGTGCTTCAGCACTGGGTTCTGTGATGACAGATTAGAAATTGCTGTGCCAGTATGGGATGGCTTAGAGACAAACTCAGCAAAATGAGGTTCTCAGTGAGTAGAATCTACTTCTTTGTTAATGCATTTAGCAAGATCCTTCGGTTATCTTTTCTATATTATAGGCTGCAGCACAATATCTATTTCACCCAAAACAGGGTGAAGTAATCTTTTTGCTGTAATATTGAAGTTATAGCCACTTTCTTCTGGCTGCTAGGAAAGAGTCCTGATAGCAAACCAGCTTCAAACAAGACAGGTAAAACCTCCAAATCTGAAATGATTCCAAACAATCAGTATTGCTCTGTAGGTAACTCCTTATTTTAACATTATGGGAGAGAATATATCTTGGAAATATCAAAAGTCAAGAATAAACCCTTGCCTATAACAACCACTGGAAAGTATCTTTTGGCTCAGAAGAAAAATGCACCTAATTATTAAATACTCTAAAACAGCTACACTACCTCTTTTCTTCAGGGGAGGGAAAGATCTTTCCAGGAACATCCTCTCTTTGAAATCTCCCTTCTCCCCTGCCACTACTATTTTAAACTGCTGCACAAAAGAGGAAACTGCAAAACACTCTTTGTAATAGTCAAAGCACAGAATCACAGAGTAATTTAGGTTGGACCTCTGGAGGTGGCTTTGAGCAACCTCCCACTCAAAGTAAATCAGACTTTATAAAGATGCTTAGAGCTGTGTCCAGTCAACTTCTGAATATCTCCGAGGATGGAGATTCCACAATGTGAGTCCTTGATGCCTTGCCTGGCACTGCTAAAATGATTTTTTCCCTTTCCTTCTCTCTGATCAGAATTAGTTGATAAATTCATCTTGATTTTCTGCTTGGTTGTGTTTTAAAGTTTCAACTCCCTGCTCACTTCTTTGACACAGAAAATCTGAACTAAAAGAATGAGGTTGGGGCATTTATTCTTATCATCCATCTTCAAAGTGACTAATAGCTCTACAGAACTCAAACATACCCACTAAACAATAAAGGTCTAAAATGTGAATAGGTAATTACCTCAGGTATATTAATTTGTAAAGGTATGCAAACCCTTGCACAGAATGGCTGTTCTTCTTTTAAGGCATAAGAACAGTTACTTTTTACATTGCCTTGGCAGCACTGATTACAGTGACCAACTGAAACACTACAGAAGTGCTTTTTCCATGAAACAGAGGCACGGACTGCCAACCAAACCCTAGGATCTACCCTACCTTTTAAAGATACATTTCGTGATGGTGTTACAGTTGGAGAGTTAACTGTAGGTGAAACAGCTGAGTTGCTTCCAGCACCAACCACATTAGGTTTGGCCTTTTTTGGAGTTACATGGTTGCCTTCAGAAGTAGCAGGACACTTAGATACAAACCCCCTCTCATTCATTCCTTCAGTAGTTTCAATTAAACAGCCTCAGTTTTTTTCCATGGTGGGTTAGAACACATTAGTGATGCCTACACTTGAAAGGATGGACAAGTCCACATAAACCAGTTAAGATTTCCCTAAACTAATAAGCCCTATAGAAGTTAAGAAAACAATCTCCAACTCAGATTGAATATTCCAAGGCCAGTGAAGCAGAAGAGAGTAAATGCAAAGAGATACAGACCCAGTCCTGAAACCCAATAAATCATATCATGACCACCTGAACATTTTGGCCTACTTTTCACATCTTGACCCACTCTAATCTGAGACAAGGTGAGTTCACAGTAATAAAGTTAAGCTAAGCAGATGGTTTCTGCAATGCCCACTATTTGGAACAAGCTCTGCCCTTCTGATGAAAAACATCTTTTTTTTCCTGGTTCTATGTTAATGCTGGCTTAGTTCGTTATTTAACCCTGTAAACTTCAGTTCCCATGCAAAATGCAGTGCTGTAACTTCTAAGCACAGCACTTCTCTTTGCTCTCTTCTGAAAGAACAGTTTATTTTCTTATTGTTTGCAGTATTTCCTCTGAAGAAAAAGAAACCACTAAGAAAGAAACCTTAGAAATTCAGAGGTTCAGTGGCTGATTAACATGTCCATTAATACTTGGCTCCATCTTGTCACAAACCCATGTCTCTGTCACTGTAAGATTACCCTTGACAATATAATCTCCATCAAAAAGTCTCAAGTGCCAGCACAGGTCCTCTAAACCTCTCACAATCACAGACTGCAAAGTGTTCAGACTATCATAAACTATGACAAGGACTGGACTTGAGTTCTGGACACAATGATCTGAGCTAAGGACATTCTCAGATATTCCCCTCCCAACGGTACAGCTGCTCACATGACTTTCTGGGTGTAATAGGCAGCTGAATGAGTATCTCTAAAATCTTCTCGCCAAGCAGAGACATCTTGTGTCGCATAAAATCATTCAGACTTCTGAGCAGAAACAAAACAGCCCTCTCCCACCCATAGTGTGTTTACTCAGTGGGAACTAACTATCTAAACCTAGCAAACGGTCTGGAGAGTCTCCCATTCAATGCAGAGAGGCAGACTCCCTGCAGGGAATGCTGATGAGCATCTTGGAGAATTTGCCACACCGTGCCTCACACACGGGGAAACATAACTCACTCATTATATACATATTTAAACATTCTAACATTCTCCTTTGTAGCACACCTTTCTAATATAAATAAACAGATTAAACTCAAATGCCTCACTATTTTTATACATTTACAAAAGTGTTAATAATTTCAATTTTAAAAGTTTGACATGTCTGTGATAAGAATTTTGAAGACATATATATTTAAAAAGGTGCGCAGTCTTAATTCAGTTTATACAACTGGTTAGTAAATTCCCTCCTTCAGAAAACTATAGTAATACTAGGAAAATATACACTGATTAACATTTTAATTCTGTTGTTCATGTAAAAAAATAAGGCCTATTTTGAAAACTAATCACACCAACTGCAAGTATTATTTAATATCTAGTTGGTATAAATCAGATTGACATCTCTTATCATAAAAGTGCCTCTCTCAGTCAGATTGTGGACAAAATAATTCCCTGAATCATCTACATTCCAGAGTAATTTGACCAATCCTCTATCCAGCAGGCCACAGAGACTCCAAGTGCTCAGGACAGCAGGGAAAAGCAGTAGCCAAACAATTCTTGTGTGGTCACTTTATGCTTTAAGTGGATATTTTGTAGCTGTTACCAAACAGGTGGCTGTGCTCACACACACATTATTAGTGCGTACCATATCCAAAGTGATGGCAAGAAGCACCAAAGTACACTGGATGCAGCATCACCTTGCTGAAGGTTCCTAAACACATGTAAGAACACTACTGTGGAGTCCTTAATGCTGCTCTGAGCATCTGTGCTGGTTGGGCCTCATTTTATAAATGATGGGAAAAGGCATTAGACACAGTAACCTACGATAAAAGCATGGAATATACTGTGGAAACCGAACAGGGACAGCTAAGTCAAACTGCTTCAGGCCCTTGGTGCATTGTTTGCACCAACATCTCCCATTAATCTACTGCTGTGCATCCACGGATACAGTCCAGTCAACTCCACCCAGCAGTTCTTTTGGTTACGGCTTTCTCTGGTTCCTCCTCGTCGGTAAAGTCTGTGGGAGAACATTCTCAAAATATTCCCAGAAAGCCACATTTTACACTTATCCCCAGTGCCACCTGACCTGCAGAGAAGAGTTATCAATGCTCTCACTCTACCACCACCAACTGTTTAACAACCTTTTCCTTCTCAGATCTCAGGAACAAACATTTATGCTATATCAATCTAAAAAACGTATTTAATGATCCACGTGCGTAAGTTAAATTGGCCTGCAAAGTATCACAGGTCAGTTCCCAAAAGGACTTTCCTTTTAAATACCATATTCCAGAATGTCTTGTGCCTGCAGTACTGCCCATGAATTAGGGAAGCACAGCACCAACACAGGTAAAGTAGGTTTTGGCACTTATGAACACGAACATAAGCAGCTTACATGACCTCCCCAAGCAAGCCAAACCACAATACACACAGACACTTCCTTCTTGCAAAGTCAAATGTATCTGTGTCATAAAAATGTTCATGTTTCAACCAACAATTAAAAAACTTCTATTTTAACTTTTAAATCCTACTGCCAGAAATAAGCATAGACCAAGTATGGGACATTTAAGATGTTCTGAATTACAATCCTTGATGGTTTTATTTTTTTCTCAATAAGAGACTAATACAAATAACTTTCAAATATTCAAGCAAGTCCCTTAAGTAAAAAAAAAAACCAAACTCACAAACAATTAAACTTTAATACCTGTTCTTTGGAGAACAAGGGTTGGAATACTGAACCACTTTCAAGAAACAAACCCTCTGCTTACTTAACAACAAGCTATTTAACCCAGTAAGAAACAACCGAGACTAACAAAATAGCCGGACACAAGCAAGAAAATAACTACCAGTGAAGGTTAGTAGTGTACCTGGAGTGAATGCCTAAACTAAAAATGCAAAATCATCACATGAAGCAGAATAAACCAGCTCTCACTCTGTCCTACCCAACTTGTTAGTGTGACAGTCAGGCCATTCTCTGTATTTGACCTGTTACCTCATGGGACAACCAGCAGGGATTGTCCTCCAGAACTTAGATGCAATAATGGGACTCTGGGCACTTATTACAAAAGTACAATCCTTCAAAAAAGAGGAGGGAAGTCCCAAGTTACAGCCTGTTTAAGACTGAACACACTGCATACTTCAAATCTCCTTCATCTGCTGTGACACACACACACACACACACACACACGGTGCTTTTTGGTTTGTTTTTAAGTAGGTTAACTCTTTATTGCTGAAATGCAATTTAGCTAGTTGAAAAACAGTATTTTAGTTGTCAAACTACATACTTTTTTTCCTTTCCCCTCATATTCAGGAAGGATCCTTTTGATCCTATCTACTCCAAATCCTGCATATAGCAGTCGGGAAACCCAGATCATCGTCCCAGAGAATCCCCCCAGCAGATTCAGCTCTTCAGGTGCTGTTAACAGCCCCTCTCTTGTTTACAGTCACTCCTATTCCCACGAGCCAGAGAGTGATGAAACAAACCTTTACCGTCAATAAAATTACAGTGGATCTGGCAGTGCCTTTTCCCATCATAAGATGCATAAGATGAATTATAAGAACATTATCTTGATAATTATAAGAACATCTCTTGATATTACAGTCAGTCGAAAACACTGAAAAGCGAAGTCTCACAACGTAAGGCTCCAGAGTTTATTTCATCAGACATGACACAGTGTTACCCACAGGGGGAAGAAAAAAGCAGCTATACCATGTTCCAGAAATCCTATTTAAAGTTGTAACCCAAAGATCTCCACTACAGTGAAATGACATTAGGTTGTTTCTTTCTCTTATCAACAACTACAGTTACACCCACCTGTTACATTCACTGCTGGCCCAGTCTGGTACTGTGGAACTCCCGAGTTCTGTCTCACACCAAACAGTACATCAGATGTATTATCTGGTGCATCTGGTAGAGAATCCATAATATAATCCTAATAAGATATTTTCAAGAGGGAAAAGAAATTGGAGGTTTAATATTTTTCTACTTGCAGGCTTCAAAGGCTGCCCCGAGCAGCTTTATCTGTTACAACAAAAACATGAGCATGTATGTGTGAAGGAAATAAAGGCTTCCTTGGTAGTAAAGACTCTGCAAGACATCCTAGCACTCCTTTGAAGGATTTAATAGAGCTTACCATGCTGTAAGTAAACTTCTATAAAATTAAAGTTTACAGACTTGAAAGATATGTATATATCATGTGAAGTAGTAGACCTTTCTGTATGATCTTTCCTGATTTATATAGATTTAGAGAAAAGCAGACTGAAAAAGCAACTTGGATATCTGGACTTCAGATTATATCACTTTTCAGGGCTTCTTATATACAGTGACAGACTGATTTAGCCAAGCCACTTCCCCACATCCACCATTTCTCTCTGCAAGTTACCAACAAACTGCTGAAGATCTAAATTGGAAAGCACGAGTTCTTTCCTAATGAATTTGCCAGAGACCCACCTAGCCAGCTGATAGGCAATGATCACATTGCATTGGTTTTATTTCGTTCTTCTTAAAATACAGCCCCCCATGAGTGATGATTTAGCCACAGGTCTTAAGAAGAACAGCCAATTCTCATCTTTTAATGGTCTAATTAACCATGTTCATTCGGGCTGACTGCCCTGTTCAGCAAATGCAGAATCCATCAGGCTGCAGGATTTTTATTTACATCAAAAGACTGGCAGCTGGGACAACCACAGGTATGTGTATTTGCATGGCCAGTGGAGATGGTGCCACTGTCAGGCTTCATCTTAACCTGACAGTAGAAGCTAATATTACAGGCACATTGTCTAAACAGTTTCACTGGAAATTATTTTCAATAAAGGTATCATATCACACTTTACCTCATACGGATAGGGAATTTTAATCCTCATTCTTTCTCTCTCACATATGTCCAACAGATAAGGCAACAAAAACAGCATCTACCTCAACTCTCCTCATGTCAGCTCTCTAAGGTTCTGTGGCAATCCAGGAGGATCAATGATACATGATGCAGGAGAGTAATCCCCTTGGGCTTTTCAAGCAATACAAATATGTTGCCAAATTGTTTCACCTGCTGGTCCTGCAACTTTTGGTTGCTTAAACCCTCCCTAACATACTAGTGCACTATAACTGCCACACGAATGAAAATGCAACCCCCCGCAAGGAGCTACCACTGCGGCATTCTCTTCAGGAGCAAAAAGGCCAAGCAAGGCATGGAAAAACCAGGTGGAAAAACCACAAAGTTACTTTACACACCAAATGCAAACTATTTAAAAATTAAATTCATTTATTAATATAGAGGATCCATCTCTGAGCAAAGAAACCTGCAGAATTTAGAGAATGAGTTTCCATCACTTTTCCAAACAACAAAAAGAACCTAATCAGTACTAATTTCTCTGATGTCTGGGATTTTCATTTAATGTCATTTTACTGTGACTAAAGCTATCACCTTTGAGTCCGGCAAATCAGTATTTCCAAACACACGTTTTAATTTACTTGTGCAAGATTATACTCCTAGAATCTTTATGGCTTTACATAATGCCAATCTACAACCTAGTCCAGGTCTTCAAATCACTAGACTGAGTCAGTATGTTCTTCATTAATTTATTCCAAAGTAATGGTACCCTTTAAGTGAATAAAGATTTACCTGATTGAGCATTACAGGCTGTGCTGTTCCAGTCTCTGGCCTGGACACAGGCTGAGCCACTGCAGGAACTGTGATATTTCTTGATGCTGGCTGCGTTGTCACTGGAATGGTTACAGGTTGTGTTATTCCAGAACTTGCCCCAGGCAGCTGCTGTGTTGATAAACATCCAGCAACCGGTCTCTGCAGTGTTTGTGAAGTTCCTGAAACGTTCCCTGCTATAGCCAGTGGCTGCACTGCTCCCGAGCTGCTCGTAGGTCTGGGTGCAGCCTGGAAGACTGATGGAATGGGCACGGCACTGGGGCTGGAGGCAGTGGTCGCGTAATGGTGACTCTCAGTCTTGAATGTAGTAACTGGACCTGTTGCAAAGGATTCCAAGGTTATCTTTACGTAATCTTGCCGTCAAATGTTTCATAAGTCTTGTGGATTTTTTTTTGTTTTTTAATTACCATATTAGGACAATAAAGTACCTCTACTGGGTGCACCATTCTGTATCCCCCTTCGTGATGAGCTGAGGTTGACTCTGTTCAATATATCTGTCAAAAGTTACATTTATCTTAATTGCAAATAAATTAATAGCTTCATTGCTTTTCAAATTAAAAGTAGCATTCATATCCACTAATTAAGCCAACCAAGATTTGACTTATAAATTAGAATACTATTCCTAAAACAAATACCTGGCAAAACAAAGAATAATTTGTACAAATTAAGGTATGTTCTTCCACTCTTCTTCAGTTAAGCTAGTTCACTTTAAAATCTCAGTTTTTATTTTCTTGGAGATAACACACAAATAAGAGTCCAAACAAACAAACGCATTAACATTTAACTTTGCTAATTATGGTGCGTTTATTTACTTCTCTTTCTCATATACATAATAAGTTCCCCAAATAGCAGAAACTGCTACACCAAAAGAAGTATTTTCTCTAAACCAGTAATGACACAATCTGCTTCTGTATTAACAGGAAAATACAGCACTTACAAACTTGGGTTTAGACTTCATGATAGCCATTTTCCAATGTGAAAGGAAAATCAACAGATCAGCAATCAAAGGAGTCATGCTGGAAGTGCATTACAAGAGAACTAATTTCCTTATATATCCTGCATGGTAATCTGTGTCCAGAGCTCTGGCTCATCAGAAACACAGGCAATTTTTCAAATTTGATGTTTACACCCTAACTAATGCCACCGATATTCCTTGACTTTGTATGTCTTAGTCTGGGGTTTCCAATCAAACCAGAAATTTACAAAAATATTCATCAAATCAAAATATTTTTCTACTCCCAGATTCTCCCTTAGTGCTGCTGACAAGTCTCTTGCTCTGACCTGTGAAAATATGCATATGAAGTGAGATTGATTCTCCAGTATCTAACCGCCACGGTTTGGAGTTACTTCTCAAACCAGGGTCAAATTACATCAGGTTTTCAAACAAGAGATCTTAAGAGTATCTACACATTGTGTTTAACAACCTTAAGGCTGTTTGCACCAGCAATAGCTCATTATTACACACTTCTCCAGTTCATAAGTAAACCTAATAGCAGCGGAGCTCAGAAGATCACAGCTTTCAACTTGCCACCTGCATTTAGATCATACTAATAAAAGGCAGCTGCAAACCCACAGATTTAAACAGGTTTGCATGTTTTAAGATAGAGCAAAATTTCATCCCCTAATAGTAATACTATTTTGACTTCAACACAGCAGTAACTACAAACAAGGATTACATTAGTTCAGGATTTAGCTCAAAACGCACATTTTGTGTGTTTATATATTTTTATATTTATACCTCACATTTGAATTCCTGAGTGAAATGAAACTAAAGCATCATCCACCTCCAAAAGAAAAGCTATCCTAAAAATTATGTCTCACAAAGCACAGTCAGTGATGTGCACACAATTCACATCCTAAAACACAAAGGCAGATTTTACTGCTTTTAAAAGAGAACATTTCAGGAAGCCACTTATTTGAAATTATAAACTACTTTTACATGACTCAAGTGATTCATCATAGACCTGATACGCCGTTTTCCCTCTTCCATCAAAGTGTTATTTGTCCTGTTCAGGTAAAAGAACACTGAAGGAGAAGAAAGCTGACACACACAGTAACATTGTAAAGTAGTAACAAATTACAGGTTTGTAGCATTATAAAAAAGAAAGCAAGAAAGAGGGGTAATGTAGGAAAAACGAGCAGTTGCAGGAAATGATAAAGGGAACAAAGCGTGAATTACTTTTCATCTCAGTCAAAACAATCCCTCAGTATATCAGAAGGGGCACTTGATTCTACATGACACTGTGCCAGCAGGTCAAAGTTGATTTTTTAACTATTTCCTTCAAGTTATCCACACCAGTCTGTACAAAAACTGGTAACTGCACTGTCAGGAAAAGGTTAAGAAAATGCAATGCACTGCATACTTTCAAAAAAATTAAGAACTACACGTGAGTTTCCATTTGTCATCAGTTTTTCATCTGATCAGACAGGAGCTTTCTCAGGTACAAGCTAAGCAGTGATAAGCCAAGTTGAGTTCACAGTGTCTCGCCTATCGCCGATAACAAACTGAAGCCTGACTGCTGCCAGGTGGTACTACTTACAAGCCAGAGAAGAACTGAGGTCATTCTTCCATAGCTGTTTTTGATAGTGAAGTAGAAGATTACAAAGAGAAAAGTTGAGGAGAGGGAAGGAAAAGAGATAAAGTAAAAAGTTATACCATAAGTGATTTTACTTGTCTCAGGACCGAGCATGGACAGCACTAGAGTAAGAAGCAAACATTTTAAGTCTCTACCTTTTACCAAAGCCCTTAAAGTTCACAGAATCATACCAAAGTTATAGTTTTCACCTGAACTATTTCTATCCTTTGACTACAAAAAAATCTTGAGATTAAAACAACTGCAATCAATCTTGGCGTATTTACTATGCCCAGTTGTTCTCTGCCATGATCTACTGCCAAATACAAACAGCAATCCAGAGGTCTCTGGACCTTCCAGAAAACAGTAAGGGTATTTTTTTCAGTCTTCCTAGAAGTTTGTAACTGCAGAAAACTTACGAAAATAATTTTAAAATACGCTTCATATTTTTAAGAATATGCAGAGTATTTTTAAAATATTCACTCTTGAAAACTATTTTCAGGTGAGAGAACTCTAATAATCAGCCTCAGTATTTCTTTAATATTTAAAAAGTAATTTCCCACCTTTTCAACCCAGTGTAAGAAGCAACAAACTATCCCAGGGAGCAACAAAGTGAAGTTGCAAGATGAAAGCACTGTGAGCTAAAATCACTAGAAAGTTACTACCAGCTCCAAAATCCAAGTAGCAGAGTGTGACTGACAGCCTAGTTAAACATTTTGTTTTGAGATTCCCCACTGCAAACTATATCCCTTCAGAAAACAACCACGGAAATCTTGGATACAGGCATAGGAGAAATGAGGCACAAACTGAGAGCAGCAAACCTCACCAGGCAAAGTCTCATGTCTCTAACTGCTAGAGAAACCTTAGCTCAAACCTCCTGACAAGTGACTACCAGATGGATGCACACAGAAATCAAAACCCTTCATTACTAAAATTAATTGAAGTAAAAAAAAGAAGTTCTTCTTTACTTA
This sequence comes from Oxyruncus cristatus, assembly GCA_013399855.1. Classification (NCBI taxonomy): domain Eukaryota; kingdom Metazoa; phylum Chordata; class Aves; order Passeriformes; family Cotingidae; genus Oxyruncus; species Oxyruncus cristatus. The sequence goes on from VXAY01005483.1 coordinate 94,912, forward strand.
CCTTCCAAAGCCCAAGCACAGACAAACATGGAATCCTGACACATCTGCTGTCATCATAACCACCTAACTCACTCCCTGCACTGCCTGCATTAGGAGAAAACTACCAAACTTGATGAAAAACTCTCTCTATTTTACAAGGGATGAATAAATTGCTTAATAAATATCTCCTGCTTCCCAGACAGGCTTCTAGCATTGACATTAATCACTTCTCCAGATCGTGCTTTTATGACAGACACTTAAGACAGTTACCCAGGTTTTGTCAGAATGGTGTCCACCAACATACAAAATGTGGGGTGGAGAAAAAAAAAAGGTGACTGTAACACGAAAACTTAAATTCATGCCCATTCCTTTAGGAAGGAGACACTTTCAAGTATGTAACTACATACCAACTACACTGAGAGCAATTGCATGCATGGTTTCAGCACCGCATATATTGACTTTGAAACTATGTTGCTAGTGCTAAAACCTTCAAATGTCCTTGTTTTGACTCCAGAGAATTAAGGTTAGAGGTAAATAGAACTGTCCATGACCTAGGTTTTAGGACAGAATTTCTTAAGAATTATGATTTTCAGTATGACAGAGACGTGCAGCTTTAAGATGTAGAATTTCTTAAGTCTTACTGTTAAAAATTTTATCTTTTACAACTAAGTTTAAATTTCAATACCTTGAAATATCTGTTTTAAATTATGAAAAAGTTATCTTACATGTAGTAGCTGGCTTTGAGCTTGTGATTTCCCCAACAAAGATTGGCTCATCATCATCATCGTCGTCATCGTCGTCATCCTCCTCCACTTCTGTCACTGTCTTTTGCCATGGTTCTAGCTCCTCTTCCTCACATTCCATAAATAATTCTGCCATCTTGGAACTAGATGGTAAAAAAAAAAATAAATTAATAAAGTCACACATACCAAAACATTCCATACTTTCATGAAGTGTTTCACGTTCAGTAAAGAACACTGCACTTGGCAGTAATTCCCACACAAGGGGCTCCCTCCCTCTCCATGTTCTGCACAGGTTGAACCTGCTCTGATACAGGAGATCTTCAAAGATTGATGCCACGTCACCATTTTGGTAATTTCTTGAATTCTCATCTTTGTATAAAAGATAAAAGACCGAAGATATCCACATAATTTAAACTGCTTTTGTATAGCACACCAGTAACTATCAGAGGAAGCCACGGACACCCACAGTATCAGTATTTTTCAAAAAACATTCCAAGTAAGTGATTCACAAGAAATGTGAAGGGCCTAATACAAAGCACATCATTTACCTGGCACAACTGAGTTACTGAAACCCTAATTACAGCTTTATTATATCTACATCTTAAAAACCCCAACACAAAAACCCAACCCCCCACCCAATCCCACGACCTCCCACAGCCTCCCAAATTTTGTAGGATTTTGCCAGGATTTCCCACGTAGTCACATTTTCTTTAAAACACAAGAAAATTTACACAAAATTCCCCCAAACCCACAAAACATTAACAAAAACAAACAAACCAGGAACAAAAAAACTCCACAACAGCAAAACCCCCAAGCCATACCCACAATGCACTGCAGCGTTTTCATTCTCAATTAGGACCTGAAAAATTTTGCATGGATGTCATTAGAGTGAGTCCCTCATGCTTGGAGACTTCCTCTTGCAGTAAAAAAAGCCAGGTACAAAAAATAGTAATGAAAATAAGTAGCTTCTGGAATTTAACAAATTATCTTCACATCTCTTATCACAACTGAGTTTATTTGGTTTTTAAACAAACTGTGATGGCCAATAAAGTTTTAGTCTTTCTTTTCACATTCTTCTAACACAATCTTGAAAATACTTCTGAATAACGCAATAAATAAGAAACATTGCTATTTCTTTGCACACAGTATCAATAATCTAATTTCTGATACGATCATTTCTAATTTCATACAACCACAGGGCTGTCTCAGCAACACCCAGGATCAGGATCCAATAACAACAGTGTTTGCTTCGCCTAAGACATGGAGCTTCACAAAATTCAATGTCTCCATTCTTTCGTAAATCAGAGGGAAACAATACAGTATTGCATGAGGAACCCAAGAGTGACTCTGTCAAGAATTACTTCTAATTAATGAGCAGTAAAGCACATGAAATTCATCATCAGACTGCTCTGACAAAAAGTCAAGAATATCCAAGCAACAGTTCCTTTCATAAGCCCATAATCAACACAAGAATGTTTCTAGTCTCACTACAAGGCTACTCCCAACAAAAACCATTAACAATATACTTCCCTCACTCTTATGCTGGTGCAATATTTACCTGACAAAGCTTCACTTCCTACTATTATGCAATGATAGTTCTCTGACCCTTTAACTCCCAAACCCAGCACTGTGTACACAATTATGTCAGCAAAGACCATCAAATACTTCACATAAGGTGAGAAAATCAAGATTACATTCCTATCATGAGCTGATATTTCTTAAACTATTTATCTTTTAACGTGAAGAGGGTGTTTATTCAACACATTTTCCTGTACAATTTCCCATTGTTTTCTCCTTTCCAAAAATATTTCAAGAGCAACATATATATTAAAAATTCAGTCTTGTTTGAAAGTATACTTATGCAAAAGTAAGAACACCCCTCATTATCCATCAACAGTTTGAAAATGTAAGTCTTCAGCAGAGACACGGTGAGAAAACTGTCTAATATCTGAGAGAAGACAATTTCAGGACAGGAGTGATGAGCTGGTAGATTTGCTGGTGGACTGCAGAAATAATTAGTCTGTAACAGCTCATCATAAGGGAGCAGAGGGAATCATCCTCTGAGAAGGGGGCTGCTGGTGTTGGTACATGTTAAGTCTTGCAATAAAATTAAGTAGCAAAGCTATGCTCCTTTCCTTCCTCCATCAGCTTTTTGGAGTTAGCCATGGTGCTAAGAAAGAAGAGAAGAGGACACTAAAGTAGACTTTGTACTGGGAAAAGAGGAAAATTATTAAGTGAATTTCCACTTGACAGACACGACACAGTCCATGTGCCACGTCTGGCAAAGAGAATAGAGCCTAACTCTCTAATTTGTTTCTTCTCTGTAGAAAGACAATCTTTTTTTAATAACACAAAGTTTAATAGACTTCAAGACAGAAGGATGGATTACTTCAGGGACTTCTTTTATGGAACTGACAACATAAATGGGCTGTGTTTTTATTTTAAAAACGTAGTTTTGCTTGACCTCCTGGGGAAAAAAAGTAATAACTTATAAAATGTGCTCAGACAATGCTGTAATTTATATTAAAACACAAAATAGGCACAAACAATCTGTACGTTAGCAAAATCCTAGCAAGAGACATGAGATAACCTCATCTACTCTATAATGCTGCCGATTTTTTTTCTTAAATACAGTTAAGAATAATTTGATAAAATAGCTATGGGCTTTTAGAAAGTGACACCAACTGGTGACACTTCACATTTCATTTTATGAATCAGGAGGTACACATTAAGGTATTCTCAAAGGTGAATCAAAATGCAGGGCAGCTTTTAAAAGGCAAGTATGAAGATTAATTTCACATCTTCTAACCTAATTTTTTGGTTTTAATTTTAATGCTATAATTTGAAGCCAAGCTTTCACTGACTTTTTTTTTTTTCCTAGGAAGAAAGCCAACCTAACGAGTTCCCACCCTGCTCCTTCACTGCTGCCTCAGTTGTGTTCAACTTTGCACAGGACTCTGACATGAACTAGAGCAGGTTAAAAATAACCTGGCCCACTAACAGCTCTATCTAACAACTGAGAGGTAAAAAAATCTGTGGCCTGAGCAATCAAAACTGCAGTAAGGGGAAATGGATTTGATTAGGGGAGGTGTGCAGGAATAGCTCCTGCAAATGGTCTCCACTGCCAAAGGAAATACCTACATCCCTTTTTAGAGTACAAGTAGCTTCCAAATTTTTAGCTTACTTAATGCAGAAAATGCATTCTAGGAATCCTGCTGGCAGTTGCTCTCAAAGACGAAACCAACAGTGAATCCTTCCCCCACTCTCCTCAAATACTTCCCAGCGGAGGTGCAGGCACCAGTATAAGAAAAATAAACCTAGTGACAATAGAGTTCATCTTCCTCATTTTTTAATATGTATAAACATATATACATGCTTGTACACATATTTCCTTAAGGGCAGTCCATGGATCTGAGAGGTCCAAAACTCCAATGAAATGCTACATGTATATACTCAAAGGAAGTGTTTAAATCATTACTGCAGGCTAAAGTGTTGGAATTGTGAACAAGTTCTTTAAAACATTTTAAAAATATCATAAGACTACACCAAGATACTGTTTTAAAAGGCAACTTTCCATCAAAAACTAAGGGTAGCCATGAAAGTTCATTAGGCAGGCACAGATAACCAACAACTTGCAAAAACACAAGTCCCTAACACACTATTTTAGTTACTACAAAAGTGATGAACTAACAACTTGATACAAGACAGAGAGAAAATTTGAAATCATTGCAACAAAACAGTAATAAACTTCTGATGAAATAACTGTTTTAAAAGCACTAATTAGGACATCCTTAACAAGGCAATTATGTCTCATTAGCTGCAGAAGAGTGCCTTGCAGATGGACAGAAATCAGTACTACAGAAAATCATGGCAAACGCCCCATGTATTACTTCAGATGCAATTCACCCCTTCCACTGTTAAGCTTAACTGAGCCTTCCAATACTCAATGCTTCTTTGGATTGGCTTAAAACAACCACAGTCACGTAACTGATGTGAAATTAGTAGTGAGGTTACAGAGTGAGGACATCTACATTAACCTGGAAGTTTCAGACTAGCCCGGTCATCTTTCCGTAACAGTATTACAGAATCAGAGAATATTCTGAGTTGGAAGGGACCCACACAGATCATCAAGTTCAACTCTTAGCCCTACACAAGACAGCCCAAAGGTGCCTCAGAGCATTGTCCAAACTCTTCTGGAACTCTGGCAGACTTGGTGCTGTCACCGCTTCCCTGGGAAGCCTCTTCCAGTGCCCAAGCACTCTTTTGGTGAAGTACCTTTTCCTAATATCCAACCTAAACCTCCCCTGACACTTCAGGCCATTCATTGGGTCCTATCACTTGTCACCAGAGAGAAGACAGCAGTGTCTGCCCCTCCTCTTTCTCTCAAAAGGATGTTGTAGACTTCGATGAGGTCTCCCCTCAGTCTCCTCTTCAGGCTGGACAGAGCAAGTGACCTCAGCCACTCCTCACATGGCCATTATCTGTGAGTTACTCAAATAACGTTCTCCTCCACTTTAATAACCGCACTTCAAATGTCCAGGGGAGTTATCTTATTTACACCACAGATCACACAATATGTACATCGTATGATACACGTTGTATTTCTCAGACGACTTCCCATACAGGCACATGACTTTGCACCATATTAGTTATCGAAAGGTGGGCAATCCACAGCACTGCCAGGTCTGCAAACAACTGGGCTATTACTGAGCGCTGCATTTGTTTCAGCAGCGAAGAAACAATGACCAAGATGAAACTGCACCTGCACGTTGTAAAAAGCCACAGCGTAAAACAACTTCCCTCAAACCCAAACCTCAACAGCCAGCGCTGCCCTCCCTGCCAGGAGAAGGCACAAGCTCCGCCTAGGGAAGGGCAATACGGGCTGTGCCAGCCCGCCAGCAGCTCACACCGCC